>JAFIRS010001832.1:0-287035 GCA_018342105.1 Gonioctena quinquepunctata | reverse complement strand
GGCTTCATGGAAAGCTTCCCTATTTCTGAAATGACCTTGACATCTTTTATACCCTCTTGAACTTTATCCACGTTCAAACTCAAGTCCAGCATTGCATTTTCGTTAACCATCTCTTTGGAGGGCGCACTATTAATTCGTTTTTCCAGCTTACTGATTGTTTCCTTTATTTTGTCCATTTCTGTCTCAACGGTTCCCATTCTTCCTTCTAGAAAATTAGCCACACCACACAATTCTTTTTTTAGGCCTTCTGTGTTTTCCAGGAACTTCTCTTCCAGGCTTCTTGCATTTTCTTCCAGGCTTCTTGAATTTTCTCGAAGCTTCTCTTCCAGATTTCTAGAAAGCTTCTCTTCCAGATTTATAGAATTTTCTTGAAGCTTCTCTTCCAGATTTCTAATTTTTTGAAGCTTCTCTTCCAGATTTCTAGAATTTTCTTCAAGCTTCTCTTCCACATTTCTAGCATTCTCTTCCAAAGTCCTCGAATTTTGTTGCAGCTCTTCTTTCAAGGATTCTATTATCGGACTCAAATCACCTCCGGGAACTTCGAATAAAAATGTTTCGGGGTCCTCACCTTCTTGTATAAGTCCTTCTGCAAGTCTTTCCTGGAGTACTTGCTTTTTACCTGTTGTTTCCAGTTCCCTTTCCTCCAATTCCTGTTTCAATTCCGCTACCTTCAAATCCGCAAGGCGCACTTTTCTTGAACACATTTTGTCTTTGACGAGGTATCAGTCTGTTTTACACGAAAAGTTATCAGTTTGTTAAAAATTCACTTCGCGAATTTTTTTCCACGGGCCACCAGTCTATTGTCTGTTTCACGCGAAGAGTGTATCAGTTTATATTCCCACGCACAATTGTCCACTTCGCGAAAACCGGGCCACTGTCTATTTTCTGTTTCACGCGAACAGCGTATCAGTTTATATTCCCACGCACAATTGTCCACTTCGCGAAAACCGGGCCACTGTCTATTTTGGGCGTACAGAAAGGTCTATCAATTTATTTTTCTGACTATCCACTCCACGATCACTTGTTTATTTTCAAAATCTCACTTCCGACACCAATTGTAACGTAAATAAACTTAACTTGGTTTTACTAATTTATTTAACACTTAAATATACAACTTAATTTATGTCATTAACTACGCTACTGTATAGCTCGATCGTATGGGCTCGTTCAGACTGTTCACTCCCTCTTGAGGGCTGTCTATTTATCTCCGATACAGCATTCTCGATGTTTCGAATTCTTCCAGTTGGCGACGGCATGTTCCAATTGTTTCCAATATTGACCGTTGCATTACGCGGAAGAGCGACTGGATGGTTCTCGAATATCTCCGGGGATGATCTCATCGCTGTCGATGGCGACGCGGGAGGCGACAGGTCCGGCCTAGGTTCGTTACAATAGAATGCCTCAAAATGCCAGTATTCAAGTCCTGTGAAATATTTGAAATGTTTTGAGTTCTTTTTCAAATTATTATATGAAAATATTTTTGCCTTCGGAGCACATTCCAAAGTCTGCGTATAAGACTCTACGTAGGACATTTCTTCCTAATTAGCTGTGGTGGTGTCATCAGGGGTGTCAGGAAGATGTTGGGAGTTTTCAGTTAAAATTATTTCTGCGTTGCTATTGAGATTTCACCAGTTTCACACACCATAATTTCTCCTTCAGCCACATTTTCGCACACTTGCAGATTGGAAAATGGTAGTGGTTCTTCTTGCATTTATCCTCAAAATGTAGGCTACAAACTAAGCATTTCTGTGTAATTTGATAGTGGAAAGTCGTACGAGTTATTCATGTTATAGTTTTGAATTTGGCGCCTTCCAGGAAAAATTATCACTATAAAAATACAAATTCCCTAAACATTTGTGTTTTATGAAATAACTAAATAATTCAACAATTCCGCACCTTTTTAATATTGGTTTGGGGTATCAGAAGGTGTACTTCATCTTAAAATTATCAAAAATAGCCAAAAAATGTGTCAGTAGATTTAAGGCCAAAATTTTTGTTGTGGTATCACTGAACCTTAGCCGAAGTCCTCCATTGGGGATTATTTGCGAGATTGGAAAACCACCAATCGATATTATTTTGGAATACGAGAAACTCGTTGGAATGGTGAATGGGAATTGGATATTGAAATTATTAGCCATATTGTTCCTGTGGATGCAGAAATTATTATTTAGTTGGAAGTTTTTACCACAAGGGATTCTTCAGCCCACGAATATTTGGAATCTGTATTTTATTTTCATCAATAGTGCAACAAGCCCGATACAAAGAACTCTGAGTCCAAATTAAGGCAAAACCGTGCTTTTCAGTACAACTACGTGTTCCAGAACCACTACGGTGGCAACGTTTGCAGTTTTTCCTCCTTGAATAGCCTATGTCCGATTTCCAAGTCTATACAGACATCTCCTCGCCTGAGACTGGGTTGAGACGAGATTAGGCTCGGCGGACAGGCGAAGGATCGTTAGAATAAACGATACGAGCCCATCCAACGCCCACCTAATTTCTGGGGTGATCCTTTTAATTCTGAGGGTAGCGGCTTTAAACTTAAACGAACTTTCTGACTTCGCGTAAGCCAGACTCGTGTAAAATAAATCGGTTGTAGGGAAATTCGCCTAAACTTGAATTCAAAGGATGAAACGCGAATGGTGTGACAACTTGCCACCAGGAACTCTGGCGCTCATGACGAAGAAAGCAAGCATGACAATTGAAACATTGATCACGAATGGATCAAGCACTTTGGAAAATATAAACTTTCAGGAAATTGCCTTTGGATGGCGCATCTTGCCATTTGGATCCTTCTATTATTAACACTGCAGATTCTTATGGTATTACCCTTTTATGCCTACCGAGTAATACAACACACGAGCTCCAGCCAATGGACAAGGCTATATTCAAATCATTCGAGCACCATTGGGATGAACAGGTACTTTTATACTGGACTCGTCACAGAGACCGAGCCATAACTAAACAGAGGTTCGGAGAGCTATTTACTATTATTTGGGACAAGGCAGTAACCCTACAAAATATAATATCAGGTTTCTCTGCTAGGGGTACAATTCACATGCTATTCCCGAAGTGGCCTTTGCTCCTAGGGAGACTAATCAAAGCTCAATAGAAAATACTCCCCCATTGAAGATCTCCAATTACCCAACCAAACCTAAACGCCAAAGTAAGAGAAAATGGTCCTCATCAAATAGCTCCTCATCAACAGATGATAACATGTCTTTATATAGCGAGACTTTAACAGAAACTTTTCCTTCTCAAGATGAGACACCATCGGATGACGGAGAGGCTACAAGGTCAAACGTCAAAGAACAAGAGACATTAAAAAGTTCAAAAATTAATGCAGAAACCAATGAAAAACATTGAAGTACCCGAAAATACTACAAATAGACACATTCTTTATAAAAGACTTAGTAAAGATAATGGGCATAAGAAATCAGAAGAACAGCCTAAAGCCGAAGAAAATAATACAAAAAAAGATGAAGAAAAAATTATCCTTAACACGAGTTTTACTGAAATGTTGGAGACACTATATAAAGATTTCCCAAAAACAACTAGAAAGAAAAAAGCAATCAAAAGCAAAGCGCTTATCGTGAAAAAAGAAGTTTTTCCCACCAAAACAACAAAATCTAGCAAAGCAATAGAAGCCATTGCAAAGACCAAAGATCAAGCAGAAAGAACAAAACATACTGCAAAGCTTGCCAAGAGGCGTGAAGAAAGATATGCGGTTGTGCTCAGTTTGTTCGGTTTATTATCATGAAGAGTACGTCGGACTTACCAAAGCTGATAAGACAGTTTTTATTTGTTGAGACTTGTTAGTAGAAAGTCTCAGAGATATTAGGTTTTTCGTTTTGTTTTTTAAAGAGTTTCCTCAGTTTAAGAATAATTTATATATTTTTAAAATAGGCTTTGTTATTATTTTTATAATTACTTTATTTACTCTCAGTACTAAGTGATGTCTACCTACCAGTGTAAAGTTTCAAGTTTAATTTTTCAGTTAAATTAGAATCTTGGGTTTGTTTAGTTTGTTGTCATCATTCAATTTGTTTTTCCAAATAAATATACTTGCCATATAAATATGTTGTTTTGCTCTTGATGAAATTAATCATTGGGCACATTAGGAAAATTCCATGGGCATATTAATGACAGTGTTGGTAATATGCCCAGTAAGACTAATTAAAAAAAAATGGTATAAAAAAAATATCAAAGATAAAATCATCCATATCTATAAAAAACCAAATTGAATATTTTGCATTATTAATTTTCATCAAGGATTTCGCGTAACATGGGCATATTCACTGCACTTACCTTATATCATTATTAATGACTATAACAATGTATTCATGATCCTAATGATGAATTTATGTCCTTCGTATTCGTTTTCTGAACTCAATCCATATAACTCATTTAGCCACGCCCTGGGAGTTTGAGGCATGATATTTTAATAGCAATCCTATGTATGAATAATAGAGCTAATAACGGAAAGATTAAATATCTAATGGAACCATATACGATTCAGATTTAAAGTGAAATCGGTCAAAATGTATAAACTAATCGTATTAGTCTAATCGACAAGTTGAAAATAGTCTAAACTAGAGATACTGCTCTTAAAATTATGTGTGATAGCTCAGTGGATCCGGAATAACGCCTAGAAACATGTGCCACAAGAATATTGAAATAATCAATTTGTTTATTAAAAATTTACCAACAAATGACGGGAACTTTTTTTTTTGCATATCGAACCATGGATTGTATTAAAAACTATAATATGATGATTAGAAAAGAATTTTTTTTTTAATTTTGGATTTTTAGATTTTGTTAAGTACAAAAATTATTATAAAAAAGTATAAATATTTTTTAACTTTTATGGCGTGATCTTGTTGAGTATGTATATAAGAAAAGCTCTACGAAGCGAAAAATTTTTACGACAATTATTTAAACATTTTTTTTATTTACAATTAAGACAGAAGTTCGAGAAGATTTTGTTAGTTAACAATCGTTTAACTTGTTGAAAAATTAACTTTAAGTTAAATTTCCAACGGGAATGGATTATTTATAATGTTCCGAATACACCATAATTTTTTTCAAAAAAAAAAAAATTTATCCCTTAAATAAATTAATTAATGTGTCGTACTCGCTTTTGACGCCCCGCGCGCAACCTAAAAATGTCGCGCGGAGACCCATTTTCACCGTTAAATTAGAATTATAAATAATTGAGTTCCGAGAGCTGGAAATTCTCAAATTGGGGCCGCCGGAAGTGATAGGAGCAGTGCTGCCAATGTCCTGTCATTAATTGGCAAGATGTTTCGACTATTGCGTAAATATTACAGAAGTTTGTTCGTACAATTCGGAAGATATTTAACAAATGTTCAGCTTTCTTAAACTCACCAAACTCATCAATCTTTCTCTTTTTACAGATGAGGAAAAAAGTGGTTTCCTCACAGGTGCCTCTAGCGGTTAATTCGAAAGCTGCCTACGAACGACAAAATGTTTGACAGATTTTCTGATCGGCTGATGAATGAAAGGTATCAGATTTCATTCAGCCATCAATAACAGTACCCGATCTGAATGAGATCTCATTTGAACTCAAAATATCATTCTTGTTGTTCTTAAGTTGTTGTTGTGGTTGTGTGGGTCTTGTCGTGGGTTTGGGGATTTTGGGACAGCCTCTAAAGCTGGCCGTGTGTGGGCCCCCACAGTTTGCGCAGATGGCTGGCTGCTCTCTGTTCTTCGTGCAGGTGCGGGACTCGTGCTCTGTACCGCACTTCACGCACCTGGGGGTGGAATGGCAACACCTCTGTGCGTGTCCGAACCACTGGCATTTATGGTCCTTTGCCGTTGAGATTCCACTCTGACCTTCAACATGACACATGTGTCAAGCTTGAAGATGTGGGCTTCTGACTTGGGTACTTTCACTAGAACGCTTTCCTTCACGTCCTCCGACTTGGTGTTTTCCGGTATTCCCCGGATCACCGCGTGTAATGGAATCTCTGTTTTGAGAGAGTACGTATAGAATTCATACCCTCCTGCTTCCAGAAATGTTGTTGTTGCCCTCCAGTCTGGATGGTTATTCCATCGGAGGTGAGCCTGGCCTTCAGAAAGTTTATCTTCCTTCTGGCCATTTCGGCGGAGATGGCTTATTTCTAAGGACGACTGGGGGTGGTTTTTTGGGGTCGCTTCCTGGGGGAAGGGGCCCCTCGAGGATGGTTTTTCCTCCGTTGGCCGCGACGGGGGGTCGATTTGATGTCAGCTTCGGCTGATGGTGTCACTGGTTTCGCCTCTCTCTTTCTCTTGTGGATAACGGTGGTATATCCGTCGTCTTTGCTCCCGTTTTTGTTTTCCTCCACGTCTTCTGCGACAGCGAGGGACCTCTTCTTCGGGACGTTTTCGTCCGTCTCCATTTGGTCGTTATTCTGCACTTGCGCTGGCTTTTGCGCTTGTGCTGGCTTTTGTTGCGGCGGGCCTAGCACTGGCTTTTCGGCCAGGACTGGCTTTTTGTGCGTGGCGGTGGTCTTTGCAACTTCCGTCTGGGAAGCTGCTGTGGTGTTTTGGGAGGCGAGGAGTTGCCTCTTCAACTCTTCATTTTCCCTTCGTGTTTCCTCTCCTCATTTCTTCGAGCTGTTTCCTCAGCTCGATTAGTACATGGAAGAGGTCTTCCAGACGCAGATTTTCCGTCTCCTTGTTGGATCCCCTGGAGTCGGTAGAGTCTCGGCTACTTTCGTCCGAGAAGGCGTCGTGTCCTTCGTCTGAGAATGACTCCATTTTTCTTATTGCATTAGTAGTATTCGCTTCTTTTTGCTGTACGGCCACCAACGATCTAATGATCTGGACGGCTATACTCTTCGCAGTTGAGTAGAATTCCGAATTTGCCTTAATAATGGCACTTTCTTATTCAGATCTCACTGAACGAATGCCTTGAATTCCCAATTTGTCTCAATGAAGACACATTTTCTTATTCAGATCTCACTGAACGTATACCTTGAATTTCTCACTTGCCTTGATAAAAGCACATGTTGCTCGTTCAGATCTCACTGAACGAATGCTGGCGTTTGAGAAAAACACACGGTTTAAATCCGCTCGGTGGACGCGCTCACAGGCCCCGCCCACCTAGCGCGTGGCTTCTACTGGCCCTAGTCTTACACGCCCATTAGCGTGAAATCGACAATATCTTGCCAGTTCGCTCAGCAATACCCAATAAAACTGATGAAGAATTCGGGCGGTGTAGTATTAGTTGTGCAACTGTGGTACGCTATAGATTGTTATTTGACGTCCTAATTGAGAAAAAATGGCTCGTATGATGCAAACAGCGCGCAGATCAATGGAAGGCAAGCAGTTGGCCACGAAAGCCGCTCGTAAAAGTGCACCTGCTACAGGAGGTGTAATCGGGAAGTTATCTTTTCAACGCTTCCTTCGTAAAATAGCTCAAGATTTCAAGACCGACTTACGTTACCAGAGTTCTACAGTAATGGCTCTACAGGAAGCGAGTGAAGCGTATTTGGTTGGACTTTTCGAAGATACGAACTCATGGGCCTTCCATGCAAAATGAGTAACTATTACGCCGAAGGATATTCAGTTAGCTAGGAGAATCCGTGGAGAACGAGCGTAATCGTCAGCGAAGCCCAGAAAAAAAAGGTTCTTTTCAGAACCACAACGTACATTGCTGGAGAATTCGTTTTGCATCAATCATTTGCTATGATTTCATGGTAATTCCAAAAACCTGAATAGCTGGGTGACCACACCACTGATGAGTATTCAAGACTTGGACAGACTAGTGATATGTATAGCAATTTAAATGCTTCAACTGAGAAATGATGACTATTGCTGAAAATGAATCCCGGGTTTTTCATTCCGTTATTTCTTAGCTTGTTGTAGTGACTTTCAAAAGACAATTTAGAGTCAAGGAGTATGCCTAAATCCCTTATTTCATTCACTTTGCTTAATGGTTTTGCTCCGAGGTTGTAATTAAAAACAACTGGGGATTTTATTCGAGCAAAAGTCATCGAAAAACATTTTTTAACATTTAACATTAACTTATTCATTGATGCCCATTCACTGAATCTATCCAGGTCGGCCTGGAGGAGTAGACAATCATGAAAACAACTTACATTCATGAACAATTTCACATCATCAGCAAAACTTAGGATGTCCGAATTAACTATTACATCACAAATATCATTCACAAATAAGTTGAAGAGAATAGGGCCGCAATGGGACCCTTGCGGGACCCCTGATGTAACGGATATGGCATTTGATAAATAGTTGTTTATTCGTACACACTGGCTACGGCCAGACAGAAAGCTTTCAGTCCACTTGAGGCAGTTTTTTCCCATCCCAAGTGAACCTAACTTAGACTGAAGAATAGCATGGTTTACATGGTCGAAGGCTTTCGAGAAATCTGTATAAATACTATCAACTTGTTGTCGTTTTTCAAAGGCTTCTAGAATTTTGTGTTGGTAGGTTAGGAGATTTGTCGATGTTGAGCGACCTTGACAGAAACCACTTTGTTCGGATCTTGTGATGTGTTTGAAAGCCCATGAAATTTGTACCGAAATTAATTTATCTAGTAATTTAGGTATATCAGATTGTTTGCAGATTCCTCTATAGTTTGAAACAATATTCTTTGGGCCGGATTTATGAATGGGAATAATATAGGAGCTTTTCCAGTATTCAGGGAAGGAGCAGTATTTTATTGATAAGTTAAACAGATGGTGTAGTGGTTTACACAGAGAGTAAATACATTTTTTCAACAGAAAACCTGGTACTCCATCTGGACCACACGATAGCGTTGGTTTTAGTGTTGTAAAGAGTTCGAAAATATCAGTAAGATTTATTGTAAAGTTATTCAGGTTAATATTCGTATCCTTGATTTGGGGTATATAGTTATAGTCCGGAATAGCCAGGTCATTATTAACATAAACAGATGAGAAAAAATTTGCAAACAATGATACACATTCATTTCCATTGGTGCTAGTTTGGTTATCATATATCATTTCGCTAGGAAGATCAAAACCTTTTCTCAAATCAGAAAGGTGTTTCCAGAATTGTTTAGGATCATCGTTTAGGTTATTTTCCATTCTGTGTAGATATCTATTATAGCATATTTCACTCAATTCCTTACACCTCGATCTTAAGCTTGCGAAGATATCGTAGTCATGGTCAGATCGACTGATTTTAAATTTGTATGGGCAATTTTCTTGGATATAGTCAGTCTTTTTAACTCATTAGAAAACCAGATCGGAAAATTATCAGTTTTAAATTTTTTTATCGGAATGAAAATATTCATGGCGCTATATAAGATACAATAAAATTTATTCACAGCCAAATCCACATCACAGATTGATTCCAATTCGACTTCCCAATTTACACTACATAAGTAATTATTGAGACCCATATAGTTGCCATTGCGAAAGTCATGATAGTACACTTCATATTTCAAAGTATAATTTGTATTGACAGTAGCAAGGCCAAAGGAATATGATTTATGATGAAAATTCTCACATAGCAAAGTATCCTCTGCATAAGACACATCGAGATCATGAATATGACTGAAGCACAGATCCAAAAATCTGTTATTGATGTTCGGTAGTAGATTAACTTGCTCTAATCTTATGACCTATTCGTTAAAATAGAGACTGCAACTCTCCGATCATCGTCCGAGACACAGCTTCTACCTGAGAGATAAGCCTCGATCCAGATCCTCGATCGTTGGTGACCGTTAAATCAAAAAGTGCACCTGAGTCCAACCGAAAAGGATTAGTAAGCAATTGTAGAGGTTTTTGTTCTCATTAGAACAGCTTATTACAAAATAATTCCAAATCCTACTGTGACCATATTTTGTGATTTAATTTATTCAAATCCATAACCATTCCGTCCCTTTTAGCATAATATATATTTCTTTACACTTATTTTTATTTTCAGAAATTAGTGTTATTTATTCCACAGGAAATTAATCTTTCTTTATTTTCAGAAACTAATATTATTTTTCCCACTGGATATAAATTTCAGAAAATAAGTTCACCAGAGATGGTGAAATAGCGGAAATACAGCTCTGTTCTAGGACGAACCAAAAATAGATGGCTGAATGAAATCTGATACCTTTCATTCATCAGCCGATCAGAAAATCTGTCAAACATTTTGTCGTTCGTAGGCAGCTTTCGAATCAACCGCTAGAGGCACCTGTGAGAAAACCACTTTTCACCTCATCTGTAAAAAGAGAAATATTGATGAGTTTGGTGAGTTGAAGAAAGCTGAACATTTGTTAAATATCTTCTAAATTGTTTGAACAAACTTCTGTAATATTTACGCAATAGTCGAAACATCTTGCCAATTAATGACAGGACATTGGCAGCACTGCTCCTATCATTTCCAGCTGCCCCAACTTGAGAATTCCGAATGAAAAACCCTGTGTATTTTTACTTTTTTCGATTCCCAGTACAATCACATAGTTTTGTGACGAGAAATTGGTATTTTTGATTTTTCAGAAACATTTTCATTTTTGAATCTAGAGTGCGTTGGACATGAATGATTAGTAAGAGATATTATTCACTTTTTTTCTCCCGTCTGCGACTGTGTGGGAGGTTGCGAGTTATTTTTGCAACTCCTCGTTTTTCTATTTCCATATACAGTCCAGTGATATTCGATTTTTCTACCATAAATATATATCTGTTTGGCCATTTTTATATCTGAAATTACTTGGCCATAATAAACACTTTTCCATATCCTATTATTCCTATTACATATTCCATGTACCTTTAATACCTATTTACCTCTATTTTCGATGGAATTCCCAATATTCGACAATTCCGAGACACATAACACCCTCTTTATTTGTTAGTTTGTTTCAAGTAAACATTTTTAATAGCGTTTATTGAATCATTATGTGTCTACATTTCCATGTTATCAGGAAGAGCATCGTATTTGTAATAAGGTTCGAAAACATTGCACATTGAAACAAAATTGCAATTCTCAGAAGATGTATTTTGTAATGAAACTACTCTAAAACCTTGACTGCAGGCATAACATTTTCAGAATTGCAAATGGCATAGGCATTATATACATTTTCCTCAGGAGAAAAGTGCCTTAATTTTAGAAAATATCTAAAGCACCTTTGGTGAACCATATTTGTTAATCAAGTTTCAGTAGAAAATCATAAAATTAGGTTTTTTGAAATGTTTTCAATAAAACTGGAGAAATTTAAAAATATATCAATGCTTATGAAGCTATAATGGGGAAAAATAATTATTACACTCTTTAATTCACAGTCCAATCTATAAGGCAAAATTACATTGAATACATGGTAAGGAATCACCATGATTACATTATTTCAAGTTTCAACAAACCATTTTGGACAAATTTTTCATTGCAACTACGGTTTTTCACTGGCATGAACTTTTTTATGACTTATGAAAACCCTACTTTGAGCAAATGATTTAGAACAAATTTTACATTGAAATGGCTAGGGTTCATGTCTGAAATATTGCTCGCGAAACTCCCCTACTAACTAATCATTTACGACTGTACTCAAACAACTCAATAACTCGAAGGAATCCATCAACGTGACATTCATACCGGGTGTCAACATATTCTTTAGACAAGCCATGGTTCCGAATGTATGAGATCCAAACTTGGCAGGGGTGTTGAACTCAAGAATTGGAAAAAAATCAAAATTTTATAGTCTCCCATCCAGAGCTGCCAATTTCCGTGTAATTACACGATTTCCGTTTAATTTCTCCTTACGCTGTGTATCTGCCAATTTTTCGGGTAAAACAGTATAATCACAAAAACATGGAACTGAATTGTATCTTTTAATCATCGAACTTTCTTATGATTCATATCATTATTTATTATGGCAACAATGCAAACACTGTACTTGAAATGTATACATAGCTTTTGACTTTCCTACCGCGTACTGTTTCCTGATTGAGAGACATTATACAGCCAATGAGAAGCCAATTGAAGCTTGCAAGCTGCCTAAAGCCAACCAGCCAGCTTTTAGCGACTTTTTTTTTGTAAAAAGTGCTGTTACTTTTAAATGACCATTTCCATTGAGCAAAACAAACGTGGCGTTTTTACGTCAACTGTCAATTAATGCTTAGTGTTCAGGTTAAAGCTACAGGATCCCCATTACCCGAAAACTTCATTTTTCCCATTGTATTTTACTTGTTGCCACAAACTCGTCAAACCAAACGGCACTTCCGTAATAAAATATTTTTTTGTTGAATTTGTCTATAGAAAAGGAGAGCAATATGTTGTATATAAACAAGGATGGTCAACAACTTGACGCTGAAAGTAAAACTTGAACCAACAAAAAACGCCATGACCTTGAAAAAGCGGCGGATAGTTTTGAAGTACTCTGATTGACTGGAGGCAAGAAGCTAGTATGGAAGGCCGCCTTAAGAACAACAAGAATGATATTTTGAGTTCAAATGAGATATCATTCAGATCGGGTACTGTTATCGATGGCTGAATGAAATCTGATACCTTTCATTCATCAGCCGATCAGAAAATCTGTCAAACATTTTGTCGTTCGTAGGCAGCTTTCGAATCAACCGCTAGAGGCACCTGTGAGAAAACCACTCTTTACCTGATCTGTAAAAAGAGAAAGGATTGATGAGTTTGATGAGTTGAAGAAAGCTGAACATTTGTTAAATATCTTCTAAAGTGTACGAACAAACTTCTGTAATATTTACGCAATAGTCGAAACATCTTGCCAATCAATGACAGGACATTGGCAGCACTGCTCCTATCATTTCCGGCTGCCCCAACTTGAGAATTCCGAATGAAAAACCCTGTGTATTTTTACTTTTTTGGATTCTCAGTACAATCACATAGTTTTGTGACGAGAAATTGGTATTTTTGATTTTTCAGAAGCATTTTCATTTTTGAATCTAGAGTGCGTTGGACATGAATGATTAGTAAAGATATTATTCACTTTTTTTCTCCCGTCTACGACTGTGTGGGAGGTTGCGAGTTATTTTTGCAACTCCTCGTTTTTCTTTCTTATTTCCGCGTTTTCTCGGCGGATCTCCTCCAGCGTTGCCAATATTCTTTCCAGTGTGGCATTCTTGAATCTCTTCTTGGCTATTCTCGTATGAGAAGATGGCAGATCCTTCGTCTGATGGGCCTAGCCCTACCGTGTGACTAGGCCGTCGGGACGGGTGAACCTTAGACAATCCCAGACACCTCTGGGCAACGTCATAGGTCCCCCTCCCAAATAACATGGTAGCGTGATTAGTAGCTCCGGCGAACTCTCACACGAACGGTTACTCGTCAAACGTTACACGAGTAATATCAGGTCGAAAGTCTGATATGGCGGTGACCCATCAAACGCTGACAGGAGGAGTCTTGTTAACATGGGTACCCAGGGGGAGGAGGATGGCCCCACCGGTTTCACCGCCGGTGCCTCTCCACATGGTGTTGGACTCTGGGGGGCGTGGGCTAGATAGTGGGTCCAATGGAAAACAATACCGTAATTCGGTAGAGACGGGGGAGTCTTTCACCTATGGGTTGAGGTGATTGTATTCCCTGCTGACTCGGCGGGGAGCGGCGCATTAACCCGCTCGGGTACTGACATCCCATAGCCAGTAGCTTGTCTTATCAAGCGGCCCCACCGTGGCTGAGCTATAACGGTAGCTGGGTTGACCTAGCGCGCTGATTGGGCGTATCTCAATTTCGGAATCCCCCTGTTAATTTAGCAGCACGGTTTAAACCGGAAGGTAGGTCCTGTGCTGTTGATGGGGGGAGGAAGAGCGAAGCCCAAACTGAATGCAGGAGGGTCTAGCTCGCGATACTTACGTCTTTCGAGACAGCTTTGATTGATTGATCCTTCGTCTGAGGACGATGCCATTCTTTTTCTATTTTTGATTCGTCCTAGAACAGAGCTGTATTTCCGCTATTTCACCATCTCTGGTGAACTTATTTTCTGAAATTTATATCCAGTGGGAAAAATAATATTAGTTTCTGAAAATAAAGAAAGATTAATTTCCTGTGGAATAAATAATACTAATTTCTGAAAATAAAAATAGGTGTAAAGAAATATATATTATGCTAAAAGGGAAGGAATGGTTATGGATTTGAATAAATTAAATCACAAAATATGGTCACAGTAGGATTTGGAATTTGTAATAAGCTGTTCTAATAAGAACAAAAACGTCTACAATTGCTTACTAATCCTTTTCGGTTGGACTCAGGTGCACTTTTTGATTTAACGGCCACCAACGATCGGGGATCTGGATCGAGGCTTATCTCTCAGGTAGAAGCTGTGTCTCGGACGCTGATCGGAGAATTGCAGTCTCTACTTCAACGGATAGGTCATACGGTTAGTCTATACATTTTGACCGATTTCACTTCTAATCTGAATCGTATTTTTTCCCGAAATTTATCCCGATATTTAATCTTTCCTATCCATACATAGGATTGCTATTAAAATATCATGGCTCAAACTCCCAGGGCGTGGCTAAATGAGTTATATGGATTAAGTTCAGAAAACGAATACGAAAGACATAAATACATCATTAGGATCATGAATACATTGTTAGAGTCATTAATAATTATATACATCTTTTCAGTTATCATGATACATTATGGTCACTTCGAAATCAATAAAAAAGTAATGAAGGGTTCGAAAAAAGTTTTCAATGATAAAGTTTGCGATAGTTCGAAGATAATTTGGTTGCATTGAAATTTCGAAAACTTCCAAACGATCCTTAATTGGTTAAAGTATAAGTGACCTAACTGAACGATGGGAAAATTGACTGTTTAAACAAAAAAAAAATGGTTCATCTAAAATTCTGGGAGTAAAAAGTATCCGAATGTTGATCGGAAAATGAATACACTTCTATGTAGTAAATCATCAAAATTAGATTAATAATTTTACTGAATTCAGATCTTTGCATTTCTTCATAAGATATTCTGAAAACGGACAATGGAACAATAATAACCAATATTCAACTCTCGTTATAGCGTCTCTAACATTATCGATTGCATTAAGAATTCAGTAATAAATACGGATTGATTTTCTGGGGGTCTTCCTGTTACTTCTTAGATGCATTCCGCTCACAAAAAAAAATACTGAGGACTATCTACAAAGCTCCTCCATGTTCACCGTGTAAACCACTATTCAAACAATTTCAAATCCTAACATTACCGTGTCTCTAAATATTCCTGTTGATTATGTATGTCAGAGAAAACGAAACAGAATTCAAGAGAAATTGTGATGTGCATTCATATTTCACGAGGAATAGCGAAGCTATCCACCAACCGTACTCTAGGCTTGGGGTGAGCCAAAATTCACCGAAATATATAGGCATCAAATGTCTTAACAAAATAAAAAGCTCCGACTATAAATTTATACAATTTATATACTCCAATCAGTTCAATTAATTTTTGAACATTTTCTGTGAGTGATTGATTTTATAATTATGTGCGAAGGTGAAACATTTGTAAATTTCTCCACTAGCCGATGAGATTTATAAATTTTATTGCTTTATATCTATCTTTATTAGTATATTTTTTCAATTATATTCGTTTTGTTTGTATCTATACTTCCATTAGTATATATGTATGTGTATATCTATGTATGTACTTATGTGAATATGTTAATTATACAAGCCATTACCCCTGACTAGTCCGATAAGTTTGTATAATTTGTAGTTTTTGTACATGGTGTGTAATCTTTTGTGGCGAATAAATATCTTATATATATATATATATATATATATATATATATATATATATATATATATATATGAATTTTCATGTGTCGTGAAATATTGCAGCGTTGAGTAAAGGATTTTGAACAAATTGTGCATTGAAATGGTTTCTCCTCTGTAGTACCAATTTGTTTTTCCGAGCAAATGATTTCGAACAAATTTTGTGTTGAAACGGTTTTTCCCCTAAATGAAATTTTCCATGACCAATGAATGTGCTTCTATGAGCAAACGATTTTAAACATGAATACCCCACAACAGGTTATCTTGACGATGGAAGATAGTGACTAAAGTTTATCTTTCAGTCGCATTTTTTGTTAAAAAGTTTTTATCTATTAATGAGTTAACTTTGATCTGTTTCATATGACGAACGGCGTAACCCATCTATACACCAAACTAGGTTTTTGGAATTACCATGAAATCATAGCAAATGCTTAATGCAAAACGAATTCTCCAGCAATGTACGTTGTGGTTCTGAAAAGAACCTTTTTTTCTGGGCTTCGCTGACGATTACGCTCGTTCTCCACGGATTCTCCTAGCTAACTGAATATCCTTCGGCGTAATAGTTACTCATTTTGCATGGAAGGCCCATGAGTTCGTATCTTCGAAAAGTCCAACCAAATACGCTTCACTCGCTTCCTGTAGAGCCCTTACTGTAGAACTCTGGTAACGTAAGTCGGTCTTGAAATCTTGAGCTATTTTACGAAGGAAGCGTTGAAAAGATAATTTCCCCATTACACCTCCTGTAGCAGGTGCACTTCTACGAGCGGCTTTCGTGGCCAACTGCTTGCCTTCCATTGATCTGCGCGCTGTTTGCATCATACGAGCCATTTTTTCTCCATTAGGACGTCAAATAACAATCTATAGCGTACCACAGTCGCACAACTAATACTACACCGGCCGAATTCTTCATCAGTTTTATTGGGTATTGCTCAGCGAACTGGTAAGTTATTGGTCGATTTCACGCTAATGGGCGTGTAAGACTAGGGCCAGTAGAAGCCACGCGCTAGGTGGGCGGGGCCTGTGAGCGCGTCCACCGAGCGGATTTAAAGCGTGTGTTTTTCTCAAACGCCAGCATTCGTACAGTGAGATCTGAACGAGCAACATGTGCTTTTATTAAGGCAAGTGAGAAATTCGAGGTATACGTTCAGTGAGATCTGAATAAGAAATATGTGTCTTTATTAAGACAAATTGGAAATTCAAGGCATTCGTTCAGTGAGATCTGAATGCAAACACTGTACTTGAAATGTATACATAGCTTTTGACTTTCCTACCGCGTACTGTTTCCTGATTGAGAGACATTATACAGCCAATGAGAAGCCAATTGAAGCTTGCAAGCTGCCTAAAGCCAGCTTTTAGCGACTTTTTTTTTTGAAAAAAGTGCTGTTACTTTTAAATGACCATTTCCATTGAGCAAAACAAACGTGGCGTTTTTACGTCAACTGTCAATTAATGCTTAGTGTTCAGGTTAAAGCTACAGGATCCCCATTACCCGAAAATTTCATTTTTCCCATTGTATTTTACTTGTTGCCACAAACTCGTCAAACCAAACGGCACTTCCGTAATAAAATATTTTTTTGCTGAATTTGTCTATAGAAAAGGAGAGCAATATGTTGTATATAAACAAGGATGGTCAACAACTTGACGCTGAAAGTAAAACTTGAACCAACAAAAAACGCCATGACCTTGAAAAAGCGGCGGATAGTTTTGAAGTACTCTGATTGACTGGAGGCAAGAAGCTAGTATGGAAGGCCGCCTTAAGAACAACAAGAATGATATTTTGAGTTCAAATGAGATATCATTCAGATCGGGTACTGTTATCGATGGCTGAATGAAATCTGATACCTTTCATTCATCAGCCGATCAGAAAATCTGTCAAACATTTTGTCGTTCGTAGGCAGCTTTCGAATCAACCGCTAGAGGCACCTGTGAGAAAACCACTCTTTACCTGATCTGTAAAAAGAGAAAGATTGATGAGTTGAAGAAAGCTGAACATTTGTTAAATATCTTCTAAAAAGTACGAACAAACTTCTGTAATATTTACGCAATAGTCGAAACATCTTGCCAATCAATGACAGGACATTGGCAGCACTGCTCCTATCATTTCCGGCTGCCCCAACTTGAGAATTCCGAATGAAAAACCCTGTGTATTTTTACTTTTTTGGATTCTCAGTACAATCACATAGTTTTGTGACGAGAAATTGGTATTTTTGATTTTTCAGAAGCATTTTCATTTTTGAATCTAGAGTGCGTTGGACATGAATGATTAGTAAAGATATTATTCACTTTTTTTCTCCCGTCTACGACTGTGTGGGAGGTTGCGAGTTATTTTTGCAACTCCTCGTTTTTCTTTCTTATTTCCGCGTTTTCTCGGCGGATCTCCTCCAGCGTTGCCAATATTCTTTCCAGTGTGGCATTCTTGAATCTCTTCTTGGCTATTCTCGTATGAGAAGATGGCAGATCCTTCGTCTGAGGACGATGCCATTCTTTTTCTATTTTTGATTCGTCCTAGAACAGAGCTGTATTTCCGCTATTTCACCATCTCTGGTGAACTTATTTTCTGAAATTTATATCCAGTGGGAAAAATAATATTAGTTTCTGAAAATAAAGAAAGATTAATTTCCTGTGGAATAAATAATACTAATTTCTGAAAATAAAAATAGGTGTAAAGAAATATATATTATGCTAAAAGGGAAGGAATGGTTATGGATTTGAATAAATTAAATCACAAAATATGGTCACAGTAGGATTTGGAATTTGTAATAAGCTGTTCTAATAAGAACAAAAACGTCTACAATTGCTTACTAATCCTTTTCGGTTGGACTCAGGTGCACTTTTTGATTTAACGGCCACCAACGATCGGGGATCTGGATCGAGGCTTATCTCTCAGGTAGAAGCTGTGTCTCGGACGCTGATCGGAGAATTGCAGTCTCTACTTCAACGGATAGGTCATACGGTTAGTCTATACATTTTGACCGATTTCACTTCTAATCTGAATCGTATTTTTTCCCGAAATTTATCCCGATATTTAATCTTTCCTATCCATACATAGGATTGCTATTAAAATATCATGGCTCAAACTCCCAGGGCGTGGCTAAATGAGTTATATGGATTAAGTTCAGAAAACGAATACGAAGGACATAAATACATCATTAGGATCATGAATACATTGTTAGAGTCATTAATAATTATATACATCTTTTCAGTTATCATGATACATTATGGTTAAAAAAAAAAAAAATTTTTAAAATTTGGTTAAATTTAAAAAAAAAATAACCAAAAAGATTTATATCAAAAAAAAATGGTCTTGAAATTTGGGAGTAATAAGTATCCGAATGTTGATCGGAAAATGAATACACTTCTATGTAGTAAATCATCAAAATTAGATTAATAATTTTACTGAATTCAGATCTTTGCATTTCTTCATAAGATATTCTGAAAACGGACAATGGAACAATAATAACCAATATTCAACTCTCGTTATAGCGTCTCTAACATTATCGATTGCATTAAGAATTCAGTAATAAATACGGATTGATTTTCTGGGGGTCTTCCTGTTACTTCTTAGATGCATTCCGCTCACAAAAAAAAATACTGAGGACTATCTACAAAGCTCCTCCATGTTCACCGTGTAAACCACTATTCAAACAATTTCAAATCATAACATTACCGTGTCTCTATATATTCCTGTTGATTATGTATGTCAGAGAAAACGAAACAGAATTCAAGAGAAATTGTGATGTGCATTCATATTTCACGAGGAATAGCGAAGCTATCCACCAACCGTACTCTAGGCTTGGGGTGAGCCAAAATTCACCGAAATATATAGGCATCAAATGTCTTAACAAAATAAAAAGCTCCGACTATAAATTTATACAATTTATATACTCCAATCAGTTCAATTAATTTTTGAACATTTTCTGTGAGTGATTGATTTTATAATTATGTGCGAAGGTGAAACATTTGTAAATTTCTCCACTAGCCGATGAGATTTATAAATTTTATTGCTTTATATCTATCTTTATTAGTATATTTTTTCAATTATATTCGTTTTGTTTGTATCTATACTTCCATTAGTATATATGTATGTGTATATCTATGTATGTACTTATGTGAATATGTTAATTATACAAGCCACTTACCCCTGACTAGTCCGATAAGTTTGTATACATTTGTAGTTTTTGTACATGTGGCGAATAAATATCTATCTATATATATATATATATATATATATATATATATATATATATATATATATATATATGAATTTTCATGTGTCGTGAAATATTGCAGCGTTGAGTAAAGAATTTTGAACAAATTGTGCATTGAAATGGTTTCTCCTCTGTAGTACCAATTTGTTTTTCCGAGCAAATGATTTCGAACAAATTTTGTGTTGAAACGGTTTTTCCCCTAAATGAAATTTTCCATGACCAATGAATGTGCTTCTATGAGCAAACGATTTTAAACATGAATACCCCACAACAGGTTATCTTGACGATGGAAGATAGTGACTAAAGTTTATCTTTCAGTCGCATTTTTTGTTAAAAAGTTTTTATCTATTAATGAGTTAACTTTGATCTGTTTCATATGACGAACGGCGTAACCCATCTATACACCAAACTAGGTTTTTGGAATTACCATGAAATCATAGCAAATGCTTAATGCAAAACGAATTCTCCAGCAATGTACGTTGTGGTTCTGAAAAGAACCTTTTTTTCTGGGCTTCGCTGACGATTACGCTCGTTCTCCACGGATTCTCCTAGCTAACTGAATATCCTTCGGCGTAATAGTTACTCATTTTGCATGGAAGGCCCATGAGTTCGTATCTTCGAAAAGTCCAACCAAATACGCTTCACTCGCTTCCTGTAGAGCCCTTACTGTAGAACTCTGGTAACGTAAGTCGGTCTTGAAATCTTGAGCTATTTTACGAAGGAAGCGTTGAAAAGATAATTTCCCGATTACACCTCCTGTAGCAGGTGCACTTCTACGAGCGACTTTCGTGGCCAACTGCTTGCCTTCCATTGATCTGCGCGCTGTTTGCATCATACGAGCCATTTTTTCTCAATTAGGACGTCAAATAACAATCTATAGCGTACCACAGTTGCACAACTAATACTACACCGGCCGAATTCTTCATCAGTTTTATTGGGTATTGCTCAGCGAACTGGCAAGTTATTGGTCGATTTCACGCTAATGGGCGTGTAAGACTAGGGCCAGTAGAAGCCACGCGCTAGGTGGGCGGGGCCTGTGAGCGCGTCCACCGAGCGGATTTAAAGCACGGTCCTGATAAACCGTACGCCTGTGTCTATTTTTCGCTCCCGAAAAAACCCGCAAAAATCAGTGTTTCCGAAGCCAACCAGCGTCTTGTACGACGGAAGGCGAAAGAACCCCCCTCAAGCCATCCACACCATTGGAGATTACAAGAAATTCCACCTCCTCAGCGGATTCCGATCGGCCGACTGGTGAGTGCGATCTGGCTAACAAGGAGTCGGTGCTTGCAGGGGTCGGTTCTCTCGACACAGCCGATCTCCTGGAGGTGCTCGGGGCCTTGTTGGCCTCTCTTGGCGATGACCTTATCAAAATCCCTGCAGTCAATGCCCTAGTACAATCCAGAATCTCCACACCAGATACCCAAAACGGGCAAGCTCCAGCCAAACGGCACCGAATTGATTCATTCCCGGCACTTCCAGTACCGAAGGGTAAAGTGAATCCACCCTCTATATCTCATCGTCAACGTAGAAGCTCTAGAATAGTGGTATATACGAGTCCTGTTATAAAAAATCCAAATTCCATTCCAATTTCGAATAAATTTCACGAACTGTCAAAATTGTCAGATGGCGATATGCAAGTCCCCACGATCGAAAAGTCAGCTATTCCAGGACCGGAATCAGCTCAAGTGAGAAACATTGAGTCCTCCACCATTTTCTCGAAAATTTCAAATTCACCAAATTCAATCGAAAATTGCGATTCAAACGTCCCCCAAAATTCCAACAATGACGACATGAGGATGGAACAGACTGACGTGACCAATATACCACCAACGGAGCTGACTCCACAGACGTTGAAAAGACAGAATGTCCCTCCCATCACCGTTAGGGATAAGAATATGTGGACAACAGTCATTTCGTTGTTCAAATCCAATAACATAAAACTTGTTAAACCTGCTAAGAATGTCTTTGACGGAGTTAAAATTTTTCCAGACTCTCCTGAAACTTTCAGGAAGATAAGTAGCGTTTTCAGGGACCAAAAAATCCCATTTCATACTTACAGCCTCCCTGAGGACAAAAAATTACGGGTAGTCCTGAGAGGCGTTCCCGAATTTATTTCTTGCGAAGACATTAAAGCAGAGCTGTCTGAAAGGGGGTTTGCCCCGGATTCAGTGGCTCGAATGCACAAGTCTGATTCGAAAAAAACCCCTTTACCTCTTGTCCTTGTTCTTTTAAACAAAGAACAGAAAGAAATTTTTAAAATCACTGACATATTAAATGTTCAAATCACCGCTGAACCCCAGAGACCTAGAGCCTCTGTGGGACAGTGTCATCGTTGTCAGCGTTTCGGCCACTGTCAGCTGAACTGCTGTAGCCACACCCGCTTGTGTTAAATGCGGGGAAGAACACATCACACGAGAATGTCAAAACCTAGGCAAGAAAAGCTAGGTGCGCGAACTGCGGTGGGGAACACACTGCGAACTATCGTGGGTGTCCTAGATGCCCACGAATAAGGCGCAGGGTGGACCCCGCCTCCAATCGCAGAATCGAAGATATTTCCCCGAAAATAGGACACGAGCGGGGTGTCATATGCGGCGGCGGCCCGGACGCCCCTTCTCAGACAGCCCCAATTTCCACGCCTAAAGACATTCTTAGTACTTTAGATCAAATGAGGATGTTGTTTGCGCAGTTCGCAAAGCTGCTGCAAAGTTTTCAACTGGTTTTAATCCCAATTAATGGGTGAACGGCAGCTTCGAATTTCATCAAAGCAGTGAGTTGGAATTGTAATGGACTTCTCCAGAATAGACTCGAGTTTCAAGAGTTTCTTGTAGGAAACAACATAGACGTTGTTTTTCTGCAAGAGACTCATCTTAATGGGGAACCTGTTAGATTTCCTAACTACAAAGTGCTCAGAAATGACCGGATTGGACGTCCGGGTGGCGGCGTTGCCATCTTGGTAAAACGTTGTTATTCGCATGTTCAGTTTGGCATTTCCAATGATGATACTCATGGTATTGAAGCTGTAGGTATAATTTTCAACACGAGGATGGTCCTATGCGTTTAATCAGTGCTTACAACCCTCCGCGAAATCAAATAGTTCCTGAGGCACTTGATGTGCTCCTGATGGAAACAGATCAACCTGTTCTGGTCATGGGTGATCTGAACGCTAAGCACGTACAATGGAGTCGTGTAACCAACGTTAGTGGTAGACGGTTGAGACAACATAGTGACAGGCATGAATATCAAGTGTTGGCCCCAGATGAGCCGACGCACTTTGGTCCATATAGGCCCGACGTGCTTGACATTGCCCTGGCCAGGAACATCACCTGGAACTGGGATATACGCGTCCTCTCCGAGTTGAGCTCCGATCACAACCCGGTGATATTATCACTGGGGAATGATCCTACGCCCCAATCAGATCGCATGTGTACAAAGGTGAATTGGGAGAGATTCCGTTCGCTTCTGGAGACAGCTTACTGCGCTCCTGAGTGGATAGATTCTCCACTCGAGTTGGATGAGGTCGTGGCGCGCTACGAACTCACCATTAAAAATGCTTTGGAGGATTCCTCCCGCAGAGAACCGGCTCCTAAGTTCCATGATGAATTTCCAATGAGAATTAAAAACCTCATTCGTGAAAGAAACCGCGCCAAAAGAGCGTACCAAAGAAGTCTGTTCCCTGCGGACAGAATCCGAGCTAACGAACTGAATAGGGAGGTTCGTGAAAACATATCGGAATTTCGAAATGAAAGATTTGGCACAACCCTTCAAAATTTAGAAAATAATGATCAACTTTGGAAAATTCACCAAAATTTAAAACCAAAAGACCGATCTGCCCCTATTCATGGTGAGGCCGGACTGTGCTACGACCCCGAGTCCAAAGCTCGAGCTTTTGCAGACTCGATGGAAAGGCAATTTAGATTGAACGAGCATCCAGACGATGATTTGGATCGTGATCTTTTGTTAGAAGATCGGGTTCGCCGCACCCTCAGGGAACCCAATCACGATGACATTCGTCCAGCTACGTTGGATGAACTTAAGGCTTATATCAAGGGGCTCAACCCCAAAAAAGCACCTGGTTATGATGGAATAACTAATCGAATGATTAAGTTTTTTCTGGAAAACCAGGTGCAATCATTATTAAATATCATAAACAACTCTCTGCGCCTTGAGAGATTCCCTCGTAGATGGAGGCATGCCATTGTGGTCATGATTCCAAAACAGGGACAAAACCCGACCTTCCCGCAAAATTATCGACCGATCAGTCTGCTTTGCAGTTCAGCTAAGTTGGCTGAAAAGATCGTCCTGCAAAGGCTTGATGAAGAAGTGGAGGACAGAAATGTCCTACCTAATGAACAATTCGGTTTCAGACGTGCTCACTCCACCGAGCTTCAGGTAATGAGGCTGGTGGAGGACACAATAACATCACTGAACACCAACAATAGCGCGCATATAGTTTTGCTGGACATCAGCAAAGCTTTTGACAGGGTTTGGCACGAAGGTCTACTCGCCAAACTCATTGATTTTCATTTGCCATTGGGTTTGGTCAAATGGTTAAAATCGTTCCTCTTAGGTAGGACATTTCAAGTCAGGGTCGACAATTCTCTCTCGGATTCGAGAGAAATTGAGGCTGGTGTTCCTCAGGGGGCAGTGCTGTCTCCTGTATTATACGCCCTTTACACGTCCGATATACCAAGAAGCGAACATGTGAAGATCTCCCTGTTCGCCGATGATACGGCTTTGCTCTCCTCTGCAGCCGACCACTTGATGGGGGTCGTTTATTTGCAAAATGCATTAATCGACCTCCAGCAGTGGTATCTGGAGTGGAAAATAAGGCTGAATCCTGATAAAACACAGGCAATCTCGATGGGACGTAAGAGAAATAACCCGGAGAGGGGAGTGACTATCTCAGGAAGGGAGATAGAATGGTCAGAGCAGGTCAAGTACCTGGGAGTCACTGTGGATCGCCGGCTCACCTGGGGTCCACACGTCAAAATTGTAAGAACAAAGATTGTCAACAAAATCTGCGCGCTATACCCTCTCGTCAATAGGAAGAGTAAACTCTCATTAAAAAACAAAATCATGATTTACAAGATGATGTTCAGGCCTGTCATTTTGTATGCCTCGGCCGCCTGGGGCCAAATCTGCAGGTCTAGCATTGGCATCCTGGAACGGGCGCAAATGCGAGTTCTGCGGATGATAACGAACGCTCCGTGGTACGTGCGGAACGATCGGATCCTTGAAGACTTAAATCTGCCTTCCATCAGAAGCATCATTCGAGAACGCAATCAGAAAGTATTTGATTGCGCAACAGCCCACGAGAATCCGCTCGTCAGGGAAGCCACTGATTATGCCATAGACGACCCCTCGCGTTTTAAACGTCCCAGGCACTCTTTAGAGTGATGGGCTACCTGCTAATCCATACTGGGTAGTGAAGCTGCATCCTCAATAGAAATTATTACTTTTTCCAAATTTCATATCAAAATTCCCTCTCGGTCATTTTCGAGAAACACCCTCGTGGCAAGTACTAGAGACCGGTCTCTAGTGCTTGACCAGTCAAAATTTTATCAAACCGTGAATGGCTGAGGCCCACATATTCGAAGTCTAAAGAGTAAGAGCCTTAGGGTTACGCTTGAATAATTAACAGTGATAGGAGATCATGATAGCGTGAAATCGACCAATAACTTGCCAGTTCGCTGAGCAATACCCAATAAAACTGATGAAGAATTCGGGCGGTGTAGTATTAGTTGTTGAGCTGTGGTACGCTAGACATTGTTATTCGACGTCCTAATTAAGAAAAAATGGCTCGTATGATGCAAACAGCTCGCAGATCAATAGGAGGCAAGCAGTTGGCCACGAAAGCCGCTCGTAAAAGTGCACCTGTTACAGGAGGTGTAATCGGGAAATTATCTTTTCAACGCTTCATCCGTAAAATAGCTCAAGATTTCAAGACCGACTTACGTTACCAGAGTTCTGCAGTAATGGCTCTACAGGAAGCGAGTCAAGCGTATTTGGATGGACTTTTCGAAGATACGAACTAATGGGCCATCCATGCAAAACGAGTAACTATTACGCCGAAGAATATTCAGTTAGCTAGGAGAATCCGTGGAGAACGAGCGTAATCGTCAGCGAAGCCCAGAAAAAAAGGGTTCTTTTCAGAACCACAACGTACATTGCTGAAGAATTCGTTTTGCATCAAGCATTTGCTATGATTTCATGGTAATTACAAAAACCTAGTTTGGTGTATAGATGGGTTACGCCGTTCGTCATATGAAACCTATCAAAGTTAACTTATTAATAGATAAAAACAACAAAAAATGCGACTGAATGAAAAACTTTAGTCACTATCTTCCATCGTCAAGATAACCTCTTGTGGGGTATTCATGTTTAAAATCGTTTGCTCATAGGAGCACATTCATTGGTCATGGAAAATTTCATTTAGGGGAAAAACCATTTCAATACAAAATTTGTTCAGAATAATTTGCTCGGAAAAACGAATTGGTACTACATGAGAGTCTTCATACAGAGAGAAAACCCTTTCAATGCACAATTTGTTCAAAATCCTTTACTCAACGCTGCAATATTTCACGACATATAAAAATTCACACTGGAGAAAAACCATTTCAATGCAAAATTTGTTCAAAATCATTTACTTGCAAACCAACCTTGGTAGTACATGAGAGAACTCATACAGGAGAAAAACCATTTCAATGCAAAATTTGTTTAAAATCGTTTGCTCATAAGAACATTTGGTACATCATGAAAGATTCATACAGGAGAAAAACCATTTCAATGTAATATTTGTTCTAAATCATTTGCTCAAAGTGGGGTTTTTATCAGTAATAAAAAAGTTCATGCCAGTGAAAAACCGTAGTTGCAATGAAAAATTCGTCCAAAATGGTTTGCTTGTAAACTTGAAATAATGTAATCATGGTGATTCCTCACCATGTATTCAATGTGATTATATTGCTTTATGGATTGGACTATGAATTAAAGAGTGTAATAATTATTTTTCCCCATTATAACTTCATAAGCATAAATATATTTTTAAATTTCTCCAGTTTTATCGAAAACATTTCAGAAAACCTAATTTTATGATTTTCTACTGAAACTTGATTAACAAATATGGTTCACCAAAGATGCTTTAGATATTTTCTAAAATGAAGGCACTTTTCTCCGGGGGAAAATGTATATAATGCCTATGCCATTTGCAATTCTGAAAATGTTATGCCTGAGTCAAGGTTTTAGAGTACTTTCATTACAAAATACATTTTCTGAGAATTGTAATTTTGTTTCAATGTGCAATATTTCCGAACCTTATTACAAATACGATGCTCTTCCTGATAACATGGAAATGTAGGCACATAATGCTTCAATAAACGCTATTAAAAATGTTTACTTGAAACAAACTAACAAATGAAAAGGGTGTTATATGTCTCGGAATTGTCGAATATTAGGAATTCCATCGAAAATAGAGGTATGTAATAGGATATGGAAAAGTGTTTATTATGGCCAATTAATTCCAGATATAAAAATGGCCAAACAGATATATATTTATTGGTAGAAAAATCGAAAATCACTGGACTGCATATGGAAATAGATAGAGCAAAATTTATGGAACAGAAATCTGTATTTTATCGTTTCTTTGAATGTAAACATGGAATAAATAGAATTTCAATAAAGATAATCTATAAATATAATGTTTTGTAACTGTTTTACTAGTGTTATTGTAAGGTGTCCCACAAATGTATAGTAAATACTGTTAATTTGAGTAGATTGATCCATGATATACATAGAGTGTTCCACATAACACTCAGTTGGTGACTAGTTGGAAGACAATATCAATATTTATTAAGATATATGAATTCAAGAACTTTTACAAGGTGTCACATTATGATAAAGCTCAATAAGTCATTTTGTGAACCTGAAAAACAAAACTAGTTGAAATAATAAATGAATGTGGTGAAAATAAAAGGTGTTATTTAAAAAAACCTTGTTGGTGTTGCCAATGTAATGAAACTAACGAGAATAATAATGTGGTAGGCTCTGAATATTGTTACTAATCTAGGGTTCATGACTAGTAAAATACAGAATTAAATATTGTCCGTTTATCTACACTTCACACAACAATGCACTCTCTAACTATTAAATAAATCAATATTGTCTAAAATATCGCTCGCGAAACCGATCTACTAACTATTTATTTACGACTGTACTCAAACAACTCAATAACTCGAAGGAATCCATCCACGTGACATTTATACCGGGTGTCAACATATTCTTTAGATAAGCCATGGTTCCGAGGGTATGAGATCCAAACTTGGCAGGGGTGTTGAATTCAAGAATTGGAAGAAAAAAACAAAATTTTATAATCTTCCATCCAGAGCTGCCAATTTCCGTGTAATTACACGATTTCCGTTAAATTTCACCTTACGCTGTGTATCTGTCCATTTTTCGGGTAAAACAGTGTAATCACAAAAACATGGACCTGAATTGTATCTTTTAATCATCGATCTTTCTTATGATTTATATCATTATTTATTATGGCAACAATGCAAACACTGTACTCGAAATTTATAAATAGCTTTTGACGTTCCTACCGCGTACTGTTTCCTGATTGAGAGACATTCTACAGCCAATGAGAAGCCAATTGAAACTTGCAAGCTGCCTAAAGTTGACCTTTTATACCAGCTTTTAGCGACTTTTTTTTTTAGAAAGTGCTGTTACTTTTAAATGACCATTTCCATTGAGCAAAACAAACGTGGCGTTTTTACGTCAACTGTCAATTAATGCTTAGTGTTCAGGTTGAAGTTACAGGATGCCCATTACAAGAAAATTTCATTTTTCCCATTGTATTTTACTTGCCATTTGCCACAAATTCGTCAAACCAAACGGCACTTCCGTAATTTAATATTTTCTGTTGAATTTGTCTATAGAAAAGGAGAGAAATATGTTGTATATAAACAAGGATGGTCAACAACTTGACGCTGAAAGTAAAACTTGAACCAACAAAAAACGCCATGACCTTGAAAAAGCGGCGGCTAGTTTTGAAGTACTCTGATTGACTGGAGGCAAGAAGCTAGTATGGAAGGCTGCCTTAAAAACAACAAGAATGATATTTTGAGTTCAAATGAGATCTCATTCAGATCGGGTACTGTTATTGATGGCTGAATGAAATCTGATACCTTTCATTCATCAGCCGATCAGAAAATCTGTCAAACATTTTGTCGTTCGTAGGCAGCTTTCGAATTAACCGCTAGAGGCACCTGTGAGAAAACCACTTTTTACCTCATCTGTAAAAAGAGAAAGTTTGATGAGTTTGGTGGGTTTAAGAAAGCTAAACATTTGGTAAATATCTTCTAAATTGTATGAAAAAACTTCTAAATTGTACGAACAAACGCAATAGTCGAAACATCTCGCCAATTAATGACAGGACATTGGCAGCACTGCTCCTATCACTTTCGGCGGCCCCAACTTGAGAATTCCAAATGGAAAACCCTGTATATTTTTACTTTTTTGGATTCTTAGTACAATCAAACAAACAAAGTGTGTCAATAGGGGTACCTCAAGGTTACATTCTAGGACCTCTTTTATTTTTAGTTTTTATAAATGATCTCCCGAAATTCTGTTCTAAATCTTCCTTAACTGTTATTTTTGCGGATGACACCAACATCTTGGTATCTGCGAGTACTATGTCTGAAGTAATTAAAAAAGCTCAGGAAGTAACTGATCAAATTTCTGAGTGGTGTTCACTAAATGGCCTGCTTCTAAATACTGCCAAATCTCAAATGCTCAACTTTGTCACAAAAAATACAGCAATTGATATAAGCTATTTGGTAAAATTAAATCATGTATCTTTACATCAAGTAAATTGTACTAAATTCTTAGGGGTCGAGATTGATGATAAACTCACCTGGAAGTACCATGTTGACAGTGTCAAACTTAAACTTAGTAAACATATATATTTAATTCGTCAGTTGAAACAAACAGTCTCTCTTGATGTTCTCAAACTTCTATACCACAGTCTAATTCAATCAGTTATCTCGTATGGTCTTGAACAATGGGGTTTATCAGCGAAAGCTAATGAAGTCTTTGCTATTCAGAAAAAAGCAATTAGAATTTTGGCTGGTGCATCTTCAAGAGAACATTGTAGGCCATTATTCATTCATTACAGTTTTCTAACGATGCCATGTTTGTATATTTACAATACTCTGATATACATTAAAAACAATATTTCAATGATTCCAAAAAATGAACAAATCCACGATTATTTTACTAGAAATAACTCGCATCTACATCAACCTTATAGTAGATTGACGGTATCACAGAATCATCCTATGTACTGCGGGGTTAAACTTTATAATAGGCTAAGTAGTGACATTAAATCATCTAATATTAATATCTTTAAAAGGCGACTCAAAATTCTGTTATTGCAGAAAGCATACTACTCTGTTGAAGAGTTTCTCCTTGAAACCTAATAGTATTACATGTTTTCATAATTTTATGTTATTTCTACAATATTATTTTTACAATATTTGTCCTCATCTGATGATCGAGTTGTTTAGCAATTGTATCATTGACTAATGTCTGTTTTTATTTATTAGAATTGTGTAGTACCTATATTTATTGTATTATATTAACTTTAAGCTGTTTGACCTGTTGGATTACGATGATGTTATGTTATGTTCTGCTTTTACTAGTGTTATTGTGAATGATAACAAATTCAATGAATGTTTGATTGATTGATTGAATCACGTAGTTTTGTGACGAAAAATTGGTATGTTTGATTTTTCAGAAGCATTTTCATTTTTGAATCTAGAGTGCGTTGGACATGAATGATTAGTAAGAGATATTATTCAGTTTTTTTTCCCGTCTGCGGCTGCGTGGAAGGTTGCAAGTTGTTTTTTCAACTCCTCGTTTTTCTTTCTTATTGATAATATTTGCGATAGTTCGAAGATAATTTGGTTGCATTGAAATTTCGAAAACTTCCAAATGATCCATAATTTGTTAAAATATAAGTGACCTAACTGAACGATGGGAAAATTTAAACAAAAAAAATGGTTCATCTAAAATTCTGGGAGTAATAAGTATCCGAATGTTGATCGGAAAATGAATACACTTCTATGTAGTAAATCATCAAAATTAGATTAATAATTTTACTAAATTCAGATCTTTGCATTCCTTCATAAGATATTCTGAAAACGGACAATGGAACGATAATAACCAATATTCAACTCTCGTTATAGCGTCTCTAACATTATCGATTCAATTAGGAATTCAATAATAAATATGTTGTGGTTCTGAAAAGAACCTTTGTTATGGGTATTTGTTTCGATATCAATTAACCACCGAAACCGTATAGTGTACGTCCTTGATGTTTTAGTGCATAAACCACATCCATGCCTGTGTGTCTTTTGCCATGTTCAGTATAAGTGACGGCATCCCTTATAACATTTTCGAAAAAGAGTTTCAGAAGACCCCATGTTTCTTCGTATATTAATCCCGACATACGTTTTACTCCTCCTCTGCGAGCCAGTCGTCGAATAGCTGATTTTGTGATACCCTGGATATTATCACGCAAAAAACTTCACGATGACATTTTGCTCTTCATTTTCCCAATCCTTTTTCTCCCTTACCATGACCGGTAATTTTTACAAAATGATTCAACTGATACAAATATCAAGTCTATACGTATACACTTCGAAAACGAAGCGACTGAATATGCCACAAAATCAGCTGTTACTAAGAGTGGCAAAAACATAAAAAAATTAAAATTAATAATTTTCAAATTCAATGTTAGAACCAATCACGACTCAGCGCCAAGGGGGCGGAGCCTGAGAGAGCGTTCCTAGCACCTATTTGAACGGTGCATTTTTGACTTTTAGACATTTGGAGTATCGTTCAGTCAGCTGAACGAGTCAGTTCAGTATAGTGAGTTCTATAGTGAGTAGTGATTCAATGTGTCTGATCGTGACTACCTGAGATACGACTACTCAAGCCGTCCAGATCATTGGGACGTTGGTGGCCAGTGTGTTGTGCTAATTCACCGATAAAGTCGTTCTACTTCATGTGTTCTATGTTGTGCAAATCACAGGTGAGTTTGTTGTATGTTGTGCAAATCTCTTACTGAAGCTATCGTTCATAAAAATTTTAACATGATGAATTCCGCCCTGGATAGTGCGAATATTCCGCCAGGAAATGATCCAGATCGGCTTGCCGACTTGGACAATCGATTCCGGACGGAGTTTGTCCCCAACCTTGACCTGATTCCCTCATTTCAAAATATACTAGCTTCCCTAGTTCAGTCTCAAGTTCAAGCAGCCCTTGCTCAACAAAAGTTAGATTTCGATAATAAATTCGACTGTCATATTCACGAATTTGCCAAGCAAAGGCAAGAATTCGAAGCCATTAAGAATGAGCTGTCAAGTCTAAAGCATCCAACAAAGGATTCCCCAGTACTTTTGGGTGTAGATGGCTGGCTCCCTGAAACCAATACCGCCCTCAAAAACTTACCAACCATCTTAAAAAATGGCAAACAAAAGTCATTGAGCTCGACGAAAACTATAAACTCGTCAACCAGTCATCAGTTAAAAACCCAGAAACTAAAAAAATGGTTCCAAAACGAATGGAAAATAATCCACATAATGTCCCGGTAGTAAATACTATCATTAACAAACCCGTAATCCAACCCGCATCTCCCAATGACTACAAAAAGATACTAGACATTTTTCCTCGCAAAGGTGTCCCGTACCACACACACAGATAATGCAAGTACCTCATCTCGTGTTTTTGCATTTGTTTGAATTGTGGTATCGTCTGCATATAATATATATATATATATATATATATATATATATATATATATATATATATATGTATATATATATATATATATATAATATCGAATATTAGGAATTCCATCGAAAATAGAGGTAAATAGGCATTGAAGGTACATGGAATATGTAATAGGATATGGAAAATTGTTTATTATTGCCAAGTAATTCCAGATATAAAAATGGCCAAACAGATATAAATTTATTGGTAGAAAAATCGAAAATCACTGGACTGCATATGGAAATAGATAAAGCAAAATTTATGGAACAGAAATCTCTATTTCATCGTTTCTTCGAATATAAACATGGAATGAATAAAATTTAAATGAAGATAATCTATAAATATAATGTTTTGTAACTGTTTTACTAGTGTTATTGTAAGGTGTCCCACAAATGTACAGTAAATACTGGTAATTTGAGTAAATTGGTCCATGATATACACAGTGTGTTCCCCATAACACTCAGTTGGTGAATATGGTGAATAGTTGAAAGACAATATCAATATTTGTTAAGATATATGAATTCAAGAACTTTTACGAGGTGTCACATTATGATAAGCTCAATAAGTCATTTTGTGAACCTGAAAAACAAAACTAGTCTAAATAATAACTGAATGTGCTAAAAATAAAAGGTGTTGTTCGAGAAAATCTTGTTGGTGTTGCCAATGTAATGAAACTAACGAGAATATTTATGTGGGAGGCTCTGTATATACTATATTGTTACTAATCTAGGGTTCATGTCTAAAATATCGCTCGCGAAACCGCCCTACTAATTAATCATTTACGACTGTACTCAAACAACTCAATAACTCGAAGGAATCCATCCACGTGACATTTATACCGGGTGTCAACATATTCTTTAGACAAGCCATGGATCCGAGGGTATGAGATCCAAACTTGGCAGGGGTGTTGAACTCAAGAATTGGAAAAAAATCGAAATTTTATAGTCTCCCATCCAGAGCTGCCAATTTCCGTGTAATTACACGATTTCCGTTTAATTTCTCCTTACGCTGTGTATCTGCCAATTTCTCGGGTAAAACAGTGTAATCACAAAAACATGGAACTGAATTGTATCTTTTAATCGTTGATCTTTCTTATGATTCATATCATTATTTATTATGGCAACAATGCAAACACTGTACTTGAAATGTATACATAGCTTTTGACTTTCCTACCGCGTACTGTTTCCTGATTGAGAGACATTCTACAGCCAATGAGATGCCAATTGAAGCTTGCAAGCTGCCTAAAGCCAGCCAGCTAGCTTTTAGCGACTTTTTTTTTGAAAAAAGTGCTGTTACTTTTAAATGACCATTTCCGTTGAGCAGAACAAACGTGGCGTTTTTACGTCAACTGTCAATTAATGCTTAGTGTTCAGGTTGAAGTTACAGGATGCACATTACCCGAAAATTTCATTTTACCCATTGTATTTTACTTGCCAGTTGCCACAAACTCGTCAAACCAAACGGCACTTCCGTAATAAAATATTTTTTTGCTGAATTTGTCTATAGAAAAGGAGAGCAATATGTTGTATATAAACAAGGATGGTCAACAACTTGACGCTGAAAGTAAAACTTGAACCAACAAAAAACGCCATGACCTTGAAAAAGCGGCGGATAGTTTTGAAGTACTCTGATTGACTGGAGGCAAGAAGCTAGTATGTAAGGCCGCCTTAAGAACAACAAGAATGATATTTTGAGTTCAAATGAGATATCATTCAGATCGGGTACTGTTATCGATGGCTGAATGAAATCTGATACCTTTCATTCATCAGCCGATCAGAAAATCTTTCAAACATTTTGTCGTTCGTAGGCAGCTTTCGAATCAACCGCTAGAGGCACCTGTGAGAAAACCACTCTTCACCTCATCTGTAAACAGAGTAAGATTGATGAGTTGAAGAAAGCTGAACATTTGTTAAATATCATCTAAATTGTACGAACAAACTTCTGTAATATTTACGCAATAGTCGAAACATCTTGCCAATTAATGACAGGACATTGGCAGCACTGCTCCCATCATTTCCGGCTGTCCCAACTTGAGAATTCCGAATGAAAAACCCTGTATATTTTTACTGTTTTGGATTCTCAGTACAATCACATAGTTTTGTGACGAAAAATTGGTATTTTTGATTTTTCAGAAGCATCTAGAGTGCGTTGGACATGAATGATTAGTAAGAGATATTATTCACTTTTTTTCTCCCGTCTGCGACTGCGTGGGAGGTTGCGAGTTATTTTTGCAACTCCTCGTTTTTATTTCTTATTTCCGCGTTTTCTCGGCGGATCTCCTCCAGCGTTGCCAATATTCTTTCCAGTGTGGCATTCTTGGATCTCTTCTTGGCTATTCTCGTATGAGAAGATGGCAGATCCTTCGTCTGAGAAGGATGCCATTTTTCTCTATTTTTGGTTCGTCCTAGAACAGAGCTGTATTTTCGCTATTTCACCATCTCTGGTGAACTTATTTTCTGAAATTTAAAATGTTATATCCAGTGGGAAAAATAATATTAGTTTCTGAAAATAAAGAAAGATTAATTTCCTGTGGAATAAATAACATTAATTTCTGAAAATAAAAATAGGTGTAAAGAAATATATATTATGCTGAAAGGGAAGGAATGGTTAGTCTTATGTTATGGATTTGGATAAATTAAATCACAAAATATGGTCACAGTAGGATTTGGAATTTGTAATAAGCTGTTCTAATAAGAACAAAAACCTCTACAATTGCTCACTAATCCTTTTCGGTTGGACTCAGGTGCACTTTTTGATTTAACGGCCACCAACGATCGAGGATCTGGATCGAGACTTATCTCTCAGGTAGAAGCTGTGTCTCGGACGCTGATCGGAGAATTGCAGTCTCTACTTCAACGAATAGGTCATACGATTAGTCTATACATTTTGACCGATTTCACTTCTGATCTGAATCGTATTTTTTCCCGAAATTTATCCCGATATTTAATCTTTCCTATCCATACATAGGATTGCTATTAAAATATCATGGCTTAAACTCCCAGGGCGTGGCTAAATGAGTTATATGGATTAAGTTCAGAAAACGAATACGAAGGACATAAAAACATCATTAGGATCATGAATACATTGTTAGAGTCATTAATAATGATATACATCTTATCAGTTATCATGATACATTATGGTCACTTCGAAATCAATAAAAAAGTAATGAAGGGTTCGAAAAAAGTTTTCAATGATAATGTTTGCGATAGTTCGAAGATAATTTGGTTGCATTGAAATTTCGAAAACTTCCAAACGATCCTTAATTTGTTAAAGTATAAGTGACCTAACTGAACGATGGGAACATTGACTGTTTGAACAATATAATTATGTATGGAAAAATATATCAAGTGCTCAAGGCTAAAGCTAAAACAGTATACCTAAAGTTATGTGACTGGTTTCTTGAAAATTTCTTAGTTCTTTATCCTAAAAAAACTAATTGCATACACGGTAGAAATAAAAACAATTGCTCAAGCATGGCCTAAAAATTCAAATTTGTATTTTTTTTTAATTATTCAATATTTCTAGCTCTGTATTTTTCGAAACATACATATCTACATAAGCGAAAGGGTTTAAGAATTCAAAACTAGGTTTTATATATAAAAAATACTTATATATTATACAAGACCCTCTAAAGTTTGTCAACATACACATTTAAAAACAAGACATTAAAATTGGAAATTATAAATCAACAAAAGCATATATGGTTAGAGAACTTATATCACAGTGTGATGCGGCAGTAGTTTTTAGTCAGATCATTTTTGTCTAGTGTTATGATTGTGAACATTTTCAGGACTTTCATATATGGACTGGTTATTTTTTATGTACATGAGATTCTGCATGATTTTGGCAGGCGATTTTAACGCTAGGCATTCGGAGTGGAATGGCAGTCCGACAAAAGCCAGCCCGAATGGAATAACCTTGCTGAAGTATTCCACGAACAATGAGGTTATAATTGAGTGGAGTAACGAACCTAATCATTATCCGTTCAACAGTACATCGCCAACGACTATTGACTTGGTTGTTCAAAAAAACAACGTAGATTTAAGCGAACTGGAAGCATTGTGCGAACTAACGTCAGACCACCTTCCAGTCACATTTTATTTTAAACATAATAAGTACGAAAATATGGAAAAGACTAGATATGATTACTATAAGTGTGACTGGAAGGAGTTTAGACGCATTATGAACCGAATAACGTTCATCAATTCTAACATAAATGGAGAAGATCTGGAATATGAAACAAAAAAGTTCATTAAAACAATGCAGATAGCACGCGACAAAACAGCCAGGAAAATAGTCGTGAGGAGAAGCAAGTTTGCGATTCCAGACAATATAAAAGAACTAATTAAGTTGAAGAATAGGGAGAGGAAAAAATGGCAGACCACCAGAAACCCTCAGAATGAAGAACATTTCATGAGGCTTGGGGCCGAAATAACGGCAATGTTGGAAGCCAACACCAATAACGTTTGGAGTCGTAAACTTGAGAACCTCAACGTGAGGGATCACTCACTATGGAATATGACGAAGGTTTTTCAAAGGAAAAGAGAGCCTGTCCCAGCCATAGTGAGTGGCCCCGAGCGGTTGGTGGCGGAACCACAGGAGAAAGCTGATTTGTTCGGGGAATACTTCAGCAGGGTCCACGAAATAGAACCGGATTCAACGGCTGACCATGTTAGGATTTCAAACGTGGCCGGAAACATAAAAAACACGCCCCCAATGAGAATGACACCCTCAGAACTTCAGAAAGTACTAACCAACTACAAAGAAGTTCTGAGGGTCATTAAGAGCCTGCCGCGCAATGAAGCGCCAGGCCTGGATAAACTGGACGCCATTCTTCTCAAGAACCTGCCGAGAAAATCGCTGGTCCAACTAATCTACATAATAAATGCTATCATAAAGTGGCAACGCTACCCAGATTGCCTAAAGAAAGCTGAAGTTATTCCGCTTCTGAAGCCCGGAAAGGGAAAGCACAATATAGATAGCTACAGGCCCATCTCGCTTCTCAGTGTAGTGGCCAAAGTGGTCGACAAGGTCCTCTTGAATCGTGTTGTGGTATTCGAGGAGGAACGGAGAGTTATCCCGGCTGAGCAATTCGGGTTCAGGAGAGGTCATTCAACGACCTCGCAAGTAGCCCGAGTTGTTCACGGGGTGAAGGAAGCCTTCCACGGCGACCGCAACACGGTTATGGTCTTGCTGGATACGCAAAAAGCTTTTGATACCGTCTGGACAGGGGGGTTAATTACTAAAATGTCGGAGGCACGCATGCCTTTCTACCTCATTGAAATTCTCGAATCATACCTAACTGGGCGGACTTTCAGAGTTAATGTTAACGGAACTAGCTCGCCGGAACATGCAATCGGTGCGGGGGTCCCACAGGGGTCTTCGCTATCACCGATCTTGTATTCGTTGTATACGCACGACTTTCCGACCTTCGCTCAAACGAGTAAGGCTATGTTCGCGGATGACACCGCGATCTATGCCCACTCGTTTCATAGCGAAGTGGCTGCCAGGCAGCTTCATCTGGATCGGTTGGTTATACCGTATATGGGGAAGAACAAGATCAAGTTGAATCCTAATAAGACGGAGGTCATTAATTTCACAAGGAAACGAACCAATGTGAAGATCCTTGGGAAGTTAAAGATTGAAAACAACAGAGTGATTGAGAAGCCCTCAGTGAGATACCTGGGAGTGCAATTGGACACGCGTATGAATCTGCACAAACATATAGCGCTGGCATTGCAGTGGGGGGAACCGCAATTAAGCGAATATACCCCATCATTGCACGCAATTCCAGCCTATCGCTAGATAACAGAACACGAATTTATAAACAAATAATTAGACCGGCGATGATATACGCCTGTCCAATATTCTGCAGTCTGTCAAAAACTCAAATACTGAGACTTGAGAGACTGCAGAACAAAGCACTTCGTATAGCTACAAATAGTAGTAGATATATCCGGTTGGACGACCTTCGCGGGCTGGCTAAAGTTGAAAAACTGACGGACCATATTGCCAGAATTTCTGATAAATTTTTTAGATACCATATCTCTGGAAGTCCGCTCTCGGCGGAAATGACCAACGTCAGGGCCAACCAGAGACGTAAGCATGGGGTAATCTTCGATGCCCTAAATCTCTATAATGAGATATAGGAGCCAGAACAACCAAGGGACCGGGAAACTAGGTAAAAGGAAATAACAAACTATAAGGAAATATTGTAAATCGTAAATAATAAGGGAGTGAGAACGTAATTATTAAAACTGGGTTTTTTGCAATTTTTCCCAGAATGTAACGGATTATACGAATATAAGAAAGAACACAACCACCTAAGAAATATCGAATTAAGCAAAATAGGAAAAGGTGCATAAGCTTTAAGCAGGAGGCGCCTACAACGATGAGTAGTCAAAAAGAAGCGAACTAGTATGTTCTAGAAGAATTGCTCACCTGCCAACAGCAGCAGGGGCTGTCTCTTCGCCCCCCAGGGAGGGCAAGAGAACAGTCAACTATTCCCCCAACTAAGAGCTCAAATCCCTTCCCCTCTCCCACCCTCCTACCCGGGAAAGGATCCAGGAAGAGATTGTAGATTTGATTTTAAGAATTGTACATAGTAGTTAAGTTTTAATGTAGAAGATACTGTGATAGAAATATATATTTTTGGATCTAAAGTTTGTCAACATACACATTTAAAAACAAGACATTAAAATTGGAAATTATAAATCAATAAAAGCATATATGGTTACAGAACTTATATCACAGTGTGATGCGGCAGTAGTTTTTAGTCAGATCATTTTTGACTAGTGTTATGATTGTGAACATTTTCAGGACTTTCATATATGGACTGGTTATTTTTTATGTACATGAGATTCTCCATGATATACAAAGAAATGAGTTACGGCACTCATCTCTGTAATTGATATTATCCAATAATATCACGGCTTTGCGTTGGTGAAGAAAGATTCGATCACAGTCTGTTGCATATCCCCAGGCAACAATACCATAAGAAATAATGGATTCAAACAATGAAAAATATGATGTTCGAAGGGTTTCTTTTGAAACTTGTCTGGAGAGGTTTCTTAGTGAAAATATATTTCTCATGATTTTTTTGATATTTCATTCATATGCTGATCACATTAAAACTAATTGTCAATATGAATACCCAGAAATTTCACAATATTTTGCTGGTTTGAATAATTCTCCTTATTTCTAAGGGTGAATACCATGTTTTGGGTTTTGTTTTTATTGAGATATAGTTCGTTGGCATTGAACCACCTTTCAGTTTTTGACTGTGCCTCAGAAGATAATGCAAGTAACACTGGATGAGGTACTTATTAATAGATAATAACTTCATAAGCATAAATATATTTCGAAATTTCTCCAGTTTTATTGAAAACATTTCAAAACACCTGATTTCATCATTTTCTACTGAAACGTGATTAACAAATATGGTTCACCAAAATTGCTTTAGATATTTTCTAAAATAAAGGCACTTTTCTCCTGGGAAAAATGTATATAATGCCTATGCCATTTGCAATTCTGAAAATGTCATGCCTACAGTCAAGGTTTTAGAGTACTTTTATTACAAAATACATTTTCTGAGAACTGCATTTTTGTTTCAATGTGCAATGTTTCCGAACCTTATTACAAATACGATGCTCTTCCTGATAACATGGAAATGTAGGCACATAATGCTTCAATAAACGCTATTAAAAATGTGTACTTGAAACAAACTAACAAATAAAGAGGGTGTTATATGTCTCGAAATTGTCGAATATTAGGAATTCCATCGAAAATAGAGGTAAATAGGTATTGAAGGTCCATGGAATATGTAATAGGATATGGAAAAGTGTTTATTATTGCCAAGTAATTCCAGATATAAAAATGGCCAAACAGATATAAATTCATTGGTAGAAAAATCGAAAATCACTGGACTGCATATGGAAATAGATAGAGCAAAATTTATGGAACAGAAATCTCTATTTCATCGTTTCTTCGAATATAAACATGGAATGAATAAAATTTCAATAAAGATAATCTATAAATATAATGTTTTGTAACTGTTTTACTAGTGTTATTGTAAGGTGTCCCACAAATGTATAGTAAACACTGGTAATTTGAGTAGATTGATCCATGATATACACAGAGTGTTCCCCATAGTTCAAAGACAATATCAATATTTGTTATGATATATGAATTCAAGAACTTTTACAAGGTGTCACATTATGATAAGCTCAATAAGTCATTTTGTGAAGCTGAAAAACAAAACTAGTCGAAATAATAACTGAATGTGCTATAAAAATAAAAGGTGTAATTTGAAAAAATCTCGTTGGTGTTGCCAATGTAATGAAACTAACGAGAATATTAATGTGGGAGGCTCTGTACATACTATATTGTTACTAATCTAGGGTTCATGTCTAAAATATCGCTCGCGAAACCGCCCTACTAACTTATCATTTACGACTGTACTCAAACAACTCAATAACTCGAAGGAATCCATCCACGTGACATTTATACCGGGTGTCAACATATTCTTCAGACAATCCATGGTTCCGAGGGAATGAGATCCAAACTTGACAGGGGTGTTGAATTAAAGAATTAAAAAAAAAAAAAATTTATACTCTCCCATCCAGAGCTGCCAATTTCCGTGTAATTACACGATTTCCGTTTAATTTCTCCTTACGCTGTGTATGTGCCAATTTCTCGGGTAAAACAGTGTAAACACAAAAACATGGAACTGAATTGTATCTTTTAATCATCGATCTTTCTTATGATTCATATCATTATTTATTATGGCAACAATGCAAACATGGAACTGAATTGTATCTTTTAATCATCGATCTTTCTTATGATTCAGAAATGTTGTGGTTGCCCTCCAGCTTGTTTCGTTCTCCGTCTGGATGGTTATTCCATCGGAGGTGAGCCTGGCCTTCAGGAAGTTGATCTTCGTTCGGGCCATTTCGGCGGAAACGGTCTGCCACTTGTCCTCATTTCTAAGGACAATTGGAGGTGGTTTCTTTGGGTCGCTTCCTGGGGGAAGGGGGCCCTCGAAGATGGTTTGGCCTCCGTTGGCTACGACCGTTTTGGCAACGGGGGCCGATTTGGTTCCGGCTTTTGGGGCTTCTGAGGTCTCGGGTTTGGACTCCTCTTTCCTTTTTGACGTTACAACGGTGAACTCTGCGTCGTCGTTGAGGTTCTCGTTGTCTTTTTCGTCGGGGAATGTCAGGGTTCTTTTCTTGTAGACGTTGTCCTCCGTCTCCATGATTTCAACAACTTTCGGAGGACATGCTGGACATGCTTTTCGGCCAGGACTGGCTTTTTGGCCTCTTTTTTTGGGTTTTGGGGTTCCCTTCAACTCCTCTTTTCCCTCGTGTTTCTGTCACTTTCGTCGAGCGCTTTTGTCTTTTTGACGCCGCTGCGGCGTTTTTTTTGTCCGAGAAGGCGTCGGGTCCTTCGTCTGAGAATGACTCCATTATTGCATTTGTAATCGCTTCTTTTTATTGTACGGCCACCAACGATCTAATGATCTGGACGGCTATACTCTTCGCAGTTGAGTAGAATTCCGAATTTTGCCTTAATAAAAGCAGTTTCTTATTCAGATCTCACTGAACGAATGCCTTGAATTTCCAATTTGTCTTAATAAAGACACATATTTCTTATTCAGATCTCACTGAACGTATACCTCGAATTTCTCACTTGCCTTAATAAAAGCACATGTTGCTCGTTCAGATCTCACTGAACGAATGCTAATGACGTTCTACGTGATTGTACTCTGCACTTATATAGCGTAGCTAAAATCCCACGAAGACTGCTAGTTATCGAAGATTGATGATTCTTCTCGCAACTTATCTAAGTTGATTCCTCAATGCTGATAATTATCTTCAAGACTACTCCTCGTTCCGAAGACTGCACAATACTACTTCGTCTTGCTGACTGAACACTACTGAACTACTTCGTTCCGAAGACTGCACTGCACTGGCTGACTTGTTCAGCCGAACTGACCGAACTGAACTGACTGAACCGACTCGTTCAGAAGACCGAACTGGAATGAATGTTTGGCTCCAATTCGCGCGCTTAAATAGCCGGCGCGTGGAAATGGCGGCTCGCCATTGGCTAGAATTTCCAAAAGGGGCGTAACCTTTCAATTCTGCCTGAATGACTACCGGAGACAGATTTCGAAGTGATTCGAAGTCTTTTCTAAATATTATTATTTAAAAATTAGATGAAATAGGCCAAATTGCCGCATTTCATGCCACGACCCCCCTTTAGAGAGTCGCTTGGAAAAGCTATTGCCCATCGCCGACGTTTGCATACATTTTCAAACCACCAACGTCCTAAAAAGGACTTCTTTTTTTTCTTCTTCATTTCCACTTCATCATACACTTGTTGGACCTTGGTCCCGACTACCCCAAGGGGCTAACATTTTCCATTCCCTACCTCACATTTTATAATCCTAACTTAAAATTACTAGAATATTTGTGGCCTCTGCCCAAACAGACAACAAGATTTTATCGCGGCACGATCAACCAATGTCCATTCGAGACATTTCCTTGAAGGACACCTGCCTAAATGAAGTTATAACACCGACGAAGACCTATTCCGTAGGTCATTAGATAAATTTGACATCTATTGATTTAATTTAAGCATCGACCCCCTTTTCATGCTTTCAGGAGACCTTGAATTGTCGGTTTACCAAGCCATTTGAACATCATCTTTCTCTGAGGCTGGAGAAGAAGTGCGCTCGACTCGGGCTTGCCTTCAACGACCAGTACTTCGGTACATGATCATTGGGCCGGTACGCCTACCTGAACTATCTACGTCTTGAACCACGAGGTGATAAACATTACACTGATATTCAGCGGCTTTAAATCGTTCCACTTTGCCGCGTCAAAGTATCGGTCTACTGACGGGAGTTAGTTAGGATTGTATTCCATCCGCGACCGGTTAACCTAGCTATTCGTAGATATCATAATTCAGACAAGTTGTACGATACAGACGTGTGTTAGTGTGCTCGTGACAAAATCCTCTGCAAATTGAAATTGAAGCATTATAGAGGGCTCAAAATCTCTCAGAAGAGAAGAACTGGATTTGGACGTGGGATGCAGCTAATAGAAAAATTGTATATCTAATCAGGTGGGCACAGAAATCATTATATTTCAATCAATTATATTACAATAAGCATTGCCATCAAATATTCTGCAGCTGCAAAAAATCAACAGTGCTACAAAAACTATCGACTTCTTTCTACACAATATTAGTAAGGGAGCTCATGTACACTTTCACAATATAGGATGTCAGAACAAACAATTAACGAAATACATCAGTTGCTCTTGAAATTGAACCAAAAATCAGATGACCAACAAAAAACACTGGCAGATATCAAAAAAGAGTTGAATTCTTTCAATACTCGCATAAGTAGGTAGAAAATCACGTAAAAATAATATAATTGTTTGTGGATTGCCTTTATCTGAAACAGAGGAAGCATTAAATTACCTAAATGACATTCTAGGCACTAAAGTTGATTTTGCTAATCTAAACAATATATTCTTCATTCCGCAAAAAACTGGCCAGCATCAATTACTGAAAATAGAATTCATATCCTATTTAACCAAAGTTGAAGTTCTGAGCAACGTCCGTAAATTGAAAGGATTGGGTGTCTCTATATTCGATGATCTGAGTCCAGCGGATCAAATTATCCATAAAGCCTTACGTTCGTATGTCACAACAGCCAAAAATAAAGGTTTGAAAGCTACTATTCGACGAAACCACCTTCTAGTTAATAAAGAGGAATTCACTTTGGAACAACTAACAGCAGATTCTGATCTGTTGGATGCTTTTAGCACTAACAAAGAAAAAACTGTGGAGGAATTCAAGGTTAGGAAAGGTACAGACGTCCCGAAAAGAACTATAAGAGAAATTCGTTCCAGAATCGCCAAGGGTTCATCCTCATCTCAACAGAATTGACATTATGTATATAAATTTAATCATGGTATTATATTCGATTTATAATTGACCATATCAATAAGGACTTTTTATTTTTCTTCTTTGTCCAATTCAGTTGCTAAAATTATCTCTTTCCATTTATTCAAAGATAAAGTTCATATTAATCAAAACTTGAAGTAATAATAAAAATATATATATGTATTCTACTTTTGCACATGTCAATGTTCGATCTTTAGTCCCTCATTTGAATGATTTACATCTGGTTATCAAGGAGAAAAAGTATGACGTAATAGGTCTCACTGAGACATGGTTACATCCAGAAATCCCAGATAGAGCATTAGATATTGAGGGCTATAGGTTCATAAGATCAGACCGTCTAGTGAGGAGAGGTGGTGGAACTGGTGTATATATAAAGAATAACTTGGTGTACAAGGTTATTCTGAAGGGCACATTCGATTATCTAGAACAACTATGGATTGAAATAAAGTTGGAAAAGAATAAGTATGCTTTGTGAATTGTTTATAGGCCACCAAACTCTGATAGTGGAGCTTTCCTGAACCAATTCGAAGATACCTTGATCAGCGTATTTTCTGATTATGATAAAATCATTTGTATGGGTGATTTCAATATTAATTTATTAGATATTAATTCAAATTTGTCAAGTGACTTACTTGCCATAGCAGAAACTTTCAGATTAATTCAGAGAATAAAAAATCCCACTCGTGTTTCAGATACTAACATAACTCTAATCGATTTACTTTTCACCAACTTCGACATAGCCAGTACTGATGTTTATGACGCAAATATAGCCGATCATTTCGTCATTTCTTCTTCGTTTCAATTCGTTCACAAAATTCCTACATCGAAACGATTTTCTTATAGAAATTTTAGTCAGATTAACTACAATCTTTTTCAAACAGATCTAGTGACTTTACCGTGGGACGAAATTTATTCCATCGAATCAATAGATGATAAAATTGCATTCATGAATAGTAATATAATATCTTTGGCTGATGCACACGCTCCGTTGAAGACGTCACGATTCAATAATGATAAGAAAAAGTACACTCCTTGGATAACCGATAACATAACATACATGCAAAAAATACGTGACAATGCCTTGAGACGATACAGAAGAACTCGACAACCCGTACACTTTGAATATTATAAACAACTCAGAAACTTCACTTCATCTTCTATCAAGAGAGAAAAAAAAGCATACTTAGAATTTACATTCCGAAATTCGGATAGCAGGCAACAGTGGCAAACATTTAGGAAACTTGATATCTTGAAAACTAGCCAGATACAGCTGCCCGATAACCTAAAACGTAGATACTCTTAACAATTTTTTTATTAATGCATCAAAAAATGACCGACTCCCCGAACCTGAAATAATAGATTTCTACTCTAGCAGGAAGAAAGAAAGCATTAATAATCTATTGCATTTTTCTCATGTAACAGATGTTGACGTTTTGGCTATAATAAAAAATATAAAAACAAAGGCTTTTGGTTCTGATCACATTAACATACATTTATTATTGCTTTGCTGCCCATATATAATTATTCATATAACTCATATAATGAATGAATGCTTGGACCAATCGTACTTTCCTAGAGCCTGGAAGCACGCCCTAGTTCTCCCATTAGCCAAAATTAAACAACCAACAGAATTCAGTCACTTACGAAGTATCAGCATACTACCTACTCTGTCAAAGGTTCTAGAGAAAATACTTGAATTACAAATACGAAAACATCTTCATACGAATGTAGTACTTCCAATGCATCAATCTGGGTTCAGAGCTGGTTACAGTTGCTCGTCAGCTCTCTTGCGATTTCTGATGATATTATCAAATCACTAGATGACAATGAAATATGTGCTCTAATCTTGATTGATTATTCAAGAGCTTTTGATACCTTGAATCACGATATCCTGATTTCTATGTTACATTTTATTGGCTTTGATCCTTTTGCATGCTCTTTCATGAGGTCCTATCTATCTGACAGGTCTCAACAAGTAAAGATAGATGACTCTATTTCTATCCCATTGGAAATATTTCAAGGAGTACCGCAGGGAAGTATCTTAGGTCCTCTATTGTATACTATTTATACTAGCAACTTCTCTTCACACATTGATCATTGTAAATATCACTTCTACGCAGACGACACACAGCTGTATTATTCATTCAATTTTTCTGATATACGTGAAGCTAATGAACTTATTAACTCTGATTTGAATAAACTTCTTGATGTCACTAATGTGCACTTATTGAAAATCAACTCGAATAAATCTGTTGCGATATTGTTTGGATCTAATAATCAAAGAACTGAGGCCATCGAAATAATGAATATCCGAATTGGAAATGATAGAATTGAAATCAACAATACCTGCAAAACCTTGATTGATTATGGATTCCAAATTACGATTCAAAGATCATATAACTTGGAAGTTGAGAAACGCATATACCTCGCTGAAGTTCATTTATAGCCAAAGACACTTTTGAATGGGAAATTGAAAATACAGTTGTGTGATAGTCTTGTACTTCTCATTTTAATCACTGCGATATCGTTTATGGCCCCTGTATTGACACTGTCAACGTCAAACGGATCCAAAAGACGCAAAATTCTGCTTAAGGCTGATATACGGAATAAAACGCCCTCAGCGTATCTCGCATAAATTAAAAGAGGCTGGATGGCTAAGATGTTTAATCGCAGAAAACATCATATGGTTTGCTTTTTTTATAAAATTACTATTGTATAAAACACCGGAGTACTTATTCAGGAGAATTACCTTCAGAACAGATGTACACAATCTGAACTTGCGTCGGAAAAACATGATAACTATACCAAAACATAGAAAAGAAATCTTCAAGAGGTCTTTTTCTTATAATATTGCACTATTTGGCGATGTTCTGGATGTACCCAATTTTTCTTTAAACTTACAGGGATTCAGGATTTGGTACAAACGATACTTGTTTGGTCGACAATGATTTTTGATATTCTTTGTTTTTGTTTTATTTTATTTTATATCGATTTCCAATTAAATTCATGATTTTTTGTTATAATATCCTTATATACTCCTAATCTTTTGTTTATTTCTTTACTCAAGGGAGCTGTGGAAGAATTGGCTTTACAGCCTAACAGTTTTCCTATTATTCACTGAATATGAACCTAATGTTAAAATTAAAGTTTAATGTATTGTATCATTTGGTGAATAATAAAATGTATTATTATTATTATTATTATATTGCTTTTGTTGGCCAAATTTCTTGAATTTTCCAATTTTTAGGCAATTTTCCAAATTTATTTTCCGTATAAACCATCCTCGGGCTATTATATACCTTTGATTGTGTGAACTACACCATATTATTGAATAAAATAGAAAAAATGGGAATAAGAGACATAGCGTTCAAGTAGATTGAGTCTTATTTGAACCAAAGAAGTAAAAAAGCTTGTATCAAATCAAATAGTTCAAACTACTCCTCGAGTTATACAAAAAATGCTTATGGTGTACCACAGGGCAGCGTGCTTGGTCCAATAATTTGTTTACTTTATGTCAACGACTTACAACAATATTTGAATTATGACTCAGTTTTTATTACAACTTATGCAGACGATACCAATATAATTATGTATGGAAAAATATATCAAGTGTTCAAGGCTAAAGCTAAAACAGTATACCTAAAGTTATGTGACTGGTTTCTTAAAAACTCCTTAGTTCTTAATCCTAAAAAAACTAATTTTGAAGATAGGTATTACTAATGATTCTTTCAAGACAAAGGGGGAATTGCACTCTTTTATACACTGAGTCAGCAGTTTAGTGAGAGGGATTAGGATCATGTTTAATATGTATTTGATAACATTTAGACCATATTTTTTTGTGAATTTATTACCTCTCTTACTTCATTGTAGGTAAATTCGGTCAGAGAAAAATTTTCAAGACTAATATTTTCCAGTCCAAGCTTGTACTGTCTATTTCTTGGATTAGGTTTCTTTCATTGTTCATGAAGTAGTCATTGAAGGTGTTAGGTGAGACTTCTGGGTCTTTAATTCTTTTTTCTTGTTTTTTATTTTCATTCATTATATTCTACATGCATTCTCTTTCAGCACATGATATTGTTTTTTGAATATATTTCTCAGGCTTTCAAGTTGTTCTTTGAGGTTGTCAGAAGGATGCTCTGTATATATTTTATTCAAGAGGTGTAGTTGCTCTCGCATGTTTCTTATTTTATCATCGAACCAGGTATTATTTGTTTTTTTATTTTCTTGGATCATGCATGCGAAGTTGCTGCAATCCTCGAATGTTTCTTCCATCCGCCATAAATTGACAGCATCTCCACTTTTTCATCTCTTTGTTGAAAAATTTAATGACTCAAAGCACAAAGTATACGAACTTATTAGGTTATTGATGAACACTAATTTCTTACTTGTCCCATGACACACTTTTGATTTTCAAAGTTTTTTCAAAACAATGACAATTCTGTGATGAGGAAAAAAAATTTTTTCCGAAGGGTTTGGAATCGAAAAATGTATAATTATGTGTTTCATCAAGAATTTGAAAGTTTGATTCATATCCGAGTAAAGGTCCATTCGAAATGTTTAACTTATTTAAAAATTAATTTATTTGCAAAATAATTAAAATTTTCCTTTTGATTATAAAATTGAAGTTGGTAATCTGGTTTCGTTCAATTTTGTATCCACAGCATACTTGATGAGCGATATACCCCAATTTCCTCATAATTTTTCGACAAATAATATTAGTGTATTAGGATTGTTATATTATATTGATTCATTGAATAGTCAGAGTGCATTGTTGTGTGAAGTGTAAATATACGGACAATAATTAATTCCGTATTCTAGTAGTCATGAACCCCAGATTGGTAACAATATAGTATATACAGGGCCTCCCACATTATTATTCTCATTAGTTTCATTACATTGGCAGCACCAACAAGGTTTTTTTAAATAACCCTAATTTATTTCAGCGCATTCAGTTATTCAACTAGTTTTGTTTTTCAGGTTCACAAAATGACTTATTAAGCTTGTCTTGTGACACCTTGTAAAAGCTCTTGAATTCATATATTTTAACAAATATTGATATTGTCTTTCACCTATTCACCAACTCAGTGTTATGTGGAACACTCTGTGTATATGATGGTTAATTACACAAATTTACATTATTTGATAATTTGTGGAACATTCTTACAATAACACTAATAAAACAGTTACAAAACATTGCATTTATAGATTGGGTTATAAAGAATATATATTAACCCAAAAATTATCTTTATTGAAATTCTATTTATTCCATTTTACATTCAAAGAAACGATAAAATACAGATTTCTGTTCTATACATTTTGCTCTATCTATTTCCATATGCAGTCCAGTAATTTTCGATTTTTCTACCAAAAAAATATATATGTCTGGCCATTTTTATATCTGAAATTACTTGGCCATAATAAACACTTTTTCGTATCCTATTACATATTCCATGTACCTTTAATACCATTTACCTCAATTTTCGTTGGAATACCTAATTTTCGACACTTCCGAGACATATAACATCCTCTTCATTTGTTAGTTTTTTCAAGTAAACATTTATTTTTAATAGCGTTAATTGAAGCATTATGTGCCTACATTTCCATGTTATCAGGAAGAGCATTGTACTTGTTATAAGGTTCGAAAACATTGCACATTGAAACAGAAATGCAATTCTCAGAAAATTTATTTTGTGATAAAAGTTCTCTACAACGTTGACTGCGGGCATAACATTTTCAGAATTGCAAATGGCATGGGAAAGTGCGGATTATATACATTTTTCCCAGGAGAAAAGTGCCTTTATTTTAGAAAATATCTAAAGCACCTTCGGTGAACCATATTCGTTAATCACATTTCAGTAGAAAATGATAAAATTAGGTTTCATGAAATGTTTTCAATGAAACTGGAGAAATTTCTAAATAGATATGTTTATGAAGTTATAATGGGGAAAAATAATTATTACACCCTTTAATTCCCAGTCCAATCCATAAGGCAATATAATTACATTGAATACATGGTAAGGAATCACAAGGTATGAATGATGGCATGAACTTTTTTATGAATTATAAAAACCCTACTTTGAGCAAATGATTTTGAACAAATTTTACATTGAAATGGCTTTTTTCCTGAATGAATGAACTCTTTTATGATGTACCAAACTGTTCTTAGGAGCAAACGATTTCAAACAAGTTTTGCAATGAAATAGTTTTTCTCCTGTATGAGTTCTCTCATGTTCTACCAAGTTTTGTCTGCAAGCAAATGAATTTGAACAAATTTTACATTGAAATGGCTTTTTCCCTGAATGAACTCTTTCATGATACACCAAAGAATTCTTATGAGCAAACGATTTCAAACAAGTTTTGCACTGATATGGTTTTTCTCCTGTATGAGTTCTCTCATGTTCTACCAAAGTTCGTTTGCAAGCAAATGATTTTGAACAAATTTTGCATTGAAATAATTTTTCTCCAGAATGAATTTTCATATGTTGGGAAAACGGCAGCTTTGAGTAAATTTCGAACAAATTAAGCATTGCAATGGTTTTTTTTCCTGAATGAACTCTTTCATGACATATAAAAACTTTCATTCGAGCAAACGATTTTAAACGAATTTTACATCGAAATAGTTTTTCTCCTGTATGAATTGTTTCATGTGATTTTAAAGAGCTCTTACGGGAAAACGATTTTGAACAAATTTGGCAGTGAAATGGTTTCTCTACTTGTGTATCCTCATGTATTTCCTGGATAGATCGACTAGAAAAAATATCACAGCTGTATTTAAAATGGCCGGGTTTCTTTTTTGGGTTACTTATCTGACCATTGTTACAATTATTAGTGGTTGTAGGTTCTCTCCTGGTATTATTATCCATTTTCGCATCTGTTCCATCCTCTTGAATAGTAGTATACTGTTGAAGCAAATCTAAAGAGAAAAAAATAAGAAAAACTTTGTAGCTGGATAAAACTGAGTTGTTGTTAGCAATCAAATCAAAAATCTTACGTTTAAGCTATAAATTGTAAAATTGTATATTCGTGAACGATTCAATGTTCTAGTATTTACTGTGAAGAGATACACATTGATAACTGTGCAAATTCTCGGTGACAAAAAGATTACTAGTTTTGATTTCAGTGGCGAAATTTAAAAAAGGAAACATTCTCAATTGAATATTGATAGAAATATTTTTCTGTTAATTGAAAAATCCACGATTAAAATGAAGTTATTTTTTGTGAATGTCTAACAGAAAACAAGTACTTCTCCGGCTAAAGCCACTCTGGACATTGAACTACATCTGATACATATTCTGAAAAGGCCCTATCTCAAAAGAAAAAATCTGAAATTGAAAATTTGCATTTTCATTCAGATAGTTATTTGATTTTCTATTCCAGTCTTGATTAAGAACTCATAAAGATGAATGAGGCAAAGAAGAATGTTTTCCAAAAGAGAGTACTCACCAGAAATCATTCGTAACATTGACGCAGGAGAGACATCGCATTCACTAGGTCTTCAATACATTTTTGTCGACGAAAATCTATTTCACGCATCCACGATCATCAGGAAGACCGGAAGAATATCTATCAGATGTAGTTCAATGTCCAGCGTGGCTTTAGCCAGGGAAGTAGTTGTTTTCTGTTAGACATTCACAAAAAATAACTTCATTTTAATCGTGGATTTTTTAATTCACAGAAAAATATTTCTATCAATATTCAATTGAGAATGTTTCCCTTTTCAACATGAATGCCCCACAAGAGGTTATCTTGACGATGGAAGATAGTGACTAAAGTTTATCTTTCAGTCGCAGATGATTACACATCTGATTTTATGAACATCCTGTTTATATTTTCAACAAATCAGAATTATCTCATTGTTGTACAAAGACATATGTGAATAATGATCTATACAGTTGAATAAACAATAAAAAAATCTCTCAAATGAAAAAAAAAATTGTTATAAAATTGTTTGAATAAGTGGAACGTGGCGACACCACTTTTACCAAATGTTTTGATTTATCTTGACCATGAAACGCTGCTGTCAGAGCATTATTTTATTTCTCAATTCAAAACAAGTGCAATTTTCTTTTTTTTTGCAGTCACGTTAGTTTTTTTATAATTTTTATTTGTTAAGAGTGTTTTGAAATTTTGTTATTTGATCCTAGTCTCATTTTCACGAAATATGTAGTCACTCAATCACTCAAAATTCTTTTTTTAAACTTTTGTCAACAAAAGGGGAATATCTGAAATGAAAAAAATATAGTTTCAAAAAACTTAAAAACGCTTATATAGCAATATGGACTATAAAGGTGGAAATAATAAGATCTAGCTGACCTGACAGACGTTCTGTCCAAATTTCTATATTCCCTAAAACTGTTTTCATGAAAACTCTCGTCCGCGTTGAATTGATTTTTCCTGTTTTTCTTTGTGTTGTTTCATCTAGGTTATGGTTCTGACTCTGCCCACTTTCCATTATTCCCATTATTCCCTTCGATTTCGATTATTATTTTTTCATTGGATAGGGTGTACTCCAAAGTTGGTCCATTTGAATTTGAAAAAAAAAAATTTCCTAAGGGTAGCAAAATGGAGGATATTGATCGTTCACCCTCTGAATTTTGGTTCGTTAACCGATTCTATCAGGCATAACTTTGTACTGGGTTGTCCGATTTGGATGATTATTTTTTTATTAGATAGTGTATACTTCATAGTTGATCATATTTGAACTTGGGATGCAATAACTCATCCCTATGGGTAGAAAAATAGGGAATGATTCAAAGTAATGAAATAAACTAACCCGAACTATCAAAAATAATTGATATTATATAACAATAAATAATTAAAGTAGATAATCATATTATTTAACTATTAATAGTTGAAGTAAGGTGTGTAGGTAAGTATTCTAGAAGTAATCACAAATTAAATAGGTATTAATCAGCAGATTTCAGCCACAAAAAATTGAAAAATGAAAACTTTTTAACAAAAAATTAAACCGACCAAAAAACGAAACTGAAAAGCAAAAAATAAAATAAACATTCTTAGTCTCAATAACTAAGCTTCTGAACTAATGTAACTAATTTTGAGTCGGCGCCAAACAATCAACGAATAATTTCAAAAAAATTATTAAAATGTCACCGCACATCTCGATGCCATCATTTTACGCTTTATCTAACTCATTTGCTTGGCGCCGACTCAAAATTAGTTACTTACATTAGTTCAGAAGCTCAGTTATTGAGACTAAAAAAGTTTATTTTATTTTTTGCTTTTCATTTCCGTTTTTCGTCGGTTTAATTTTTTGTTAAAAAGTTTTTATCTTATAATAAGTTAATTTTTATCTGTTTCATATGACCAACGGCGTCACCCATCTATACACCAAACAAAGGTTTTTAGAATTACCATGGAATCATAGCAAATGCTTGATGCAAAACGAATTCTTCAGCAATGTACGTTGTGGTTCTGAAAAGAACCTTTTTTTTTCCTGGCTTCCCTGACGATTACGCTCGTTCTCCACGGATTCTCCTAGCTAACTGAATATCCTTCGGCATAATAGTTACTCGTTTTGCATGGATGGCACATAAGTTCGTATCTTCGAAAAGTCCAACCAAATACGCTTCACTCGCTTCCTGTAGAGCCATTACTGCAGAACTCTGGAAACGTAAGTCGGTCTTGAAATCTTGAGCTATTTCACGAACGAGGCGTTGAAATGGTAATTTCCTGATCAATAACTCGGTACTTCTCTGATAACGACGGATTACTCGGAGTGCGACGGTACCTGGCCTGTATCGATGTGGTTTTATTACACCTCCTGTAGCAGGTGCACTTTTACGAGCGGCTTTCGTGGCCAAATGCTTCCTTGGAGCTTTACCTCCTATTGATCTGCGCGCTGTTTGCTTCGTACGAGCCATTTTTTCTTAATAAGGTCCCTGCCTCCTCCGTGGTGGTTGGTATGTTGTTTGTCGTGGTGGTTGTTGTGGTATGGGTCTTGGTTGTTGTTGTTGTTGTGTGGGTCTTGTCGTGGGTTTGGGGAATTTGGGACAGCCTCTGAAGCTGGCCGTGTGTGGGCCCCCACAGTTTGCGCAGGTGGCTGGCTGCTCTTTGTTCTTCGCACTTCACGCACCTGGGGGTGGAATGGCAGCACGTTTGTGCGTGCCCGAACCACTGGCATTCATGGCACTGGGAGACGAATCCGCCGGTCCTTTGCCGTTGAGGTTCCACTCTGACCTTCAACATGACACAGGTGTCAAGCGTGAAGATGTGGGATTCTGACTTGGGTACTTTCACTAGGAACAGTGGAAGTGCCTTATTGGTTCGCCTCGACGTCATTTGGTGGCATTCCAGGACTGTGAAGCCTGAATCCTGGACGCTTCCCTTCACGTCCTCCGACTTGGTGTTTTCCGGTATTCCCCGGATCACCGCGTGCAGTGGAATCTCTGTTTTGAGAGAGTATGTGTAGAATTCATACCCTCCTGCTTCCAGAAACGTCGTGGTTGCCCTCCAGCTTGTTTCGTTCTCCGTCTGGATGGTTATTCCATCGGAGGTGAGCCTGGCCTTCAGGAAGTTGATCTTCCTTCGGGCCATTTCGGCGGGAACGGTCTGCCACTTGTCCTTATTTCTAAGGACAATTGGAGGTGGTTTCTTCGGGTCACTTCCTGGGGGAAGGGGGCCCTCGATGATGGTTTTTCCTCCGTTGGCCGCGACGGGGGCCGTTTTTGCGACGAGGGTCGATTTGATTTCAGCTTCGGCTGATGGGGTCTCCGGTTTCGTCTCTCTCTTCCTCTTGTTGTGGGTAACGGTGGTATATCCGTCGTCTTTGCTCCCGTTTTTGTTCTCCTCCTTGTCTTCTGAGACAGCGAGGGTTCTCTTCTTCGAAACGTTTTCGTCCGTCGCCCAAATTCTTCATCAGTTTTATCGGGTATTGCTCAGCGTACTGGCAAGTTATTGGTCGATTTCACGCTAATGGGCGTGATCTTAAAAGTTGACAAAACCAAGCGTTCAATTTATTTCTTCCTGTTTTTCTTTGTGTTGTTCCATCTAGGTTATGGTTCTGACTCTGCCCGCTTCCTATTATTCCCTTATCCTGTCTTTTCGTTATTCCGTTTCATTTTTAACTGACGAAATCAAAAAGAAGGATGTTCTCTAGTCGACGCGTATTTTTTTTTATGTCCACGCATAACTTTTTACAGATTTTTTCAGAAAATATTATGAAGACGTGCAAAGATCCGAATTTAGTAAAATTATTAATCTAATTTTGATGATTTACTACATAGAAGTGTATTTATTTTCCGATAAACATTCGGATACTTATTATTCCCAGAATTTTAGATTTTTCACAGTTCTTCATGATGAGCATTTATACATTTGTAAATTATCATTTTACAGATACAAATTATTTGCTTTGTCTTACATAATGGCCCTTACTTTAGTTATAATAATAAAATGTATTTTCAACACCACTTTTCGAAAGTCTAGGTTTTTATTGCTAAATGCTACCTGATTGTATCCCAAAGTATCTATCATATTGAATCATTCTTTGATATTCATCTGAGTTTCCTTTTTTTCCAAGTTGAAAAATATTAGGGATTCGCAGAACCATAACCAAGCGTTTAATTCGTCTCCTTTTTTCAAATCAGTCATTATCAGATCATACACGTCCATTGATCGATATGTATTTCGAAAATCCTCACCAGTAAATTTTTTACCCAGCCCCAGATATATTTTGCATGCCCACATTCTTGAGCCTATGGCTCAAATTATCAGTAGTGCCGCATTTTTCACAATTGTTTGTAGTAGAAATGTTATGTTTGTGTAGCTTTGCTTGAATGAGGTAAATATCATTTAGAGCTCTCCAATCGGTACTTATGTTTTTGTTAAAACAGTTTTTCCAAATTTTGGGCCAATTTTTGTTTGCGATTTTTTCTTCTATGCGACCGGTGATAATCTCATCCTCCATGATATCTCCGTAAAGACTTCGCGAGGATATTTGTGTATTTTCATTGATGTCAAGCTTCATTATTATATTGTGAACATTTCTGAACGATTTGTGCATATCATCCTGCGAGTTCGTTAGGAAAATATCATTTACTATCGATTTATATTTTATATTGGTTTCCTCGGGAGTCCATGATTTGAACTGAGTTTTGATTAGGAGAGCTGCAGCTTTGTTTCCTATGTTGATCAATTCAATACCTCCTCTACTATGACAGTTATATAACTGTTTTCGCGCGATCTTATATAGGTGCCCCTGCCAGATGGACTTTCCAGTTATGAGCACAAGCTGCTGACTATGTTTGGTTCCCAAGGGTAGGATTTGCGCGCTGTACCATACCTTGGATAAGATGAAAGTATTCAAGTACCATACCTTTTTTATAATATTCATGTACCTTTGATCATCTGTATACATTTTTTATTGTACTTTTTGTATAATTATTTTCCACTTTATTTCTAACATATCATCGTAACTTGTGGTTAGTGTTATTCCAAGGACATTTATTTCATTAACCATGTCATAGGTGAGCTGCTGTGGAAAAACAGTTATCCATTTACCTAGTGGTAAAATTTTAGTTTTTTGGGGGTTTACTCTAGGGTTCGAGCCTTGTTCATAAATCTCGATATTTTTTTCGATAATAATGAGTTCATCTGTGTGCTGAATAAAAATGGTGACGTTATCGGTATATGCATTTACTTTGGAAGTTTGATTTTTCAGTTTTATTCCTCGTATGGTAAAATCACAGTCTGATGAATTGTTCTAGGGTAAGGCTGAACAAAATCATTGAGAGAGGGTATCCCAGCCAAACCGAGTTCTTGATTGAGAAGGGTTTCGATAGATAACCGTTTATCATTACCTGAGATGTTGCATCTTCATATATATTTTTTAGTGAATTTGTAAGGCTATCTGGTATCCCAAACTTTCTCAAGATTTGCCACATATAGTTGTGTGATACTCGATCGGAAGCTTCTTTAAAGTCAATGCTGAGTATGGCTGCTGGAGTATTTGTTTTTCGGTATTCAGAATAATATCACGGTTTATCATGAGATTGTTAAAAATAGATCTATCTGTCCCACATGTTTGTTCGCTTCCTAACATGTCATTCATAATAGATTCAAATCGGTTTGCAAGAATTTTGGTAAGCAGTTTGTAGTCAGCATTCAGTAATGTTATAAGTAGGTCTAAATTGATCAATTTTATTGGGATTCTTTGTTTTTGCTATCAAAATTATTACACCCTGACTAAAACCCTTTGGCGATTTTTGTCTTTGAACATAAATGTGTTATAGATTTCCAATAGATCATCTAATATCATATCGAACATTTTATAATAAAATTCATAAGTAATTCCATCCGGACCAGGGCATTTCTTTTTTGTTGATGTTGTGATGGCTATGATGAACCATTTTTTTTGTTTAAACATTCGATTTTCCCATCGTTCAGTTGGGTAACTTATACTATAACAAATTAAGGATTGTTTGGAAGTTTTCGAAATTTCAATGCAACCAAATTATCTTCGAACTATCGCAAACATTATCATTGACAACTTTTTTCGAACCCTTCATTACTTTTTTATTGATTTCGAAGTGACCATAATGTATAACTGAAAAGATGTATAAATGTAATCATGATCCTAATGATGTATTTATGTCCTTCGTATTCGTTTTCTGAACTTAATCCATATAACTCATTTAGCCATGCCCTGGGAGTTTAAGGCATGATATTTTAATAGCAATCCTATATATGGATAATGGAGCTAATAACGGAAAGATTAAATATCTAATGGAACCATGTGAGAAAATAAATTACGGGAAAAAATACGATTCAGATTTAAAGTGAAATCGGACAAATGTATAAACTAATCGTGTGACCTACACAGCTTCTACCTGAGAGATAAGCCTACCCAAGCACTTCGAGATTATAGCCGTCCAGATCTCCGATCGTTGGCGGCCATTAAATCAAAAAGTGACTACCTGTGCACCTGAGCCCAACCAAAAAGGATTAGTAAGCAATTGTAGAGGTTTTTGTTCTTATTAGAACAGCTTATTACAAAAGAATTCTAAATCCTACTGTGACCATATTTTGTGATTTAATTTATTCAAATCCATTCTTTCCCTTTCAGCATAATATATATTTCTTTACACTAAATAATCACCTATTTTCATTTTCAGAAATTAATGTTATTCATTCCACAGTAAATTAATCTTTCTTCCTTTTCAGAAACTAATATAATTTTTCCCACAGGATATAACATTTTAAATTTCAGAAAATAAGTTCACCAGGGATGGTGAAATAGCGGAAATACAGCTCTGTTCTCGGACAAACCAAAAATCAATGAATGCTTTTTCCAATATATCGATGAGCATTTTCATTTTATCGTAAGTATTTATGTTGTCTTCAATAAAGGACCAATCTGTTTTCAATGGAATTATAGAAAATAAATTTAACTACATTTGTAATGGGTCGGCATACCATTCTTTTTTGTTCTCAATTTGTCCTGGTATATTTTCAATTGCAGAATTTGTCCGTTATGGTCAGCTAAGTCTGATTTAATTTTTGTTGTTATATACAAAAATGTGAAAAGCATCAAATTATAGATAGTGACACCTATAATCTGTGCGGTGAAGCTTAGACCTGTTATCGTGGAATTTTAATGACACGAAATTTCGTGCACATTAATAGGTCACCAACAGATGTCAGCATAAGCCAATCCACGACACCAATAGTCGTACTCCTAGTGCGTTCTGAGTAACGCAAAACAAATAACGAGAATAAGAGAAATCTGTTACGAATCCAAGAGAGCCCACCATCCGTCTACAGCCTGTTTCATGGTTTCCCAATCATCAGGACGGCCTGTGGCCTCTTTCAAATTCGTATCAGATATCTCGTAGAGTTACTACTACTCTACATTTTCAAGTCATTGCAATGGTTACAATGGCAACGATATAAAGCATGCTTTTAGGTTAATATAGACTAAGTTTAAAAAATAAAAATATATATACAACACATATACACAACTACTACACCTATTTGCACACCATACATCTATAAGCCCATACAAATTCTAAAAAATATTTAATGAATACACAAAATACTTTAAACATACTAAAACATTTGTACACCTGTCATATCCAAATATTAACTCGAAACAAACAAAATGAGGAAGTGGCTACTAGGTTTTTATTGATATAGAAAATATGATTTTAACTTTGTCTTGAAGGATGTTAAAGGTGTTAAACGTTTGATCTTTTCTGGCTATCACGTCCCTTGAATTTTAGGTATGTGTTAATGTGACTTGTTGAATATGGAAGTCAGTTCTGAATCTTGTATTGTATCCGTGGATTTGGTCATCGTACATAACTTTTTCTTGTAAATATGTTGGGGAAATTTTATTTCTTATTTTGAAAACTAGGATTAATGTTTGGTAGAGGAGAAAGGAATTAATTGCTTTAACATATTCTAGTTGCTTTAACATATCTCTTATTGGTGTTAGTCTTTTCCAATTTGAAATCATGCACATGGCCCTATTTTAGAGTTTCTGTAAATGAGCTAAATCATTTTGTTTCAGTAGATACAGAATTGTAGAACAATATGTGAAATGAGGGAGCAATTATGAATTGTACAGTAAAATTTTTGTCCACCTTGACAAATATGGGGCACAACGAGATAAATAATGTATTTTAAATGCTATCGTCTTTATAATGAAGTTGGCATGTTCTTTAAAAGTAACCCGCTATCCACATGAACCCCAAGATATTTAAATTGCTTGACCCGTTCCACCTTATCAGGACCTAACCTTATCTCAAAATGTTGGTTACAGAAGTTTCTGAATTTTTTTCTTTACTTATTACTATGTACTTGGTCTTCTCAACATTGATCTTCAAATAATTAGCACAACACCAACTGTAAATAGATTTTAAAGTTTTGTTGATGGTTTCTGAGTTTCGTGTGATCATTTCTTGAGAAATAAATCAGTGTATCATCTGCAAATGAATGAACTGAGCTCTCACCTACTATCTCCGGCAAATCATTGACATACAACAGAAACAACAGGGGGTCCAGTACACTTCCCTGTGGTACTCCTTAATTACATTCTATTTCATCTGATACTTTATTATTCAAGCTAAGCTTTTGTTTTCTGTTCTCCAAAAAGCTTTCCAACCATTTCAAGACTATTCCATCTATTCCTACTGCTACTAATTTTTGTAACAATCTATTTCTGTGTATTGTTTCGGAAGCTCTCTGAAGATCCAGAAATACTGCAACAGTAGTCTCATTTTTTTTCTAGGCATATTTTCCAATCATCAAGTACACACTGAACTGCTGTTTCACAACTATGTTTATTTCTAAACCCTGATTGGTATTTACTTAACAGTTTATTATTTTCAATATAATCTACTAGTTGGTTATAGACTGCTTTTTCAATTGTAGGACTTTGCACGTTTATCCACCGGATGTCATTCAACGTCCGCCTAGGCATTAGCCAGGGAAGTAATTGTTTTTTATGGATATTCGACCAACATACACCTATCTTAAAGGTAGTAGTTAGTGGGGCCCAAGTGCAATAGCAAAAAGTAAGACTCTGAGAATGGACATTATATCGTACCCTTGAGTTTACACTCCGAGCAATTTTTGAAATGTTTCGAATAAAAGTGAAGAAATTTCATTTTTGAAATATGTATTATAAAGTTATGGAAAGATAATTGTTGAACCCTTGAATTCACAGTCCGACCATTATGTCAGTATCATTTCCATAATCGGCAAAATCATTGAATACATCTTGAAAGAAAGATTGAACTCCTACTTCGAAAAGAGATTCTATTTCAGTGAATCTCAATATGGTTTCTGCAGGAATAAATCCACGACACAGGCAACTTTCAAACTCGTGCCTTGATCAAAACAAACATACCTCTCTTATCCTATGTGACTTAACAAAGGCCTTCGAATGCATATCGCACGCCTTATTAATCGAAAAACTAAGCTACTATGGAATAAGAGGCATCACCTTAGACTTACTTTACTCTGACCTTTCAAACAGATTTCAGCGCGTAGAGTTGAACAATGCAAAATCCGACTATAAAAAAATTGGAAATGGGGTACCCCAGGGTTCAGTCCCTGGTCCCTTCTTATTCATCGTTTATATCAATGACCTATGCCAATGCATCTCACCCACTAAATGTGTCTAATTCGCTGACGAGACAACCTTTATATGCTCTGAAAAATCTTACACAAACCTTATTGATCAGAAATCTGACAGCCTAAGTTCAGCCAAAATATGGTTCACACAAAATAAACTTAAATTGAATGAAAATTAAACTCAAAACATGATTCTCTTCTAACAAAAACTAACAAGAAAAAAATAATGTTACGTTTCTTGGTCTCATGATTGATGATTGGTGATTGGTTAAATTGGTCCAATCATGTAGTCCGGAAACTATCCTGCACCCTGTTCTTACTGCGTCGACTGAAACATATTACCAACCGGAATACTCTGAAAATGGCATATTATTCCCTATTTCATTCAGTGCTCTCCTATGGTATGCTCTGTATATATTTCTGGGGTAACTCAACGTACGCGATAACAGTTTCAGGTGTAAAAAAAAACTATCAGAATATTGGCTAACTTGGGTTTCAGAGATCATTGCCTTCAACATTCCATCCAACTGGGTATCATGACACTTCCTTACCTATACATCTTCACAGTATTATTAGAAATACACTAAAATGTGTACAAATTTCCCAGACATTCCGACTCTCACGATTATTACACCAGATCGGCCGATTTACTGACCTTCCCACGACATAGATTAACCGCAATAATTCCTTGAATCTCAATCTCTACAACATCCTTGATAACTCTGTCAAAGTATTGGAATTCAAAACTGTGATGATTTTTTTTTGCTGAGTCACTGTTTTTATGATATAAACAGCTACATTGCCTCAGCCAGTTCATTATGTATATAAATTTAACTTTTAAAACTGTTATAAGTTATAATTGTTTTATTTCACTATGATTTTTATATACAAAATAATAAACCACATGGCACCTGATTACTTTCAGAAGTACATACATTATAATAAGGATATTCATAATTATAATACACGTTGCAAAAATGACTTCTATGTTCCTAGCACGTCTTACCGTAGTTCAATGAATTCACTATTTTTCAAAGGTTTCTTGGAGTTCAATAAATTACCAGAGTATGTTAAGGCATCTGTTTCACTGATCCCGTTCAAATCAAACTTGAAAGAATACATCCAAAATAAGTAATTTTGTATTTTAATGATTGATATTAAATAATTTACTATATATTTCATATGAATTTCAAAACCTAGCTGTTCCTACTATTCTTTTTTGGAAGTATGTGTGTATGTGAGTATATGGGTGGATATATGTGGATGTGTACATATGTACGTATTCATGTGTATATGTGTGCATATAGATACATAATTCTCACAGTTGCCAGCACTTATATACTGGAGGCTAGTTCATATGTATACAGACACAAATCGATTCTTCAGTCCAATCGTCCAACCCACAACTACAATACACGATCTAGAGATCTGGTCTTTCCAAGGGCTCACAGAACTTCCACGTATGAGAAGGGTGTAGAGTACAATGGATGTAAGTTCTATAACATCCTGCCAGTAGCTATCAAAAATTCACAAAACATTCATGTTTTCAAGAGTCAGCTGAAAAAAATATTACTTCAAAGGGTCTGTTACACTATTCAAGAATTCATTGATCACTTAACTTGAAATCATCAACGACAACTTAGTTTAACAGCTCACTATGTACCCGATACTGATTTACCATGGTCTCTGGGATAAATAATTTAAATTTAAATTTAATTATAATTTTTTTGTATCTGACAAGATCTGTGTAGAACATAATTTGAACGCTTATATGAGTACTTTGTTTTTCTAAGATTTATATGTTTTTAAATTATTCTTAATATAAACCTGACCTTTTCTTTGCTTACACTAAAGAAACAAATATTATTATTATTATTATTAAATAGGTTCGTTGCAATTTTATGTTTCCTTATTAGGATTATGCTAAACTTTTTATTCCATATGTCTGTATTATATTTCCATTTATTATGATCCTACAATATTTTACTCTATTTTTGTCTGGATGATATTTTTTAATCTATTTGTATTTTTAATTTTTATTCTATTTGTGTTTTTTTATTCTATTTGTTTTTTTTTTTTAATTTTTAATTATTTGCAATTGTTTTTTTGATGTTATAAATAGCATTTTATTCATATTTTTATAGCATATTTATATTACTGTTTTCTTTTTTTTACTTTTTTTATATGTATATTAGGGTTCCTAATTAAATAAAGATCTATCTACCTTTTATTCATGCTCAAACTCGTTTACAAACTTGTATTGTTGAAACTATTTTTAATCTTGCTGATCAATGCAAATTTTAATTATCTTTTTGTTCGTTTCTCTCTCTTAGCTAACTCATGTCTTAGCTTTTACCTCTGTATCCTAAACGGTTCTGTATCCTTAGCGATATTGTTTTGTGACCTGCTATAGAAAAAAAAGAAGTTTTTAATGTCTAAACAGGAATAAATCCCAATAACAAGACATAAATCGTTATCACTAGGCAAGTTTACAGTTTTATATACCAACACCTATAAAAATAACCAATATATACCTGTATACACATACAGACATATATACACACATAGGTACATGCATATATAACATTCTTCTATAAGTGTTTGGAAACACCTGAAGAGAAAAACATAAATAAGGAAGAAAATACATAATTCAACCTGATCACGATCAATTGAAAAGCCGTATTGTAAAGAGTATGCTCAAATATTTTGGCTTGTTTGTAAAAGTTTCTTAATATTGTTCTTTATTTGGCCAATTGGTATATATATCAAGATTGGTACAGAATAAATGTATTATATACATAACATAGTCAAATAAACTACTCTACTCTATGCAATATTATTATGAACGGTAAGGAATCACCCCTCTTTAAACTTTTGACATATTCTTCCAAGTTTCGTTTCCACCCAAACAATTTTGGATACATTTCTCATTGAAACGTCAATTTTTCCCTTGCATGAACTTTTTTATTAACAGGCAAAATATTTTGAACAAATTCTGCATCAAAATATTTCTTTTCCTGAATGGTTTCTTTCGTGTAATGACAAAGATTTTGAACAAATTTTGCATTGAAATGGTTTTTCTCCTGTATGAATTACATGTCTTTCCAAGTTATGTTTCAAAGTAAACAATTTGGAACAAATTTCGCACTTCAATGGTTTTTTCCCTGTATGAACTATTTTAAATTTATGAACAAATGATTTTGAACAAATTTCACAATAAAATGGTTTTTTACCTGAATGGCCTTTTTTATGTGATAAGAGAGAACTCTTCCAAACAAACGATTTAAAACAAATTTTGCATTCAAACGGTTTTTCACCTGTATGAATTCTAATATGATCTTTCAAAGTTGATTTCAAATTAAACAATTTAGAACAAATTTTGCATTCAAATGGTCTTTCCCCTGAATGAAGTCTTTCATGAGATTCCAAATAGCCCTTTGTAGGAAACGATTTTAAACACATTTTTCATTGAAATGGTTTTTCCTCTACATGAACTCTTTCATGATTCTTGAAAGAACTCTTATGACCAAACGATTTCGAACAAATTTTGCATTCAAATGGTTTTTCCCCTGAATGAACTCTCTTATGAGATTCCAAGTAACCCTTTGTAGGAAACGATAATGAACAAATTTTGCACTGAAATGGTTTTTCCCCAGAATGAATTCTTGCATGTATTATCAAACCACCTTTCTGAGCATATGATTTTGAACAAATTTTGCACTGAAATGGTTTTTCTCCTGTATGAATGCTCTCGTGTAATTTTAAAAATCCTTGTGTAAACGATTTTGAACAATTTTTGCACTGAAATGGTTTTTCACCAGAATGAATTCTTGCATGTATTATCAAACTACCTTTCTGAGAAAATGATTTTGAACAAATTTCGCATTGAAATGATTTGTCTCTTGTATGAGTTTTCTCATATATTTCCTGCTTAGATTGACTAGAATGAAAATCCCGACTATATTTAAAATGATTCGGTTTCTTCTTTGAGTGAATCATCTGGCCATTGTTACAATTTTCAGTGATTGTAGGTTCTTTCTTGGTATCATTATCCATTTTCGCATCTGTTCTATCCTCTTCTATCCTCTTCTATAAGGGTATCTGAAGAAAAAAAATAGTTTTCTTCCAGTGCAAACTGCAGAACTCAGCTTGCAGTACATAGCCGGGTTTCAACGTATTCTTTAGACAAACCATGGTTTCCAGAGTTCAGAGGGTATAATATTCAATTCTCAATTGAATAGAAAGATTTTTCTGTTAATTGAAAAATCCACGATAAAAATATCTAGTTCAGTAGTTCAATGTCCAGCGTGGCTTTAGCCGGAAAAGTAGTTATTTTCTGTTAGATATTCACAAAAAATAAATTCATTTTTCTCGTAGATTTTTCAATTCAAAAAAATCTTTCTATTCACTAGTTAAATCATAATGTTTTCCTTTTCAACATGAATACCCACAAGAGGTTATCTTGAATGATGGAAGATAGTGACTAAAGTTTATCTTTCAGTCGCTGATGATTCCACATGTGATTTTATGAACATCCTGTTCATATTATCAAACAAATCAGTATAAGATTCAAACTTGGCAGGGGTGTTGGTTTCAAGAATTGGAATATTTTTAGTATTTTATACTCTCCCATCACTTCCGGTTTCACCGGAAATGATTCGACTTGGAAATTTCTAATGGAACAACCTGTATAATTTTACTTTTTTGACACAGTTTTGAGACGAAAAATTTTATTTTTCAGTAGCATTTTTATTTTCGCATCTTGAGTGCAGTTTGATATTTCCAAGACCACTAATTGTAAAAAAGTATTTTCTTTCAAATGACTTCTTTTTACCCCGTTTAGGAATATTGTACAAAATACAGTTGCTCCTACATTCGTATTTATCGAACATGCAATTATTTGTTGAATATGATGGAGTGAAATCATTTATTTTCACGGCAACTTCTGGAGTGCCACAAGGTTCAAATTTGGGGTCCTTACTGTTTCTACTTTTTATTAATGATATTTGTGATCATATACAATGTAATGAACTATTTTTCGCCGATAACATGAAAATCTTCAGAGAAATTAAATTGATCGATTATTGTGAACTGCTACAACGGGAACTTGTGACAATTAATGATTGGTGCTGCAAAAATAAACTTTCCTTAAACACTAATAACTGTAGAAGTATGACTTTTATGCGAAAATCAACCCCTATTTTATCTGTCTATCACTTCAATACCACTTATTTGTCTCGAATTACCCAATTCAAAGACTAAGGAGTATTCTTTGATCAGAAATTAACTGTTTCCAATCATATAGAGAATATTATGAGTGAAGCTATGAAGTCATTAGGATTCTTGATCCGTTTTTGTAGGGAATTCAAATCATTTGATGCTTTGCGCTGTATCTACATTTCCTTAGACTTAATGACACACTGTGATATCCCAGTTTATTAAGTATACCAATCTTGAAAAGGGAAACATTCTCAATTGAATATTGATAGAATGTGTTTCCCATTTCTTCCGGTCTTCCTGATGATCGTGGAAGCGTGAAATAGATTTTCGTCGACAAAAATGTATTGAAGACTTAGTGAATGCGATGTCTCTCCTGCGTCAATGTTACGAATGATTTCTGGTGAGTACTCTCTTTTGGAAAACATTCTTCTTTGCCTCATTCATCTTTATGAGTTCTTAATTAAGACTGGAATAGAAAATCAAATAACTATCTGAATGAAAATGCAAATTTTCAATTTTAGATTTTTTCTTCTGAGTTAGGGCCTTTTCAGAATATCTATCAGATGTAGTTCAATGTCCAGCGTGGCTTTATCCGGGGAAGTAGTTGTTTTCTGTTAGACATTCACAAAAAATAACTTCTTTTTAATCGTGGATTTTTCAATTCACAGAAAAATCTTTCTATCAATATTCAATTGAGAATGTTTCCCTTTTCAACATGAATACCCCACAAGAGGTTATCTTGACGATGGAAGATAGTGACTAAAGTTTATCTTTCAGTCGCAGATGATTGATTCCACATCTGATTTTATGAACATCCTGTTTATATAATCAACAAATCAATATACCAATCTTTTTATCGATACTTGATTTATATTATCTCTTTAATCTATATTATTTATGTTCTTTTATCGTATTATATTACATTTTATTAATGTTATTGTGAAAACGTATCTATTTACAATAAGCTAATGTCTGTGTTATAATTTTAAAATAAAATATACAAAATTTGGAAATTGACTGATTATCCATAAACTTGCTGTATGACATTGTGTTTGTTAACAAAAGATAACTCTTAACAACAATAAACATATATTCTCTCTCCCTTTAGTTAAGAGCAAATTGAATTATTGCAGCGTAGTGTGGCATCCCTGCCATTCAAAATATATTGAAGCAATCGAAAATGTGCAAAGAAAATTTCTAAAATTTGCCTTCTATAAGAAACATGGCATTTATCCTCAAAGACACTAGTGCTATGACTTATTACTGAATGAATTCAATTTGGTCTCTCTTAGAAAACAACGTGAGATATTATCAACTTGAACAAAATCCTTTAAATACTGATATTCTTGTTTGTTAATATTGGTATCAACCTGTGATTTTCTATTTCTGTTAAAAACTGGAGGAATTCCGCAAAGGATAAATAAAGCTATTGATGATTTTTATTTCTATTCATATTGGGGGTTGCTAACTAAGTGAGCTCCCTGAGATGAATTTACCTGTGACTTGAAGATATACTTTGATCACTAGAGATGAATCATAGAATGAAAACCACCTACCTATTGGAAGTTCAAGAGAAGAGTTAGGTCCCATTTGTGTTCCCATTAATATAGCACCAGTGGATTTCAAATAGGGTTTGTTTTCTGCAAACATTTCAGGTTTGACATCTTCATAGACAATATCAATGTCATTCTCAGTTTTTATTGTCTTTGTTTTCAATCCAGCATAATTTGTCAAGAACTCATCAGGACATTCGGAGTAATCTTGATTTTCATTCTTTATTTCAACCCCCTTATTAAAATAGTTGTCTTCAGGATATTCCTGTTCATCTACAAGAAATTCAAGTTATACCATTGGTGCAGGAGATATTTCAATTTATTAAAGTTGATAAAAAGTAGAATATCGAAACTCACAATTTTTTACTTTTTACTCTTGTGGATTGCTCTCCCTATCGCTTCATTAAATGAAAAACATTTTCCTCAAGACAGTTGTCTACATAAATACCTATTCAATAGGTGTACCAGGGTAGTCTGAAAAGCTTCTGACCTGAACATGAAGATGGCAGCACATGTCAATAATAGCTAGGGAATGTTTTGGCAAATCTTTTGAAAGGTAATAACCAAAATTGCAGCCATTTTGGAAGCGCAGTTGTTGTTTGACAATCGTTTGGGTGAGTCGATGAGAGTGTTTTTGTGAAAATGGAAAGAATCGAATATTGAGCTGTCATTAATATTTGTATTATATTATTATTATTATAATATGCCTATCAAAGACGAGTTGGACGCTGTGTACGGGAACTCTGCACCATCCTTTACCACCGTGAAATTTTGGGCACCTGAATTTAAACGTGGCCGTACCAACTTGGGAGACAATTAACGTTCTAGACGTCCAAAAACTGCAACCACTGACGATAACATCGCTCACGTTCAACAAATGGTGCTAGACGACCGTCGAATTAAAGTAAGAGAGATAGCAGAGGCTATGAATATGTCCAAAAGACATGTTTGCCGCATATTGCATAAAGAATTAGTTATGAGAAATCTGTCCGTGAGTTGGGTGTCGCGTTTAATCACTTCAGACCAAAAACATTTCCAATGCTCTGTTCTCGTAGTTCAGGCGCAATAAATCAGAGTTAGGGCGCCGATTACTTACTGCAGATGAAACTTGGATACACTATAACAAAAAAAATATATTTATTGTCTAAACAGGATAAACCACAATTACAAGACAGTTGAGAGATACAACTACAAACAAGTAATAGGTTATAGGTACAAAAACGAATGGGGAATGGGTACATATTTTACAATAGTATGATGCAGGTGAAGGTTGATGGTTTTGGGGTATTGATGCCGTTGGGATTGTGAACATGGAGTTGATTATTTACTATACAGTATTTGTTTGACTTTGTTCTTGAGAGAACCAATCGGTTCATTGTGAATATCTATTCCAGAACAGACTTCATTAAGATATTACAATGGAGATTTTATAATTATGTTAGTGTTAGGTTTTGGTATGTGAACACAGTTTGAATCTAAAGTTGCTATGAGGAACTTGTAGGTTTATTTGTGCCAATAATTCAGGACAGTCTATTAGATTGTTCAAGAGTTTGTAGAGGAATAAGCAAGCAAGCAAAATTAGTACTGTTCCGTGGCGTATCTAGGAATTTTGCTCAGGGGGGTAATGACACACAAAAGTTATATACCTCTAATTATAGGTACAAAAACAAGTATTTTTTTTTTCATTCAAATTTAAACAAAAATATAAAATATAACAAAATAAAAAAATATATACATATACTTATTATAGGTACCAAAACAAAGATTTCTTTCGTTGATATAAAAATAAAAAACAAAATGAAGGCCAGTCTCCTGTATGTCTTATTTGCAAACCTTTCAATAACATTTGAAAGATCTATTTGCACATCTCTATAAACATGAAGTAGAGCTAATCCAACCAACCGCTCCTGTTGATCGTTGATCGCAGCCAAGTTTTCAATCGCTTCAACTTCGTTAAGCGGATGCCACATTAACTGTGTATGTTAGCGTCACAAGATTTAAAAAGAAAAAGAATAGAAAAATTAAAAAAAAGATAGAATTAGCTGGAAGAATGTAATTTCGTTGGAATTTTTTTTTTTTATTTAATTTTGATAATGTTAGTTGTTAATCAGTAATTTTTTTGGAACCGCCGATTTTATTAAAAACCGAATAATTGTTCACATTTTACATGTGTTTTTTATAATGACACGCTATAAAACTGTTTAAAAGTTGATTATTTTGTAAACTATAAATATCTGAAGTTAACAAAATATGAGAAATCGAGTAAATATTGTATATATTTATTGATATTTCACATCATTATCAGTTTTATGTCAGACAAAGCCAGTTTACAACGATAAAAAAAAATTACGTAATTTGTTTATAAAATATTTATAAAATGGATAAGTTGAATATTTTTCATAAATTGTTTTTTTGGATTAGGTTGCCTAGAGTTTATTATGAGTTAAAAAAACTAACTTTTTTTTAAATTGTTTGTAATAGTTTTTTTTTTATTATTCAAATAATATATTAAGAATGTTTTTCTTTAAAATTAAAAATTGGTTATTCTCTACCTAATAAGAGAAAAAAAGTTTTATTATGTAATTGTTTATTTACTTAACAATTAAACAAACGTTATATATAACATTATAGTTTTTTGAATGGAACAAAAAATAACAAAAACAACCATAACTATACGACAAACTGTTCAATTTTTTTATTTTTTTATAAAATTCTATAAAAATTACAAACAACATTTTTTGTCAACAGTTTTATATGGTTGTTTTTGTTATTTTTTGTACCATATAAAAATTTAATGCCAATCAAACTTTGTTTAATTGCTAAGGAAATAAACAATTATATTATTCATAAAAAATATTCTTATTTGGTAGAGAAGAACCAGTTATTAATTTCAAAGAAAACAAATTCTTAATATATTATTCAAATAATAAAAAATGACAAAAAACCTATTATAAACAATAAAAAAAAAAATAAGTTGTTTTTTTTCAATTATAATAAACTAATGCAAAAAAAACATTTTTGAAAAATATTCAACTTATCCATTTGTTTATAAATATATTATAAAATAGCGTATTTTTTTTAAAAAAACCTTGTAAAAAGCATTTGTCAGACATAAAAATGATAATGAAATATCAATAAAAAACAATATTTACTCGATTTCTCAAATTTTGTTAACTTTAGAAATTCATAATTAATAAAATCAACTTCTAAATAATTTTATGGCGTGATATTATTGAGAGTGCTCCAAGGTGCAAAACAATTATGGAGTCATTCGTGAACAATTAGGTTTTTAATAAAATAGGCGGTTCCAAAAAAACTACTTAATTAACAATAGCCTCACATTATCAATATGCAATGAAAACATTTTTTTCTAACAAAATTACACTCTTTCAAGTATTTAGATTATACTATGAGTTCTTTGAATTTTTAATTCATATTTAATAGTATAAAAAATATATTTTATGTGCATTGCTCTCTCGAGAAGTACTGTACTCCTGCATTAACGCCCTATTTTCAACGTTGAATTAAAATTATAAATAATTGAGATAGAGTTCCGGGAGTAGAGACTGTTTCAAGGGAAATTTCCTACTCTTCAAGAACCTGTTTTTTTATTTTCTATATCATCAAAAGTTTTTGAGCTATTGCCGAGCTTTTCGTTGGCGGAAAAAATGTAAAAATATATATTTTTCGGAAGGACATCCTGAATCGAATGAGCCATCGCTCATATTTTTAGAAGACTTGGAATGATTTTTCGCAGGAAACTCACTTCTCGACTAGACAAATGAGAACATGCCTAGCGACAATAGTAGAGATGTGGAGTGTGGTTCCCATTAACATTTTGCTGTTTTTTGAGGGGGGAAATACCCCCATTACCCCTTAAATACGCGCTTGGTACTGTTAAGCAGCAAATTATTGTCATAACCTTGAGGGGATAGAGCCCATCCAGCTTGAATGACACATATTTCACCAAGTTCCCTGCCACCAATTAATCAATGTGGCATTAGTACATACTAAAATACAGTCAAAACGGTGTACTGCGATGGGGGAATCGGCTCCAAAAAAAACAAAAACGTTTTTTTGGCTGGGAAAGTGATGGCGATTGTTTTTTGGGATAGTCATGGAGTTATCTTAATCGATTATCTTCAAAAAGGAAAAACCATTACACGAGCATACTATGCATCATTATTTGACAAGGTGAAGGTAGAAATTGCGGAAAAACGGCCACATTTGCAGAAAAAAAAATTGTTTCACAAGACAATGCGCCTTTTCACACCTCAGTGGTTGCCATACCAAAAATCCACGATTTACAGTTTGAACTTTTGACTACCCTCCGTATTCACCAGGTTCAAGCGACTTTTTTCTGTTCTCTAAGCTTGGAGGACAGATATTTTTGTTGAATGAGGAGGCATCACATTCGTAAACAAATATTTTGCAGAGAAAGACGCTAAGTACTACTTGGAAGAGTTAAGGAGATGGGAGCATTGCTGGGAGAAGTATGTAGAAACTACGTAGACAAATAAAAATAAATTAGAAGAAAAAAGTGCCTTGTATGTTTGTTGGGTCGCATTTTTTTCAGTCCACCATCGTATGTTGGTCGAATATCCACCAAAAAACAACTATTTTGCTGGTTAATGCCTCGACAGACGTTGGATTACAACCGATGGATAATCGTGCAAGGTTTTACAGGGTTACTTTGCAAATCTTTGCTTTGAAATGGATACATATTCACTCCCTATTTGTAGTCAGCTGTCTTGAGGAAGAAGAAATTTTTCATTTTAAATGAAATGATAGCTGGCTACTGATATGTTAAAGACATGTCTTGTAATTCAAATATTGTTCCATTAACAAATTGAAATAATTTGATTAATGCAAAAAAAAAGGTTATAATCGTTTGTGACAAAACTATGGTCGTTTTGGGTATGAAGATCTCATTTGTTCTATATTTCCTGCAGAGGAAAAGACGACTCAGGCTATAACATTACAGCTTGTTTGTTTTCATGTGAATTTTGATCCTATAACTTCATTTCAATTTTCATATCGACCAATAATGAAATGGTATCACCCAACATAAAAGTAAATATATCAAAAGTTATCAAAGTAATTCAGACGAAAATTGATCTATTACTGGCATGATAAAGGAGAATGAAGTAAAATTTTTTTTCTTCTCAACTAAAGCAAAATTCAACACAAACATTAAAAATTCCTTACCGATTGAAGGACTCTCATGAGTTGGGGAGATCCTTGATTCTTTAGGGTCTTTCTCACTCTCTCTCAGCATAACGTTCGAGTTGCTTGGCTCAACTTTGGTCTTTTTTAGGTGGCTTTTATTATACACTCCACATTCATTGAATTTGATTTCGGTAGGCTCTTCATTCATTTCTTCAAGGGTATTGCAACTTGAGTTTGTTTTTTTCCCATATTTACTCGATGGTTCCATTTGGGTGGTCTTTTCCTTCACTATTATTTATCTCTATAAAATATAATTAATGGCGTCAAAGTGATTTGCACTCACGATTCGATCTTTTTCATCTACCTTAAATTTCTTTTTTCTTCTAGAGAATAGAGAACTGGTCAATCATGAAATACAAAGTTCTTTTCATCATAGACAAGAGTTTTATACTTTTTTATGCTTGCTGCTTGCCTTTCTGATTCTGATTGAACTAAAAACTCTAAAAAGTAAAACACAGACACATGCAGTTTTGCCAACTGTATTGGAAGCTGTTATAGTACGGGTGCTCAAATTATTATAGTACATTGGAGAAAAATATAGTACAATAAATAAGAAACATGAAATATGTTTAATTCCTATATTATTCAGTTAAAAATTAACAAAAAACTCTGAATTCATAAAATTTTCAACATTACCTATTCTATAAAAAACAAATTTGCGGTAAAATGTAATAATAATTTTTCGAAGTATCTATATCAGCCAAAATTAAGCTCAAGCTCAACATCTTCGTCAGATATGTTAGAATCTTTGGATTTATTTTTCTCAACGTGTCCGTGTCCGTACAGCCTAGATACATTTGTTTTGATGGGTCAAATGTTATGCATGAACCATTCTTCTCTTTTACACATGCTAGTAAGCTACCGTTAACATTCCTTGTAATTAATTTGTTCCACTGTTTGGTTTCTATCAAATTAACTTTGCTAAATATTCTTTCACACTGGGCATTAGAATGCGGTATACGGTATACTCAACTCAGCTTCCTCTGCTCTTGGTAAATAATAAATCTGGGAGTCCCCCTCGCTTAGGGTATTCCCGGTTTATTATTTGGTAATCCCCCTTACTAATATATTATATGATTTATGGATCAATTTTATTATTAACTATTAGATGGCGCTGGAAGTGCTATTCCAGATTATTCAAATATGTTGTCTGTTGTTGAAGTCGTCAGTAGAGTGATCAGTATATTGCAAAAATCTTTGGTATACTGTTATGATTTGTAAATTAACCAATTGTTGTATATTAAAGAAATATATGAAATTATAGTACAAAGTGTATATTTACTTTGAAATTTTATAGTACATGAAGTTCTCTCTCTATATGTTTGTGGTCCTTGCTTCCTATTGGCGCATTTGACCAAGTACATGAAGTTGTAATTATCGTACAAATACTATAATTGTAGTACGGTTGGCAACGCTGGACACATGACACATCTTTCTCCCCAGTACTTTTTTGAGCTCGGTTGCATCTGACCATCTCATCAGTTTCAACTCGACAATTGCTCGCTACCACCACAGAACACCCTACTACACAGAAAAGTTACACCAGCTTCCCTTCAGTTGTTTCCAAACAACTTCCAGAATTTTGCTTGGTGTATTTAAATACAGTGCGTTGTCTCATTGGCCCCTATTGAGTTTTCAACATTAATTGTCATAAATCATTCAAAATACTTTTTCATATCGGTTTTTGATAACTGATGATTTGGATATTTGAAATGTATTGTTATAGGTTGTTTCAATTCACCCCTCAATGATTACATTTCTCACACCATGCACAAAATCAAGGTTTTGAAAAATTGATCCTAAAATATCTAAGTGCCGACGACGTATACTGTCATTCCTGTGCTACCCTCATAAATTAATTGCCGTTCAGAGCAGGTTTTCCATTTTTCATTGATGTGCGAGTTTATTATTTAGAAGCACCAAACTGCTAGATATTCACAATGTATCGTATTCAGGGTCACATATTTACGAGAAGCAAAATTAATGATGGGCCAAAATTAAAGAGAGACCAACTCTGATATGGGAGTCTAATGGCGGCGCCCTATAGGGTTCCATTTTGATCTCTGCATGTGGAATCCAAAGAGAGTAAACGTTATCTGAATAGGAGGTCCTAATTAGCTCTAGCCAATAAGAATCTTGTAGCATTAACCCGTCATACTGACGTACATGGACATGAGTAGAGGTGGCCCACGTAACATACAGAGAGGTCCAATATAAATTCAAGAGTTTGTAATTATCTGATACCAGAGTGCGGAGTACGCTAGTCCGCCACTGTCCTGAGAGAATAATGGCCATGACATGTCCATATACGTATGTGACTCACAAATGATCTATCATCTCTTTCTATTAGTGTCACCATTGTCTTATGGGGAATAGACTCTCCTACTCAGATAACGTTCACTCTCTTTTTGTGGAGACCAACGATAATACACAATGAAAGAATGGCCGAGTTCGTCGAAATTATTTATTGCGTTCCTCCCCCCCCCCCTTCCTTCCGCTCTCCGCGGAACCACTTCGGCTGGTTTGCCATAAGAACCCGTGCATTTTTGCACGGGTTTGAGTTGTCTCGATATTTTTATGGGTTGAAAATTTGGGTGAAGTTCAATAATTTAGGTACGTACCTCTAAGAGGATGAGAGTTTGTGAGAGAAGTCACAATTGTTGGTATGCTTTTGAAAGTAGAAACTTGTAAATTTAGTAAAAAAAAATAATCTTAGATTTATATGATAATAAAATAAAAGTTGATGATTTAGTTACGTGTGAAATTGATATATGAATGAGATCATAAAAAGAACTGGAAAAATATAACTTTCTCACAAGAAACTACGGCACATATTCTTCCAGGCATGATCTTAAGTAAAAACAGCTTGAACTAACACTTCCTAAGAAATTATTATGTCAACCCTTCAGCATTTTCCGAGAGCTACATTTACCTCAAATATTTTCAATAAATCGAAAAACAATTAAAAAAACAAGTGTCCTTCCACGAAGTTTGCTCCAAGACGTACTTAACAGTGGATTCAATTTTCACTTATTGACGACAAACTATAGATGCTTATGGCACTATAAATCCATTGAAACGAAAGTCAAATGATTCAGCAACATAACACTAAAAAAACTAAGGAAAAATTTTACCAACAGGAAGAAAAACCACTGTGAAAAAGTAGAAAAATACATAGGCACTTATGATGGATGAATCATCCCTGGTGACGTCAAATTCGATCTAAATCTGCGCATGTGAAGCTGAAATTTGGCCAATGTACGAAGATCCTTCCTCCTTTTCATTGTGTATAATCGTTCGTCGGATACCAATGAAAGTAAACATTATCTGAGTAGGAGAGTATATTCCCTATAAGTCACAGAGGAGAAGGCTAGACAAGACAAAAAAAATTAGAGAGAGATGGAGTCCTATCTCAAGTTAAATGCCCCGGGAGAACTGTCGGTATTATGATGCCCTTCTTTACCTATATCAAGATAATTGTAAATATACAACTGAAGGGGTTATGGCAACAAAGAGAGTAAACTGAATAGGAGGCACTAATAAGCTCTAGCCAATCAGAGTCTTGTAGCATTAACGCATCATTGTGACGTACTTGGACATGAGTACAGGTGGCCCACGTAACATACAGAGTGGTCCAATATACATTCAAGAGCCTGTAACTCTCAGATACCAGAGTGCGGAATGCGCTAGTCCGCCACTGTCCAGAGTGAATGGTGGCCATGACATTACCATATACGTCACTATGACTCACAAATGATCTTTCAGCTCTTTCTATTAGTGTCACCATTGTCTTATGGGGAATAGACTCTCCTATAACGTTTACTCTCTTTGTTATGGCAATACCTCCATTTTGAATGATGAGGTTTGTTATGATACAGAATTGCCAACTTCACAAAATCTCAAAATTAATCAGGAAATTCAAGGAATAAATGATATTATTCTACATGAAACTCAAGCATTTAACACTATATACAATTTCAAAAAATTATTCATTTTTCATCCATTTTTGCGACCTTATCACTTTTGTTGGCAGTATTGTCCTAATTCCAAACAAAACATAATTTAGAACTGGCAACTGTGCCTATCTCGAGTTAAAAGTCCGAGGCCAATGAAGCAGCAAATCAAGCTTCAAGCTTCCTATATTGTGTATAGGCTATGACAATGCAAAGACAATAGAAAGAGATGAAAGATCGATTGTGAGTCATAGTCAGAGTTTACTCATTTGCTCTTTAATAATTTTTCTTTATTTTCGTCCAATGTTCTGGTCGATGCTCACGTGACAGTTTTCTGTGCTTTTTTCTTTGGTGCGGGATTACGTGATGCTTCCTAAAACAGTGCTCAACTGTGTCTTTCGTAACATTTTCAAAATTGTATTTTTTATTAATTTCTAGAAGCGCATTCATATCCCTTTTATTTCACAAATGTATTTGAATATTCCGGTTATTTAATTTTCCATAGGGCAGTTTGTTATTTCTATACAGATATAAAATCCCTGATAAATTCTTGCACTTTTTGCTTTTTTTGAGCCATTTTAATTATTTAAATTAAAGAAACAAGGCGGTTGTACTCGATTATATCTTCCGTCAACTACACATTAGCAAGCAAGTAACGAGCGCAACAACTGATGAGTAATCGTGTGCACTCTTCTAATGGTTGAAAGGGAGCGAGATGTAAAATGTTATTTTAGTTTTGACAGCTGAACAGTCTGGTGAAAGAGCAGGATCGGCTTCAGAAAAATACATACAATGAATAACCAACTATATCAAGGAAATATTTTTAACGTGATAAACATTCGTGTTTCCTATATTTATTTCCTTGGTGGAGAGATACCACTTCAAAAAAAAAACGAGTATGCTTTAGACCACACGACTGAAGTAAAACTTCGTGTTTCCTATATTTTATTTCCTTGGTGAAGAGATACCACTTCAAAAAAAAAACGAATTTATGCTTTAGACCACACGACTGTTTAAAGTAAAACTTTTTTATTTCCATATATATATATATATATATATATATATATATATATATATTATATATGTATATATGTATAATATATCATGTATATACATATACATATATTAATTTTCTAATAACCTATAATTTCATCATTTTAGTTTGGTAAATTTAGTAAATTATTATTAGTCATGAATTATTATAAAAATAAAATAAAAATTAATTTACCTAACTCCAATAATTTGTCTCGGTTTTTGTACATGATCTATAGTGGGATTTTCATCATCAACTTCCATTTGATTTTTTAACCAATTATTTGTAATGGTGAACCTCTCAATTAATAAGTATTTTATTATTTACGTATTAGTTAAATTTTTTATTTTAAATTTTGCTGTATTGTTTAGAACCTTTTTCAAAAGTAACAAGGAGAAAGAGAGAGAGAGACAAGAAAAGGACAGAGAATCAAATCCGCCCCAATGTTGAGAGTAGAATGCCGCGTATTAGTAGAGGGAGAAAATAGACAAGGAAAAAGGAACGCTGCATATGAAGCTACGATGCCAGCAACTAGTATGAGATACGCACTCACCGTTCGCCTTGCCCGATCACACTTTTCGTAACGCTCTCGTCACACATTCACCAGCTTACTCCCCAAGTCAAGCGTGCGTAAAAAAGTTTTACTTCAAAAATGATGCAATGAAATGCATTCAAAAAAATGTGAAGTGTAAAACGGATTTAATGATGATAACAAACTGCAAGAAAAGTTACACAACTACAGCCAGTCTTATAACCTGTGACTACAGCATTTTCCATTATTAATTTCTGTAGTGTCCTACAAAAACAGTGAAGAAATTTAATAATATATAAAATATAAAATTCATATTGGCAATAATATGCCCTATCATCCAGGTAATAACATTGACTTCAAAAACAGTTATAAATAAAAAAATACAAAACAGTGCATTTATAACTTGGATTGTAAAAACCAATAAAAATATATAAAAAGAAAATATTGAAATTCCGAATATATATTTTTGTTTATTTTGACAATAACCACAGGTACAATTCTCTTACTTAATTTTTACATAACTCATTAACATTCATGTACATAAATCGAACTTCAAACAGAAATCAACATCCCTGTGGCATAAACATATATGATTCCCATTTACAACATAACATTTCATAATCTACTTTCTCCTCTATATTCCTTCCTTCTGATGACAATGGTAAATAAATGAAAATGAGTAAAAAAATGTATCATTAGAAAACCATTTTCTATATTTTCCCATATGTAGCCCAGTAATTTTACTTTTTTTTCTACCGGCCTGTTTGGCCTTTTTTGAGTCTGGAATTACTGGGCCATATGAAACACTTTATCCTTATCCTATTACATATCCCATATACCCTTTATACCTATTCAACTGTATTTCCCGCCAAATACTTGACTTTCGATTTATTTTGTCTAAAGCCTAAACTGCAAAATATATTTGGAGAGTAGAGAATATATTTAATTTTTGAAAATATTGTCAGAAGTGCGGGACTTGAAGGTGAACTCTAACTTAATTAGGATCGAGCCACAATAGATTTGAAAAGGTCGCAGTGGCGGGGGCGCTTATCGCCCCACTCGAAAAAAACCTAACTTTTTGGCATATTCATCAATCCATTTCCTAGTATAAAAACAAGTCAGGAATTTTATTATTTCTTTGGTTTTTCAATCTACTCTCTGCATTCACACATTTTCCTCCTGTACATAGAACAATAAGACTGAGGTTTGGATGCAGTCGTAATAGTCAGTGTCCTCTTGAATTTACTATTATGCAATATAATTGCATTGTATGAACAGTAAGGAATCACCATGTATGAACTCAAATGATAAATTTCTTACTGAACCGACTCTTTTTTCCTAGCATGTACTTTTTCATGATTTATTAAAACGCTCCTTTGAGCAAAAGATTTTGGACAAATTTTGCATTGAAATGGCCTTTTCTCCGAATGATTTCTTTCATGTAATAAGAAAGAATTCTTCCAAGAAAATGTTTTTGAACAAATTTTGCATCGAAAAGGTTTTTCACCAGTATGAAGCCTGGCATGCGTTATTAAACCACCCTTCTGAGAAAACGATTTTGAACAAACTTTGCATTGAAATTGTTTTTCTTCTATGTGAACTCTCATGTGTAATGTTAAAGTGCCTTTTTGAGAAAACGCTTTTGAACAAGTTTTGCACTGATATGGTTTTTCTCCTGTATGAACTCTCTCATGCAATTTTAAATATCTCTTAAAAGAAAACAATTTTGAACAAGTTTTGCACTGAAATGATTGTTCCCCAGTATGACCTCTCGCATGATTTTCCAAGTTTCGTTTCGAAACAAACCATTTTGAACAAATTTTGCATTGAAATGTTATTTCTCCTGTATGATTCCTCTCGTGTAATTTCAATGAGCCCTTGCGAGCATACGATTTTGAACAAATTTTGCATTGATATGGTTTTTTCCCTGTATGAAACCTTGAATGAGATATAAACCCTTCCTATAAAAGTTTTAAAATTTGAATTTTCTGTATATGAACTCTAGTGAAATTTCAAAAGCTCTTGTGAGCAAAGATTTTGAACAAATTTTGCATCGAAACGGTTTTTCTCCTGTATGAACTCTCTCGTGTAATTTCAAATAGCCCTTACTAGCAAACAATTTTGAACAAGTTTTGCATTGAAATGATTGTTCCCCTGTATGACTTCTAACATGATTTTCCAAGCTTCGTTTCGTAGCAAATGATTTCAAACAAATTTTGCATTGAAATGTTATTTCTCCCGTATGAATTTTCTCATGTAATGTCAAATAGTCCTTGCGAGCAAAAGATTTCGAACAAATTTTGCATTGAAATGGTTTGTCTCCTGTATGAATTCTCTCATATATTTCCTGCTGACTGAATGTAGGTTCTTTCATGGAATCATCATCCATTTTCACACCAGTTCCATCCTCTTCTATAGTGGTATACTGTTGAAGCAAATCTAAAGAAAAAACTGCATAAGAGAAAATATCAAATGAAAAACTCTGCAGCTAGATTAGGCCAATCAGTTTTTTTCGTAAAAAAAATAGTACCAAGAAACCGATTGTGCTATCATACAAAAGACGATCTGTAGTTATATCATGTTATGTTTCCTACTCGCAACCATCATTGCTTAATTTGTTATAAACATTCAAGAGCAAAAAATCGTGCTTTTTTTTTCGTTTGGGCTTATAACATGAAAACTAATAAAGCAATCTCGATGCTCTTACTGGACGAATTGTAGAGAAAAAAATGAGCCCTAGCACGACTCGATCAGATTATTAGTAACGGCAAAAAACCGAAAAAAAACAGCGTTTTTTTTTTAAATTCATAACACCGCCATTTTAAATGTTTTAGTGATTGATATAAACTTCATATGTAAGAAGGCGCTGCCGGATCATTAATTTTTGCATAATTGCAATTTGAATTTTTTAATGTACTTTATTGGAGCAAGCCTGGATGCGTCATAGGTGGTCCGATTTCAATTTTTCGAAAACCAATTGCAAGTAGAAGTATAGTACTACAAAACGTCTATTCTCATATTGCATTAAAATGCTGCGAAATAGGTAAGAAATATTGATTTGTTTGAAAATATGAATAGGATGTTCATAAAATCAGATGTGGAATCATCTGCGACTGAAAGATAAACTTTAGTCACTATCTTCCATCGTTCAAGATAACCTCTTGTGAGGTATTCATGTTGAAAACGGAAACATTCTCAATTGAATAGAAAAAAACTTTTCTGTGAATTGAAAAATTACGATAAAAATAAAGTTATTTTTTGTGAATTTTTCTATTCAATATTCAATTGAGAATGTTTCCCTTCTCAAGGTAAGAAATACTTGCGAACATGACCGAAAAACGGGCGAGCACGTGTAAGCGGCTGAGTGTGAACATAAGACGCGGGGAAGCATATAATAATAATAATTATTATTATTGCACTTAAATTACATATTAAAAATATTTAATGAAATACAAGAGTAATATATACAAGCCAGTCATCAGAATAGTAACAATAAGGTGAAAGATACTCAGAATATATATATAAAAATGCCGGAAGGATGATACGGTTTTTTCTGGCAGTGCTAATTTTAAGAGTTGAAGCTAGTATTTCTTGGGTGTTCTAATAATAAATTGTACCAAAAATTTATAGTGATCTACCTGTTAGCCAGTATTGAAAAGTAGGGTAGAACACTGGATAGCTATGGAGAAGGGGAGGTTCTTGTCAATAGTTAGTTGATAATAAACCCAGTTTGAATGGAGAATGAGAAAAGTTTATATTAACCAGAACGTTATTTATACAAAACAGTCAGTTTTTAGGGCTAAAATTCCTAACCCAGTACGTACTAGGGGTTGTGAGAGTTCTACAACTAAAAAACTAAGCGGTGGATACGTATTTTCCTATATGGTTTCAAAATCGGTGATTGAAGGCAATAGGCAAATTAAAATAAAACGGGTACTCATCCAAATCCCTGCAACCCCATGAACTGCAAGCACTGAGGCTGGTTCTCTACTTCTAAGGACTACAGCGGGTCCTGTGAAGATTCCTCCTCGCGCGGAATTCCCGAGAGTGTACCCAATGACGGATTGAGAAAAAGCCTAATAAATGAAAAGGATAAGAATAATTCCATGATCCGAGATAAATGGTAAATGATTCATACCTTGGATGGCGTGTGGCCTCAGAGTCTGATTTCAGCTTATATCCCTCTTAAAGTGAGGATACAGATACCAAATAATCTTGATAATCACAGAAAACGAACACAGAGATTTAATCCCCGCACATGGGTAATATTCCATAAAATAACAGAACGTAATTTTAAATGAAAGTAGACACCACTGTGCTCTCGCTTGAAATCTTTTGCTACCGATTCGGTTTTTAAAAATGTTAAATGGAACTCTCGTAAAGGAATGCGCGAAATACTCCACCTCCTTCCTAATAAATGAGATCCCGAAGAAAAAGAGGCATAGGTTTGGCAGAATCTTCAGTAGAGCGAATTTTGACAAATTCAATGAATTATCTTCTACAATAAACTGGGTGCCAGTTCTGAATTCCCCTGAACCCTTCAATGCATTTCACAAAACTCTTCTGCTTGCCTTTCAAAATTGTTTTCCTCTACAGAAAATAAAGGACAAAGAAAAAAACAAAAAAGCATGGATATCCCTAGGAATAAAAAAATCGGCTGCAAACCTTAGGTCATTGAACATAATAAGAAAGCACACCACTAATGAGTGGTTTTTACTCTACTTCTATAATTACAGGCGCACCTATAAAGTTGTAATAAAAGCTGCTAAGGAAAACTACTACAAACACAGAATAGATAACGCAAAAAACAAAATGCGCGAAAACTGGTCTATAATAAACAACCTAAGGGGCAAAAGTACTCATCTTCTCTCCCATATGAACATTGAACCAAGCAAACTTAATGAATTTTATTGTACAGTAGCTAAAAAACTGACCCGAGACATAGTACCAATGACTGACCCCTTGCATTATCTCAAACATATTTCCATATCAGATAGCTTTTACTTATATGACACTAACATTGACGAACTCAAATCGATCTTTAACCAAATGAAAAATAAAAAATCTTGTGGGTTGGATGAAATATCAGTGAAAATATTACAAAATTTGCCAGATGAGGCGTTGCATGTATTAGTCGAAGCAATTAACATTTCATTTATGACAGGTGAATTCCCTACTTGCCTAAAAACTGCTATTATAATTCCACTGCATAAAGGTGGTCAACTCGAAGAACCCTCGAACTTTAGACCAATCGCACTACTGTCAACCCTCTCAAAAATAATTGAGAAGCTAGTTAAGAAAAGACTAGTATCATTCTTAAATCGACATAATATATTTTCGTCCTCTCAATTTGGGTTCCAACCCAATAAAAGCACCAATGATGCTATTTTCAACCTGTTGAAGGCAGTTTACACAGAATTGAATACCGGTGAAGCTGTTGGAGCAGTATTTTGTGATTTTTCCAAAGCATTCGATTGTGTGAATCACGGAATACTGCTCCAGAAGCTGGATTGCTATGGAATCAGAGGTGTAGCTTATAACTGGCTAAAATCGTATCTCTCTAACCGAATTCAGATGGTAAAATGTAATAATAATTTGTCGAACCCTTCAAATATCGATTATGGTGTTCCCCAGGGCTCGGTATTGGGACCACTTCTTTTTCTTATTTATTTGAATGATCTTGGTAATATCAACATTTCCGGAAAATTCACCATGTTTGCAGATGACACCACAATAATGTGGCACGGAAAAAATGCTGAACTCTTGAAAGAAATTATCACTTCTGATTTGGAGAAAGTTAAACGATGGTGTGACTCCAACTTGCTGTGCTTCAACATTTAGAAAACAAGCATACTAACCTTCAAATTCAACTTTGATAACCTAGCTTTAGGCAATCAGAGGGTAACTAGCCAACCCCACACCAAATTTCTAGGTTTATACCTAGATGACAAATTGAAATTTGAAGACACATAAAAAAACTGAGTAAAACATTAGCATCAGGCTGTTATGCTGTTCGAGTCATTACCAATGAACTTGGCCTCAATTCAGGCAGAATAGCGTACTTCTCACTGGTTGAATCTCACATAAGATATGGCATCTCCTTCTGGGGTTCCTGCTCTAACCAGTTGATGAACTCAATATTTGTACTTCAAAAGAGAGCATTGAGGTACTTTTGTAAATGTCGTTCAAGGGTTCATTGTAAGCCTCTTTTTATTGAACATCGAATTTTAACGCTAACTTGTATATTTATTCTCGAAACAGTGTGCTTAATACATAAAACAAAATCAAAAGAGCCAAATAATAGACCCTGTTATATTACCCGTCAACACAATAATATTAGTATGCCCATACCAACATCATCTTTGACAAAAAATTGCCTTATATTCGAGAGTAGGAAGATTTATAACCACCTACCTGGCATTCTCAAGAATACAGTAAATCTCGCACCATTTAGAAATTCAATTAAGAATATCCTTCTCAAAAAGGCATATTACAACCTTCAGGAATTCTATAGTGACAACCTTAGTTAGATCATTATGTATGACTAGCACTGTACACCCATTTATTTATTTTAGTATATTGTAATACCTCTGACTACTAAATGTAGTTTATATATAGTATAAATGTAATTTTTAATTGTTGAGTATTGTTAAAATTTTAACGTGTAGTATGACAATCAACTAATAACATTTTACCATGTTTTGGAAGTGTTATTAGTTGTGTTTGTATATATTTGTATGTATTATGAGTAAGTATTTTTATTATTAATTATTGATAATTGTTTAATTGTTTATGTCCCTTCCACAAAGCTTTGTCAACAAGAAACTATCTTAGACACTAAAGTATATTTTGATTTGATGGTACCTCGATTGGCCATCCTTTTTCATCACATTAAATATTAGTTGTAATTAGCGACCTATTGTCGGTTCTCACTGCTGTATTCGTTTACATATCGAACGACTGACTAATCAGGTATTTTCTACGTTTATCTGAGGTCGAATGATAGAACATCCAAATTATTTGTAGAAACAAGGAAAAGGTTCACTGAAAATATTAATACACATTACTAGAAACAGTCGCTAAATTTGAAAGATCCCGATCTGAAACTAGACCGTAACAAGGATTATGAAACTGTTACATAATCCAAGTACTTCCTAAATACTCATCGGTAGAATAAGGTTCTAAGAAAAGCAATATGGGTTTTTTAACGTCTTGAAAATTATTTTTCGCTTTCAAATGGGCAGGTAGGTGATTATACAATTTTATACAAGAATATGGGGCAGGTTTCTCAATACAGGCTAACCTGTGATAGGGAATGTTGTAATTTGAGATATTTCTTGAACCATGACTATGAGTTATGTGAAATTGTGAGAAAAATGCCTATTTTTGAAAATTAATTCAACACATTCAAATATTTATATTGCTGGGACAGTAAGCATATTCAGCGATTTGAAGTGAGTCCTGAACAATGTGAGAAAACTAAATTTTTTTATTATTCGAATAGTTCTCTTTTGAATTCTGAAAATATTCAAGGCTTCACCTCTTCCTTCTCAAAGAATAATGTCGCATCGCACTCTCAAGTAAACACTATCATAGTAGAAGGTCCTAATGATGCTAATGTTAGTATTATTTGACAACCAAAACTACATCAAATCAATCGAGCAGTCTGTCACTGTTGACATCAAGGCCTTCTGGCGCTTCGCGAATGGAAAAAGAAAAACGATCGTCATCCCACCTGAATTATCATACAACGGAGAAGTCAGCTCATCAGGAGGAGAAATAGCAAACTTATTTGCCGAATATTTGTCCACTGTCTATGGCAACAAAGCTGGTGTCACACCGGTCCACACATTTTAAAATTCTACCTTAAATCTATCAACATGTCCATTGTCAATATCAGACGTATACTTGAAGCTGAGCGCATTGAGCCCACTCAAAAGTCCTGGTCCCGACGGTATACCTCCAAATATCTTAAAATACTGCTGCTCAACTTGTCCAGGCCCCTATTTTTAATTTTTAACCTCTCACTCGAAACGGGCACCTTCCCGGATTTCTGGAATGAGTTTCTTAATTCCATTACACAAGTCTGGTGTCAGGCGCTTAGTCACTAATTACAGACCTATAAGCATTTTAAACTCCATACCCAAAATCTTCGAATCGTTAGTCTGCGATTTCTTGACATCATCTATAAAAGGCTCCCTGATTGACCAACAATTCGGATTCCAATCACACAAATCTACTGAACTAAACCTTCTAACCTATAACGATTTCCTCTCGGGTACCTTGGACCAAGGGATGCAGGTTCACTCCATCTACACAAATTTTTCAAAGGCATTCGATAGGGTAAATCACAACCTACTTGTGCATAAGCTTGAGCATCTCGGCCTACACGGTTCACTCTTGAACTGGATCGAAAGTTACCTAGTAAACAGAAAACAAATCGTAAAGGTTTATGGTTTTCAGTCCAGAGTAGTTGATGTTCCCTCTGGTGTTCCTCAAGGATCACATATGGGGCCTACCCTATTTAACATATTCATAAACGACATTCATGAGTGCTTTCACCACTCGAAGTTCCTCTTATTTCCTGACGACCTAAAGCTATATTCCATTATTAAAAATGACACAGACTGCCACGAACTACAATGTGACCTAAACAACTTGTTAGACTGGTGCACCGCAAACGGCATGGATCTGAACTCTGCTAAGTGCTTCGCAATATCCTTCGGAAGATCACGAAATAAAATATCCAATCAATACAAGATCAACGAGGCAATTGTCACATATCAAACATATCCTCTAAGGCTCCCAAAATGTTCGGTTTTATCAAAAGATGCTCTTAAGACTTTACATCGATTCACCTTATCAAGTCGCTCTACTGCTCACTAGTCCGCCCTCACTTAGAATATGCTGCTTGCGTCTGGTCTCCCCAGTACAATACCCATGAACACAAATTGGAAAAAGTCCAACATGCATTCCTAAGATAAATTATCACGATTATAACAATGAAGCTCTTTACAACCTGATAAACTCAGTACATTCATGCCCCGAACTAATTGAGAAAATCAATCTTCACGCTCCACCCACACAAACACGCTCAACCAACTCCTACATACCCCACTACAGAACTAATATCGCTGGAAATTATTTTATCACAAGAGCATCCACACTAGCAAACACCACCTCCTTGGACTTTTTTGTGGGCCCGGCACAATTCAAGTCTACCCTCAGTCAAGTCTTCTCTCAGTAAAAGTGCTTTAAAATGTTTTAATAAACTACTTGGCATTGTGTACTTTTCTTCTCTTTTCCTTCTTTCTCTACTTCTGTAACAGGAATTTTTCACTGTACACTTGCTCTTTTAAATTCAAATTTTATGTTTTATTTTTACTTTCAGATTATGTTGTCCTAGATTTAATAGTTTTATTAATTTTAATCTTATACAATCAGATTATATCTGTCAATGTGCACGACTGTCCTAAAATTACTGACCATTCTATCATAACAATCAACTTACCCATAAAACATAATAACTATATAGAAAGCTCCTTCCTCACAAGAAAACTAGATGCGGATGCCTTTCATAATATTAATTTGAACCTATTATCATGCGATTGGTTGAATAATTCTATTGACGTTAATGAAATCTACAAAAACTTTTAAACACAATGCAGAACAATTACAGACCGTTTTGCACCACTAGTGGAAATTGTTATAAAAAATAGGCAGGTCCCTTGGTATGATGAAGAAACGAAATCAGCACCTAGAGAAAGAGACAGCATATAAACAATTCAAAAAAAGTTCTGGTCCTGAGAAAAATGACTTATGGCACCAATACAAACTAAAGAGAAATACCGTGGTTAACCTACTAAAAATCAAGAAATCACAATATTTTGAAAATCACATTGATAAAAATAGGAGTAATGCAGAAGAAATGTGGAAAACACTAAAAAAATTGGTAAAGGGTGAAAAACATAAGTTAAACTACAAATGTAGCTCAAACGAACTTGAAGCAGCTAATATGTTCAATGAATTCTTTACTGAAAGTATAAAAATTATTTCCGATCAGATTACACCTGAATTTTAATGGAATCATGAAGATTTGCCATTAATAACCAGTAACTTTGTAAAATTTGAGAATGTTAGTCTTACAGAATTAAAAAATATTATTTTTTTCTCTTCCGAACAAAGGCAGTGTCGAAGAAGTAGTCAATATAAAAATTTTTTAAAAAACATTTTATACAATAGGATATGCATTTCTCAATCTCATCAATGCGTCACTTACATCAGGAAACTTTCCTGAGAATAAAAAAATTAGCACTGTAATTCCTATCCCTAAAATTAACAACGCAACTGGAGTAACAGATTTCAGAGGAATAAACACGTTGCCAAACATCGAAAAAATCTTAGAAATCATTGTACATCAACAATTGTCAAAGTACTAATCAACTTATAATTGGTAATCAGTCAGGTTTTAGACAACAGCATTTGTGCGAAACCGCATTAGAATTAACGATATCAAACTGAAAGCAAGAAATAGATAAGGGTAACTATATAACTGCAGTTTTTCTTGATTTCAAAAGAGCCTTTGAAACCATCGACAGAAAAATGCTAATAACAAAACTAAAATATTACGGTATTGAAGGTAATGTGTTGAAATGGTTTGAGCAATATCTAAACAATAGGTCTCAGAAATGTTAAATAGAAAAAGCGTTCTCTAGTGAGCTGGCTAATGATATGGGGGTGCCACAGGGCAGTGTCTTGGGGCCTCTCCTATTCATTATCTACCTGAATGATATCAATTTCGTAAGGGGCTATGATGTTCTTTACCTTTTTGCGGACGATACTTTAGTAGCATGCTATGGTAGTGACTCGAGTGAAACGTTAACGAGACTAAATCATGTTTTAGACTCATTCGAAGCATTTTTGAAAACAAATAAGATGAAATTAAATTCAAATAAAACAAAGGCAATGATCCTGGGTACAAAATACAAATTGAAAAATATAAACTATCAACATTTGCACATAAAAATAGAAGGTGAAAATCTGGAATGGGTTAAGGAATTTAAATATCTAGGTTTTATGATAGATGATAGATTGAGTTTTAAAAGTCAATGCGATTACATCTGTAAGAAAATATCAAAAAATGTATTCTTTCTATCAAGAGTATCCCATAACATGTCTCTCTTTTCCAAAATAACCATCTATAGGACGATAATACAACCCCACTTTGACTATTGTGCTAGCTTACTGTACCTTTTGGACAAGAACTGTTTAATGATCTTACAAAAACTTCAAAATAGGGGTATGAGAATCATTCTGAATGTTTATTTCTGTTCGAAGATAAAATAAATAATAATAACAAATTTTATTTCAAAGAACATTACAATACATACAATGTAATAATATTAACAGAAATAATGGTCAGAAGCCTTTGAATTAATTTCAGTGTTTACCCATTCCAATTTAAATATTCTTCAGAACTATAGGGCTCTATCTCTATTAGTAAGTTGAATATTTCTTTCTTGAATGTTCTCAATTGTTTAGTATTTTTGATTTCAGCTGGTAATTTGTTTGTTATCCTGTAATGTTCAGAGAACATCGTGGGAACCAACGGAAAGAAGGTAGGAGTTGGTGTTCTTCTTAAATTTCTGGAGGTTGTTTGCCTCGGGGAACACCTCCCTAGGCAATGAGTTCCAAAGCCTCGCTGTTCGTTGGATGAACGAGTCTTTGGAAAGTGATGTTCTGCAGGTCTCCAAAGTGACCACGAAGGGTGTGATGACTGAACTTGACGGGTTAGTCTCAAGAGACTGCCAAAGCAGGAACGATTGTTGATATTTCAGAAGAGCATCGCCCATGAAAATATCTATAAAATAGAGACAAATCGCCAACTTTTCTACGGTGTTCCAGACAAGTGAGCGAGTTTGTAAGCGAGGCATCACCGACGAGACGAATTGCCCTTTTTTGGACAGAATCCAATAGCCTCAGGATATGTTTAGGTGCCGCGCTCCAAATATGGGAACAGTATTCCAGGACAGGTCGGATCGGTGCCTTATAGATCATAAGCAGCTGAGTGGGGGTGAAATAGCTCTTGGCACGAAACAAAAAACCAAGTTTTTGGGATGCACTTTTGGCAATGGACCTCACGTGATTTTCCCAGGAAAGGTTATTGCTGATAGTAATACCAAGCATCGATATGGATGACTTCAGTGGTATGGTTACTACTGACAAAGTTATGTTAGGCACAGTGAGATCGGCTTTTCTAGAGAAAAGACATGCTTGTGTTTTGTTTGCATTGAATTCTACCGAGTTATTAGATCCCCACTCGAGAATTGTTGCTAAGTCCATATTTATATTATTAACAATGCTACAAATATGTTCCAATTGATCAGATGTTGAGAACTTTGAACTGGCATAACGTAAACAAACGACTGTTTTTCATGACAATTTATAAAATAACAAAAATGTTAGTTCCAAGTTATCTTAGTTCGTTAATTACATATAATAATGAGATCCACACTTATCCTACAAGAAACGTGAACAATTTCCATATAGCTCGAACTCGAAATACAAGCTCAATGAAAACATTATTCTTCAAGGGCTTAAATGATTTCAATAACCTCTCAAATGAAGTGAAAAATTCACCGTCTTTAAACACATTTAAAATTCGTTTAAATGAATTCATTTCACCACTGTACATGTGAAAAGATGAATTATGGAAGGCATGTGTATGAGAGTGTGTGCGTGTGTGTGTGCTGTGCTACTCATGTATACTGAGTTTACATGAGTATAATATATTAACTCAATCTCTGATGATTGTGACACTATGGGTGTATTTTGATTTTTTATATTTTTATATTTTTTCTTTATATTCTAGTATTTTCTTTTGTTTAGCATTAAGTACTTTTATTAATAATTACAAATATTAGAAATGTATGTAAATTAGGATGTTCCTATTTCAAATAAAGATTATTATACATAGGCATCTTATCATTTGTCAACAATACCTGTTATACTTAATGAGCATTTGCTCATAAATAAATATATAGAGTAATTCAAGCGCGCTACTCAGCCGCTTTCAAGTGCTCGACCGTTTTCGGTCATGGTTGCAAGTATTTCTCATCTATTTTGCAGCATTTTATCCTAAAATGAGAATAGACGTTTTGTAATACCATACTCTACTTGCAATATGTTTTTGAAAAATTTAAAATTGACCACTATGACACTCCAAGAAAGTGCATTAAAAAATTCAAATTGCAATTATGCAAATACTAATCCGACAGCGCCTGAATTTTCTACACATGAAGTACATATCAATCACGAAGAGCCTGCATTACAACTTTAAAAATGGCGGTGTTATTAATTAAAAAAAACGCTGGTTTTTCTCGGTTACTAATAATGCGATTGAGTCGTGCCAGGGCTATTTTTTTTCGAATTTTGATTCTATACAATTGAGAGCATTGAGATGCTTCATTAATTTTCATGTTACAAGCAAAAAACGAAAAAACCACTATTTTTTGCTCTTAAATGTTTAAAACAATTAAGCAATGATAGTTGCAAGTAGGAAATGTAACAGGATATAACTACAGATCGTCTTTCGTGTGATGGCACAGCCATTTTCTGCTCTACTGAACATGAGTGGTTATTGGCAATTTATATTCCACTACACCATTTGAGCTAGTGTTTGAAAAATTGTATTCATGAACTGTGCAAAACCTCGGTAGTGAAAATTCCCTCAATAAATCAAATCATATTGGTGAGTAGCATTTCTATCAAATGAGTGCTTACCGAGAGCCACCTGAGAAGAATTTATCTGTGACTCAACGATATAGTCTCATCACTAGAGATAAATTATTGAATGAAAACCACCTTACCTATTGGAAGTTCTTGAAGAATGCTTGGTCCCATTTTTGTTGCTCCCATTAATGTACCAGTGGATTTCGAATAGGATTTTTCTGCAACAATTTCAGGTTTGACATCTTCATAAACAATATCAATATCATCCTCAGTTTTCAATATGTTCGTTTCCAATCCAGCACTATACGTTAAAAAATTGCTAGAAGATTCGTAGTAATCCTGATTTTCATCCTTTATTTCAATCTCCTTATTCAACTGGTTATATACGGGATTTTCCTGTTCATCGACAAGATGATACTCCGAACCATTCACATTAGAATTCATATTTTTACAGAAATCTGAAATTCAAGTTATACTAATGATACAGGAAGAATTTCAAGGGAAATCTCAATCGCTTAAGTTGATATACATTTTGATTTGAAGATTAGTTTGTTGACAAAGTGAAAAATCGAATCTGTAAACAGTTTTTTTCTTTCAACTTTTGTAGGTGCTTGGTGGCTTGAAACACATTTTTTTGCCAATCTATACGAAAATTTAGTTCAAGTATACTGTCGTGTCTTGTAGACGCCATCTTGAAAGGCGATTTTTGTGCTCTTCCTATGTAACTGATCTATATATCAAAACATTGTTCAGTAAAATTGAATTTTGCATAAAACAGCTTACAATTTTTGGGAATAAGGATCTTATTTGTGTATATTTCTATATTTTCAACGTGTGCAATCCAAGTTATAGGTTATCAATGACATGCATTTCTACTTTATAGAAAAACTAAAATTTATCCAATTTTTATTGTTTTTCAAAATTAAAAGAATTAGGATTAGTTGATAAGAGCTGGTTTAAACTAATTCATTTCGGCCGCCACTTCTCAAGACAAGCACTGTAGTAAGTAAAAGAAACAGACCACCCAACCTGTAGCATTACTACTGGAGAGGTGATATCGAACATACTCCATGCGGCTCTCAGGACTATCACTAGGTGGTGCGAAAAAGAAGAACTATCGGTCAACCCCAGCAAGACAGTGATAGTACCATTCACCAGAAGGAGGAAGCTAGATTTACTAAGAAAGCCGGACCTCTATGGTGAAACAATTCCATTCAAGGAAGATAGAAGTCAAATACCTAGGGGTAATTCTAGATAAGAAACTCACGTGGAATGCTATCTAGAAAAAGTATCAACAGAGCAAGACAAGCCCTATGGACTTGTAGAAGAATCTGTGGGAAAACATGGGGAATACAACCCAAACAAATGTACTGGCTTTACCTCACAGTAGTAACACCTATGGTCACCTACGGAGCGGTCATCTGGTGGAGCAAAGGGGCACAGAAGAGTGCACGAGAAAAGCTCAACAAACTCCAGTGGCAAGCATAACAGGGGCAATGGAAGTCCTCCTCAACATACCTCCTTTGCACATTTGCTTAGAGAAGAAAGCAAGTGTGAGTGTATACAGAAACCTGTCGAGGTCAACAAGTAATAGAGGAGGAAGTAGTCGCAAGATTGAGAACGAGATATTATTCCATCCGATTCTAGCAATGCCATCAGACACAATGATCCCCCTATACAACTTTGATAGACCTTATGAGATTCTCCTCAGAGACTAATGGGAGATGGGAGAACGAGAACTCACAAGGGCCAATCTACAATGGTACACAGACAGCTCCAAAACGGAAGACGGACAAGAAGTACAACCAGAATTTAACCTTAGTGTAAACCTGGTACAGAAGGCCACAATATTCCAGGCAGAAGTCCATGCAATCGAACTCTGCCTGCAAGAAATTCTGAACAGAAACAGTAAAAATCAATCAATCAAAATCATGTCGCCAAGCTGCACTGAAAGCTCTGGCATCAAGTCAGATCAATCAATCAAATATGCTTTATTGTCCGATGAAACAATTCTTATCGACAAAGTCATTGTAGAGGTGCTAAAAGTTAAAACTTAAAATTAAGTAATAAAAATAGAAAAAACACTAAAAATGCTAAAAACGGTAGAAATACAGGCGTTTTAAAATTTGGCGTTTTAAAATGTTAACTAGTATGACATTTAAGTAAAATGATAAACAGGTACAACCACATGATGGAAACATATTAAAATTGATACTCAAAATAAGGAGTGCTGACGAAAAGGTTCACAATTAAAAAATTCTTCCGTATTTAGAATTGGATGGATAAGAAGCAATTCTTTAAAAAAAAAAAAAAATCCAAGAGATTCAATTTCCCTTAAATGTATTGGTAACTGGTTATATATATGGCGTAGCAACCTGATGACAATTTTTTGCACAACTTCGTGACATGGTAATTGAATTGTAATTTATTATCAATATTAAGTCCGAGAAATTTAGTGAGAGAAACATTTTCAATGTAATGAGGGCCTAGGCTCAGGGCAGAAAGCTCGCAGCAGAATGTTAATAGGTTTGTTTTAGTAGCGTTGAAGACCAGTAAGTTATCGTCACACCAGGTTTTAATTTGTTCGATGTCTTCTTGAATCTTGTGATATAATGTTTGTTCATCTTTGTCATGCCCAAATATGGTGGTCGTCGGCAAATAATGTATACTTACCAGATATATTAATTTTTGTGAGATCGTTTATATACAGTAGGAACACTGTGGGACCGAGTACCAAACCCTGTGGTACGCCACAATGAGTTGGCTCAGTTCGAGAGAGGTGGTTAGTTTTTACCAATTGCGAGCGATTTTCGAGGTATGATTTGAACCATAGCTGGCTGATTCCTCTAAACCTATAGTATTCGAGTTTGCTCAGCATTATTTTGTGACTCACACAGTCAAATGCCTTGGATAAGTCACAAAACACTGCTGCAGCTGCCTCACCTTCATTAATTTCGTTATACACTTTATTAAGAAGGGAAAATATTGCGTCGTTAGTGTTCTTCTACCTTTGAAAGCTAAACTGGTTCTCGCTCAAGATTTTATTTCTAAGTATAAATTCCAAAATTCTCTTGTGAACTTATTTTTCAATTATTCTGCAGGGTCGCCTCCTTTATGAAGTGGTAATATAATTGAAGTTTTTAGTAAATCAGGAAAGTGACTGATTGATGAGAGTTGACAGGACTTCGAGGGCAGAATCCGGAAGGTTTGCAACTATATTGATTGAGAGTTCATCCTGCCCTGAGGCTTTTTTATTTTTTATGCCGCTGATGATTTCTTTTAATTCAGATGTGTGAGTTGAAACAAAATAGAAGTTTTCTTCGACGTAGAGGTTCGACATGTAATAGTCTATGATATTTGTGGGTATCAAGTGTGCAGTTGATTTAGAGGCTACAGTACAGTAATAGTTGTTAAGGGTATTTGGACTGAGTGGGATTTCAAATGCAGTTTTCTGTTTTCCTCTAAGGTTGTTAATTATTCTCCAGCTTTCTTTAGACTTGTTGAAAGATTCTTCAATTCTTGATTTATAATACTTATCTTTTGCTGATTTCAATACTTTTTGATATATTGTGTGGAGGGATGTTAGATTTTTGGCCGAAATCTTTATTCCTTTTGTTAGCCAATTTGTTGTTTCTTAATTTTTAACTTTTGAATTGGAAAAGCTGAGTTAAAATTACCTAAGAGTAGATTATAGAATGAAAAAAAGAGGTCTTGAGAGGCGAAGATATCCCCCAGCTAGTATATGTGCAAAACTTTTGGAATTTAATATAACTTTTTAGTAAGGTGCCGAGAATTGCTTCGTGGTCGGATAGGCCTGAGGAAACAACTGAACATGAAGTTTCTTCGGAATTACTGCAGAAATAGTCAATTGTGGTTGCAGAGTATTGTGATGCTCGAGTGGTTTCCTTGGCATGCATTTTTATATTAAATGAACTCAGTAAATTGATCAGATGATGGGTATGCTGGGACTCTAGATCAGTGAAATTGATATTTAAATCACCAGTTATTAATATATTCGAATGTGGTGAAAGTTTTGATAGGAGCAACTCGAGTTTGTCTAGAAATATGTTTGCATCTGTGGAAGGAGCTCTGTAAATACTTATAATGAACAGGTTAAGCTTAGAAGTGAAAATGATGGCACATTCCAACACCTTCTCTTCAAAAATGTTGTCAAATTTGTCCAATTGAACAAAGTTATGACTGTCTACTAATGAGTCATTCATAAAGATTATGGTCCCTCCATGTGGTGAGCTGATCCTGTGGTGATAGAATCCAGATTAGTATGGAACTGCGTGAAAGCCCTTCAAAGTGTAGGCAGGGACATCAGAATAACTCTGCTATGGGTCTCTGGTCATAAAGGCTTTGAAGGAAATGAGAAAGCAGACCTTCTGGCAAAAGAAGGCACTGTGAAAGGAGTTTATAGGACCAGAGCCCTTCTTCGGAATATCAAAGAGCATAACCAAAGAAGTGTTTTCAGACTGGACGGAGCAGAAAAAATGCGAGTACTGGTATGAAACAGTGGGACAAGTTCACTCGAAGGCATTTATACCAAATACTTCGAAAAGAAGAACAGCAGCCCTGTTAGAACTGAATAGGAAAAACCTACCGACAGGTCACTGTAGACTGCGAAAGCATCCTCAAAGAATCGGACTTGCAGAGAACGCAGAGTGTCGCTTTTGTCAAGACGATGAAGAAACAACAGAGCACATCTTGTGCAGATGCAAGGGTCTGGAACGAACAAGATTCTACTGTATGGATTACAGGCAGCTAGAGCCCAAAGATCTGTAAAAGGTATCACCGAGCGACATCATTGACTTCGTCAGAAGCGCGGGACTTGAAGGTGAACTCTAATTTAATTAATCGAGCCACAATAGATCTGGGAAGGTCACAGTAGAAGGGGCGGTTATCGCCACACTCGAAAAGAATCCAACCTAACTCCAAATTTTCATATCAACAAATAATCAAATGCTATTATAAAAACAAATATATCAATAAGCGATTTTCAAAGAATATATGGTAAATATTCTTATGTGTTTATACCTCCTAAACAAAAATCTGGAAGAAAAATGTCGCGGACTCCTAGGGTTTCCGTGTTGAAGCCCTTTTTTTGTTTTGGATTGCCTATCTTCTCATCTAAAATAAACAAACAACCTAACCTCAATCTGAGTCAGATATTAGGTTAAGATGTATGTGTTGAAGGATTTTTTCATTAGAACCAGCTGTATTTTGTGTCAAATTTTGCCGAAAATGAGCGATTTAGTGTTTGTAGATTATGCTTGCTTAAAGAAAGAGGCATTGTGAGAAATTTTTGTGCGAGAAAAGGATGCTTGAAAATAAGGTGATCCAAAACTCGGAAACCGTAGGAGACCACCGCGTTTTCCTTCCGGTTCCAGGAGGAAAAACCAAATAAGAAATGCTAGGCAGCTATTTTCAGGAAGCAGGAATACACTAACTCAATATTTAACCAAGTTTACGTAAGATTCATATCCAGCAACTGCCTTGAAAGGCAATTTAAATCTTCTTACCTGTTAAGGAAAACTCACGAGTCAAAGAGAACTTTGATTCTTCAATGTATTTATCATTCTCTCTCAACATAAACTTCAATATGCTTGAATTCGATTCATTAAATTTCTCTTTTTCAGCCAGCTCCAGATGGCTTTTATTATATCCTTCATATGTATTCTTTGATTTGATTTCCATTGGCTCTTCCTTTATTTTTTCTCTCTGCAAGATATGAACTCCATTGGGATGATAACAACTTGCATTTTGTCGTCCTTTTCCATATTTAGTGAGTGGTTCGATATGGGTTGGCTTTTCCTTTACTATTGCTTCTTTCAAAGTATGCTGAATAACATCAACCATTGTCTCATTTTTTATTTGTTTTTTATTATCTCCCTCAAAATTATTTATTGAAAGTCCTGCTTCACAATTGGAGCCTTCTAAAGCCATAGCGGGATTTTTCTATATAAAGAATAGGTCAATAATTAATAATTATCAAATCAAAATCGGAGATGAAAAGTAAACATAGAAAAGAGTTCTATGTCTATACTGATACTGACTGAAACAGTGCTGCCAATTGAAAGTATACAATATGCTGACTAGCGTCTATCAAAATGCGGAGTTTTACTCCCAGAATTTTGAGAATGCTTACAAAATCCTTACAAACTCAATTTATACATAATATATGGTATATATGGATAATTTCGGAGGCCGACCTGTTCTCATAGATACTGATTCTGAAACGAAACCAGAAGAAGCACATATTCACACATGTCCATTGAACTTGAAATGCAATAGGGAACACGCATGTCCCTTTTTCTAGAATATTTTGATTTGCTCATAAAGACTACCACTTAGGGAGCTCAGCAACAAACTTAGATATTGAAAAAATATGTAATGTTTTTCATAATTCGAAATGGAAAACGCCAATTTTGTCGTCACATTCAAAAACGTACTCCTAGCGCCTCTGGTGGACGTAAGCATCGTTATTTCACAGTTCAATTTTTCACCACTAGTTGCTTCGAACTGTCAACTATAATTTCATCTGCCTCCGTTTATATGTTGTACTAATATTTTTATCCACCTAGTATTTTCAAATATCACATTAAAAGTGAGCTTGAATTTATGTTTGGGTTGAAAGAAATAGTATCGACTATCAAAGTTCCTGAAACAACTACAACTGGCGCTAGTGTTTGGGAGAAGTTATTCAAATGAAGGTCAAATCGAGTTTGAATTGAGGAGCACTTTTGATCTTGGAAATTTCGACAAAATTTTGAGATATGAGAAATCATTTTTACAAAATGTAATCATTGAGAATCTAACTGGGGCAAAGAAAAATTACAATAAAATAATGCGTGTTCCCCATTGTCTACTCGGTGCTAGGTCAGAAGCTGGGTTGGTAGCATTGAAACCTGTTGATAAAACCATAGTATAATCTAAACATTGATAAAACCCATAGAAGCCTGAGGCTGAGATAAGATTTGAGATATGTCATGTCACGCCAATTTTAATTTCGATAAACAAACATAACACAGAACTCAAAAGAGCAAACTACTGTAGACAAAGACGTAAAGAGTAACGACTAACGAGTTCTGTGCCATTACATGACTGGCCATTGGCCATGTGCCACAATCACAAGTATCAGGAAGATGGAAGCTTTTCTCCCACTCCTTAGTGCAAAATGCTTACAAAATCCTTACAATTCGTCATTACTCCACGATTACTCCAAAGCTTTCGAATTGCTTACAAATGGAGTAATTACTCTCAAAACGGCAGCGCTGGACTGAAAGCAAAGGACAAAGTTGCCTACAGAACACAGACCAAAGAGAGTAAACGTAATCTCAGTAGGAGGTACTAATAAGCTCTAACCAATCAGAATCTTGTAGCATTAACCCGTCATAGTGACGTACATGGACATGAGTACAAGTGGCCTACGTAATATACAGAGTGGACCAATGTACATTCAAGAGCCTATAATTCTCAGATACCAGAGTGCGCTAGTCCGCACTGTCCAGAAAGAATGGTGGTCATGACTCACAAATGATCTTTCATCTCTTTCTGTAAGTGTCACCATTGTCTCATAGGCAATAGACTCTCCTACTCAGATAACGTTTACTCTCTTTGACCACAGACCACATATGTGGTCTGTGAGAACACATTTATGTATTCTGTGATGTTGCCACAGAGCACACAACACAAGGGTAATCTGTGATGTTGCCCCTCGCCAAAGAGTGCTTTATCACCATACGGAACATGAGTCCGGAAATGTAAAATTCAAGTGTTTGAGCCAATTATAACATATTAAATATTCGATGGTGTGTTATAATTGGTTTTACCACCCCTCAAAGTTGAAAGCACTTTCAGAGTACTGTCAGACTAGGCGGAACGCGATAATATCAAATTCCAGTATTGTGCCAACCATAATATTTCAAATATTTGTTGGTATGTTATGATTGGATCAAAAATTACAATTTGACATTTCCGCACCCTGCAAAAAATTATGATTATGTATCCGCTTATTCCGCCTTTCGTCCATGGGATCTTGAAAAAAAACATTGATTGACCCTTCGTAGTGTTCCTACAAGTGTTCCGCTACTTCGATCGTTCCTTTATTTTGGGGATCTGTGAAATGTTGATCTTTTTGATGGATGATCATGAAGCACATCCAATTTGTTTCTTAAAATTACACTTCAACACAAGTTGAAAGATAATTAACTTTCCCTGACCCTGACTCGAATGACTTTCCCAAACACTAGTGCTACTTGTGGTTGTCTTAGGAATACTGATAGAAATAATATTTCTTGCAACTCAAACAAAAAATCATTCTAATTTTTTATATGTTATAGTAATAATTGAAAGTATCAGAAATCATTATTAATAATAAAAATATTACTACAACATACAAAGGAAAACCAACGATAGTTGGAGGTAAATGTTTCAAACTCTAGTGGTGAAAGTTTGAACTGTGTGAAGTAATGATGCATAAGTCCATCTGAAGCGCTAGGGGTACGTTTTTTAATGTGATGATTTTCAATTTCTGTGAAAAAGGTGGAATATTTTTTCAAAATTTGGGACTGTTACTTAACTTCTCAGGTGCGTGTTCCATATGATCGAATTGAACAAAAATGTTAATTTAAGTTTTCTAATAGCAACAGAAGCTTTGACTGAACTGAAAATTAGAACAATTGACATGGAATGTGTAATTGTATCTGACTGACAGTTGACGTCAGAGACTTGGCAATATTTTAGTAATAGTCGTAAGATTTTTAAGGATGATTGAGTCAACTTTTTCTAGCGATAACGTTAAGAGTTGAAACTGTTGGATCAAATGGTTTCATTTAGTCAACTATTTTAATTTTAGCAATAACGATAACTTTAAGGACGTGATCTTGAATATTCCAACTTTTGGAATCTTAAGCACAGATCATAGACAGATAGGAAGCTCCGCCTATTTCAATTGATGTTTGATTTGCCGCTTCATTGACCTCGGACTTTTAAATTGGAATAGGCACATTTGCCAATTGTAAATTATATTTCATTTGGAATTACGGCAATACTGCCAACATAAGTGATGAGGTCAAAAAAAAAAGAAATATGAATAATTAGAAAGTTATTGCAACTTACAAATAAGCGCTGACTTTATTAAAAGATCCGCTATTAAAGTATCCTCTAACGCGATTTCGAAAGGGTGTTATTGCAACAAACTCCTTTCAAGATGCTTGTGTTCAAGCTTTATTTTGACAAGTACGTCAAATTATGTGAAACAACTTCACATAATAAAATTATATCGTCTTCGTATGTGAATCTCAATATTTTTTTCCCTTTTTCTTCAGTCAGTGTTTCACCAGAAAAATACATTTATGAAAAAAATCACACTATTGTTCGTTAGTTAGACGCATAAGTGACACTTGGACGAATTAATTCTTCACAATATTGTTGGGGAAGAAAATATACCACCACCAAATGAACCTGCTTTATTTGATTTTCAAAACTTCAGATGTTCAACTGGCGACAGATTTATGACAGAAAAAAAAACAAATGTGTCAAAATAAAGGAACTTTCAATAAAAGATTCTTGGCCTTTATTTAAATAAAGTAAGAGGTGCCTGTATTTTAGATTGGGGATATCCTCGAAGTCGGACTCAATGCGCATGCGTATATGTCAAAATAAAAGAAACTTCATCGAAAGAACTATAGAACGGACGTTGCAATAACTCTCTATTGATTGATAACTCGCTTCCGAAATCGTATATAAGGTTGAATGCTTGGGTTTTATGAATTTCCTGATTGATTTACTCTGTGTTTGAAGGCTATTGCTCAAATATAAATATTATCTACAATGCGCATTGGCAACAACTGCTAGTTCCATCTCAATTTTTTTGATGACAAGTTTAATTGTCAAGACATACTTGCAATACTGTCGACGGTATTGAAGCACTTTACATTTTATTCAACTCTATAATCGTAAAATAAACAAAACACGTTTCAAATTGAAAATAGCCAAAGTGAATAAACTATGATCTGACAAGGAGACCTCATTCCCCTTAAGGCAATTGTGGCATCAATAGAAGAGATTGTGACGTCATGCCCTCTGACGCCTTTGAGCTGAATTATTTCTGATTGAGGTCTCCTGTCATTGTTCATTCTCTTTGCAAAGAGATAACATTTACTAGAACACAGAACTGAGCCAACTGTCACTTGTCATACCTGTCCTGTCATTCTTAAAGTTATTGCTAAATCTAAATTCCTTGTATAAAATTGGCTCAGTACATCTTATCTCATCGCTATCTTATCCTTATTCCTAATTCGAAGTTCATCTCATCTAGTTCGTAATGTATCAAATCTACAAATACCGTAGTCCAATTTGAAAAATTCACAAAATTCAAAATTTTTATGGCAATATTGGGTTCTTCAGGTTGGTATAAAGTTACATTCTATTCATTCCAAAGTTTATGATACCGTTCTGAGAAATATGACATGCACAAACTAGTGGATTGTCTATGAGTGGACTTGGTTACTAAGGGATTTCATTGACAAAATAACAAAACTTTTTATGCGGAATGCTTTTATTTCATATAAATGGCGTGTAATGATACATATAAATGAATGAGGGTGGAATTTTGTTGTACAGGATGGGTTCAATGAGGGGATGATTTCAAGTACCCCATTTGCCAATTATCTTGCACTGGTAAACTCTCCCAGAATAAATGATATTGTACAAAACTTACAATAAAAACGAATGGGTCATCTCTCCAGATTAATATTCCGACTTTTATGATGAACTCATATGATTAAAATTTCTATTGATATACATTTTGTAGGTCCTGTTTGCACGACTTTTATGGATAAATATAATTAATTTTAGCACTGAAATGTTTTTATTTCTTTGTGAACTCTTTCATGTGAAGTAAAATATCTCTTTAGAGCAAATGATTTCAGACAAATGTTGCACTGAAACGGTTTCTCTCCTATATGAATTATCTCATGATCTACCAAGGTTTGTTTCCAAGCAAACGATTTTGAACAAATTTTGCATTGGAACGGTTTTTCCCCTGTATGAATTCGCACATGACCTGCCAAAGTTCGTTTCGAAGTCAACAATTTTGAACAAATTTTGCATTCAAATGATTTTTCTCCTGTATGATTCATCTCATGTTGCAACAAAATTTGTGTGGAAGCAAATGATCTTGAACAAATTTTGCACTGAAATGGTTTTTCTCCTGTATGAATTCTCTCGTGTTCCACCAAGTTTCGTTTCCAAGCAAACGATTTTAAACATATTTTGCACTGAAATGATTTTTTTCCTGCGTGAATTGCACATGACCTTCCAAAATACTTTTCAAGGTGAACGATTTTGAACAAATTTTGCAATGGAATGGTTTTTCCCCTGTATGAACTCTCTCATGAAATTCCAGCCGGCTCTTTCCAGCAAACGATTTTAAACAAATTTTGCAAGTAAATGGTTTTTCCCCTCTATGAATTCTCTCATGCGCTACCAAGTTTTGATTCCAAGTAAAGGATTTTGGACAAATTTTGCACTGAAACGACTTTTTCCATGTATGAATTCTCCCATGTTCTACCAGGTTATATTTGGAAGCAAACGATTTTGAACAAATGTTGCACTGAAATGTTTTTTCCCCTTTATGGTTCAACTCATGAAATACCAGGTATTGTTTGGAATTATACGATTTCAGACAAATTTTACATTGAAATGTTTTTTTCCCAGTATGAATTCTTTCATGTCGTAAACAACCGCCCTTATGAGCAAACGGTTTTGAACAAATTTTGCACTTAAATAGTTTTTCTCCAGTATGCCGCAACATATTTTGTTTCTTCAGACTTGATTCACACTTGAACGGTTTCACCTTTGAGTTAATCATCGGATCATTCTTCGATTCATCAGTGAGTGTAAGTTCCGTTGTAGGGTTGTCCTCTTTCACATTCGTTCCATTCTCTTCTATAGTGGCATTTTGTTGGAGCAAATCTGAACCATCCACATAAAAATTCGTATATTTACATACATCTGAAATTCAAATTATACTATAGGGGCAACGGAAATTTTAAGAAAAATCACAAACTCCCAATTTGATATTAATTGATGGAACATCATGAGAAGTACCTCCGTAGCAGCCATCTTGGAAATTGATGCATCAAAAGACTGTTCAAGTAAAAATTGCAGTCAAGCAAAAATTAGAAACTCTGGATCCAACTTCTGAATGTATGGCTATGTACTACCTAAGTCTGATATCACAAAAGGAGGAGCTTACGAACCATTCCATCAGGAATGCAAATGCATGTTAAATGCCCAAAAGGAATATTTATTTTTCAGTTTTCAAATTTAGGAAATCCCATCATATTTTGTGGAGAGGTAAGGATTAGAACATATTTAAAAGAGTTGAGGTTATGTCACTGGTTCGTTTTAATTGTTATTCTATATGTTTTGCATAAATATTTCGTTTTATTTTCAGAATTCTAGCTTAGAATAGGTACCTTAAAATCACGTTTTGAAGCTTTCTAGCATTAACGAGTTCCTGGAAAATGATAAAATTATTAAAGAAGGAGAAAGTGCATTGAAATCCAACCTTTGCAATTTGATGCTGATCTGATGATTATCAGAGGAGAAATTCATGCTAGCATGAAAGATCAAACATATAATGAACATGTTTATATTATAGATCACACTGAGTAAATCAGCTGATACCACCTCTGCCACTTTTTTTGCTCCATGACGATAAAATGTCTCACACCGGCTCTGTTTCGACATTACAACATATCCGTCACAGATAGAGTGTACTTGGAATGCTCCAAAACAAAAACAAAAGTGCCAGTAAAAGTAGTTGAATTAGAACAAAACAATGACATAACTTCAACTATCTTAAATAAGCCATAAATATGTTATAACCCTTAGCTCTCTATGAAATATGATGGGAAATCCTAAATTTGGCCTCACTATAACAAAATATTAATATTTCCAACTTTATTTATGACAGAATCACGAATAAACTAAAAAATAAAAATTCCTTATGGGAATTTAACATGCATTTGCATTTTTTATGGAAAAGTTTGTAAGCTCCGTCCATCGTGTCTGATGAAATTAAATATCTGGGGATAATAGTTGATTGTAAACTAAAATTCGATAAACACATAGATATTACTTGTGGTAAAATAGCTAAAAAAATTGGTGTTTTGCGTAGGTTAAGTATATATTTGACATTGTATTCTAGGAAGTTGATTTATAACACAATTATTCTACCTCATTTCAATTATTGCCCCACAATTGTATACATGGCAAGTCAGAGTGAAATAGAAAGATTGCAGAAAATGCAAAATAGAGTCATTAGAGTTATATTACGATGTGATTATAAAACTTCTGTTCAATCTATGTTACACACCCTGAACTGGCTGGATGTCAAATCATTCATAAAGTACAATGTTATGGTATTCATCCACAAGATCAACATAAACACATGTCCTCAATATTTAAAAAATATATTAGTAAAATTCAAAACTGTTCATGACTATGATACTAGAGGTAAAGATAATTTTGTTGTGAAGCAAGCAAAGAAAACACAGACGCAGAGTTCAGTATTCTACAAAGGTGTGGTGGAATATAATAAACTAGGAAATGAACTGGAGAGGAGTCCACTGAATATGTTTAAGAATCATGTCAAAGATTTTATCAGAAGTGAACTTATTAATGTAATATAATAATTTTGTAGTGACATATATATGTATTGTTGGAATGTATAGCGAAAGGCTAAATAAATTACTACTACTACAACTTAAGCAGTGTATTGGAGATCAAATTATGATACTCTAATTTACCGTCTACTATATTATATAACCCTTTCAAGACCGCGCCGGATTCAGCCGGCGGTGCTTACAGGGCCGACGCGGGAAGCTTGTGCGTGTTTGTCCGGCTTCAGTCCCGAAACGTCCAGAGACGTGGAGTGTTTATTGAAGACGTTATACAGATTTCTTCTTGACAACCTATTTTTTTTTCTAATTACAGAGAGAAAACAAAATTTATTTTATTTCAAATTTTGTGATATTACACTTAAAAACATATAAAACTTCTTTGGTAAGGGAAAAATCAGAGTTCATTCTAATAAGTAGTACAAGAAATGTTCATGAAATATACATTAGAATTTTACAACTGAATGGTACCTCTCAAAACACCCAATGACACAAAGTGGGACGTTACATGGTACACAAAGTGTATGATGTTTCCTTCCTCTTATTTTGCTTCGCGCAAACAACACATCTTTTCAGAACTATCTTATTATTCTCCGGTTTCCGAGGAAACATCGTTGGAAAATGTCTCTCAATAAGCCTCAAATTATTCACTATTATTCAGTAGCTCGTACATTTCTTCTTCTGATATATATTTTCTCGCCACTATAGAGAATAATTGCAACTTTCGTTTGAAAAATGTGGGTAACATACACGTAAACAGGCATAAACACTTCTGCACTTCAAACTAGTCTTGTTCAACGCACTTGTAACTCAATTTTTGATTAAAAGTACTTAATCCTATTAGAACAGTATGCTTAGCTGTCATGTTCTGCACACCTTCGCCAAAAGTGGCGAGCAAGAGCCGAACCAATCAGTTTTTAGTGTGGGTGTGGTCAGAATACACGTGCTCAATACAAAGCAACCCGCGTGTTCGATCGTTTTCGGTCCTTACATGGATCTCTTGCCGTGCGTTTGAATCCGCTTTCGGCCTCACGGACACGAAATATTTTTGCGTGTTCGTTCGTTTTCGGTCCTGAAAAGGTTAAGCCACTGAATGTGAAACTATATTTCTGAGTGATTCAATGTTCATAGTTCTTACCACCTCTGAAGAAGTACACAGTAGTACTACACAGAATCTCAGTAGCTAAAAGGCAACTAGTTTTGATATCACTGGCCAAATTTCCAAAGTGTTCGCAACATAACTTTCCCCATGTTTGAATACATTGGACAATGTATAGTTTAAAAACGTTATGGTTATGAAAATAGATATCTCTTCTTAAAAGCGACTTTAGTCAAAATTATCAAGAAAATAATTGATGACAAATTGATGACGATTTGATAAAAAAAATTTAAAAATCGAAATTGAGTTCCTCAAGGTTTCATTCTAGGATCAATTCTATTTATTCTTTCTATATATAACTTGGTTGAACATCAGAATTACTCTGTTTGGAGATGATGTGAAGCTATTACGTCAAGGAGAATATTGTAGAGTTGCAAAAGTGAAAGTTTGCAGTGATTCATACCTCCTTTCCTTAAATGAAAAAAAAACAAATGTTTCTTCAAAGCGTGATATAACAGTCATAAGATTAAAGAATAATGCTCAAATTTGAAGAACATATTTTCCATTTAAACTAACTGGGTGTTATGTCATCAGAACAGTATCGAAAGAAATGGATAAATGTTTTGAAAGAACAGTCATCTATTTTGCTCTCATAAGATATGAGATCAGAGTCTGGGGAGTTAGCAACATCTGCTTCAAGGTTATGTCTCTGAAAAAAATCGGTATAGAAAAATTATAGTAATACAAAAGTATTTGAATATGGAGTACCTCAAGGTGCACTTTTAAGTCCACCACTTTTCAATATTTACATTAATGATCTATTGAATATTAAAAGTGAAGGTAAATCTATTGAAAAAGTGAATGGAAGATACTCACTTTTTTTCTCTTCATATAAAACATATTTTGGTAGGATCAAGAAATCAATAAAAACAAAATTCACGAAATTAACTGAATAAAATATTTTGGTATAATGACTGACAGACAGAGTGGATGTAGTTGTAAACAAACATTATTTTATAAACTCAAACACACAATAATCTGCAATTAAACAATTCAAATATCGATCTAGTGATTTATTTAGAGAAAGCAAAAAAATTGATATAGGGTAATAATCTCGTAATGATATTATTTTACCTATATATAAAAACAAAACTATATTCGTTAACCCACATATTGCTCAAAACATCAACATATCTATTTGGACGCTTTATCACCAATTGCTTTCAAAAAGATCAAAGAACGTTTACATTTTCCATGATGTAGAAAAAACAAAATACCATTGGTAAAGGTCTTATTTTTAATATCTACATTTGTTCTGTCATTGATTATAATCTACTGTTTTTCAACATTTTTAACACAATATTGAATGAAAACAAGCTTACCTATTGATTTTTCCCCACATATTTCAGGTTTCACATCTTCGTAAATGATATCAATGTCATTGTCAGTTTTTAGCTCCTTCGTTTCCAATCCATCATAATTTGTCAAAAAACCACCAGAACATTTGGAGTAATCTTGATTTTCATTCTTTATTTCAACCCCCTTGTCTTCAGGATTTCCCTGTTCATCAACAAGACCACACTCCGAACAATCCATCTTAGAATTAATATATTCACACACATCTGAAATTCAAGATGAACTATTGATGCAGAAGCAATTTCAAGGAAAATCCCAGCATCTGAAGTTGATATCAATTTCGATTTGTTGCTGAAGCATGATGAGAAGTGAAAAACGAAACATGGCTGCATCTCTAAATACATGAATTAGCCCAATCAAATAGAAATTTAAAGAGACTGAATTAACATAAAAAAGTCTATTAGTTTTGAACTGTTCTACATTGTGCAGTCTAAATTACAGGTTATTAATAACAGTTCTACTTTATGAAACATTCAAATGCCACTGTATTTTTTAATAAGACGCATAAACTTCCCTCAGAAGTACAGCATGAATATTTCCTAATTTAAAAAAAAAATTAAAAATGATATCTAAATAAGTAACCACAGACATCCGTCATGAAAAAAAATTGATTTTGATAGCATAGTTTGTTGAAAAATCAAGAAGTTGCAAGCCCACAACGTTGTGGACCCAACATTCAATATTACGGACAACTCTCAGCATGAATAATGATGTGGATATTTCCAAATACATAACATTGAGAGTTTTTCTGAAAAGACAATCAGATGGATAGCGATCAAAATCAAAAGTTTTCACATCTCAGGAAATAAACAAGTTCATTAAGGATGCACCTGATAATGAATTCCTAATAACCAAGGTATGTACATGAGTATATAACATAAAAAGAAATTGAACATTTGAAACTTTAGTTGAATAACTTTTCAAATAGGTATGCTAGTGTACCTATAACATTGACATTAAGAAGGGTCCTCAGGTCAGAACCCATGAGTTCCACTTTTTTTTTTCATAATTAGACAATAAATTCATACAATATATTTTTGCAGGTTGCATGGATAGTGGGAATAATGGGTGCTTTTTGTAGGCATAAATTGCACCAAATGAAAATTGATGATTTGAGTGATTTGTGATCAGCTCTTGTTTTAAAGATATCAGACACTAAAACAAAAATTCGAAATTTCACGATAACAGGAACTTTTTTCCAAATAATAAAAAAATATGCCTGTCTCTGCCCATGACATGTCATCAAACACTCATCCTTCTTTTTGAATTACCAGAAGGGCAAATGCACCGTACAAAAAGTTGGAATAAATAAATTTGGAAGGATGGGGAAAAGTATTGCCAAATTCCTGAAACTACCCGATGCTGAATTATATACTGGTCATTGTTTCCGCAGATCCTCTGCAACAATCCGTGTCAATGATGGAAGAGTCATAACCTCTTTAAAAAAACATGGTGGCTGGAAATCAACCGAAGTCGCAGAGGGCTACACTGAAGAATCGATGAAAAACAAGTTTGATGTAGCGAATAGAACACATAGTTCAATCGAAAATAGAGGAAATTTACCATCAACTTCAACTAGAGAGAGTCAAGAAAATTCAACTGTGGAAGTTGAAACTAATAGAAGTCCAAATATAACTCTAAATAACTAGAAATGTAACATTTGATATTGTGAATAATAAATAAACTAATGTTGAATAGTTACATATGATCTGAAATATCTAATGGATGTTCACATTGTATGATAACTTCTTCATAGAAGGAGAAAATCGTTAGATTTTATTATAATGCTACTGAATATGAGGGGCTTGTCAATAGTGTGATATCGCTGTGGTCGTAGAAAAAGTATAGTGTACAACTTATACCGCAATATTCATACTCGTGAGAAATGAGTATCATTCCATGCTCGTTGTACAATATACTATTTCAGTCTCCCTCAGCATACTCCAGTTTCATGGGATTTTTCTTCCTTACCCTGCTCTAGACTGCTTTTATCATATACTTCATATTGATTGGCAACTTTGATACCGGTAGGCTCTTCCTTCACTCCCTTTAAATTAACTTGAATAGTTTCGAAGTGATTCCCACTTGCGATTTGCCCTATTTCATCTTTCTCACAATCAGTTTGGATGACGATGGTAGAATTCAGACGACAAAGTGGTTTAAAGGGCTAGTACAAGTACGAAGAGTAGAACTTAAAATCTTTGGTTATTATTTACTATTATTATTGGTGGATATGTTCCGTATATCTGATATTTCCGGTTGGTTTGCTGGTTTATAAATGACAGATACCGGACACTTCGACATTTGTTTCTAATATCGGTTGACGTTTTCAAGAGCAGTTTCAGCAATATATATATAATATACGGCTTGTTTTGGTTCGCAGTAGGGAGGGTCCTAGAACCGTTCGAAGAAGTAACACAGTCGTTTATTGAAAACGGACCCGGGCAAAATCTTTCACGATACGTGATCTGTGTGAAGTTAGCTGCCAGCAGCTAGCTGCTAGAATATCCGAACATGGACAATTGCCAAGTGGCCTTCCGAACTCTTTCGACAACTGCCAGCTGCTAGAAAGAATTTCTGTCGGCGGTATCATATCATTTCATTGCGAACGTAACTCAGCGTTGCCAATTACAGGGATTTTTCCCAAAAATCAGGAATTTCAACGTGTGCCGGGAATTGTGTCGGGATTTTTACAATTGTAGAAAAAAACGGGAATTTTATTACTGTTTGTAATTTTCGTTTTATTCATAAAACACTACGTCAGATATGGATCATTAAGTTCATTATATTGAGCAGTCAATCAGAAAACAGGACTTCGTAAGTTGAAACGCGAAAAGCTGCTATGTGAACTGGGCATAACATTTGACGGTCGTCAACTGTCATGTGTCACTCATTCTTGTTTCCTGTCAATGTTTAATGTTTACTTGCCAAATTATGAGAGCATACCCATACCCATATATTTTGGAGATAATTATATATATCTTCGCTCGTTTGAATTTGCAGGGAAAAAACGTTCAGATATAAGTTTCGGGATTTTTTTGTGAATTTTCGGAAATTATCTAGCCTTTGGTCGGGATTTTTCTTCATATGTCGTTGGCAACACTGTTGTAACTACTTCGTTCGCAGCAGGGTTATTATATATATATATATATATATATATATATATATATATACTGACAGGGTTACGGCATAAAACAGCATTATGAGATTTCGGTGGACCAGACGCAAGGTGAGGTAAGTGTGCCACTGCTGCCAACATTATGAATTATTTGAAGTTTTTCAAGGGCCGTTTCGGTTTGAACATAAAGTTTCAGAAGTGTTGATCAACAACTCCAGTGCATGGTGTTTATGCTTGGTTTATGCAACATTTCCCATTAACTAAGACTAATAACTATGCACTCTCTTGGTTAGTTCTTAGTGGAGAAATTCGCGCATGCTCCAACCATATTTGATAATTTGAAGTTTGACAGTCATAAATGTAACTATTGAATTAAAATACCCTAAGCTGTCGAATTGAAAACAACGATTTGGAAAATGACTTGTAATAAAGGAAAAACGTATTTTGCACTATTTTTTTTGCTCATAAATACTTTTGAAAAGTCAACTGTCAAAAATTTTCATTCGGCGCATGCGCACATCCTTTTTTGACTAAGAACTTTGGTTCTTAGTTAAAAGTTGGGCAACTTTCTAGTCATGGTTCTTAGTTCTTAGTACTAGTAGGGATTCCATAAACGCGCTCATTGATTTGCTAGTGTTGAATCCTTAGTTATTAGTTCGCTTAGTTCTTGGGAACGTTGCATAAACCAAGCATTATTTTTGCCAGCAGTCGAAAAATTGGACACCAAAATCTTATTCTAGAATTTGTTCTGTCCATTTTGAATCTGAAGATTTTGAGAAACATTATAGGAGCGAGTTGTTGGGTGCACCTTCAAGAAGAACGTTAAAAGCAGATGGTAAAATAACGATACTATTTTAATTTCAGCTATTCCTAAAAATCTTGTTGGTGAAGATTTGGCAATATCCTCCATATTGAATGTAGAGAATTCCATTCCACAGAAGGTAATTTTTGGAAAGTAACATATTGAATAAGTTTTTTTATTTTGTTATATTTTCAGTTGGAACTCAAGTTGCAGAGATTTGTGACACTCATAACGTCAATAGTAAAAAAAAATCCTACAATACAAATTACTGATCATACAGCCAAGGAATTACAATCCCTTAAATATGCATATAAGGATTTAGAAATTAAATACTGTGCACAACAAAAACTAATCAGTGATTTGAATGAAGCCAACAAACATTTGAAAGAATCACTGATTCAAAAAGAATTGTACTGTAGCACTTTGGAGAAGTTGAAATTGAAGAAAAGTATTTCAAGAGTCTTCTATCACAAAAAAAGAATTCAATGCGAAGATAAAATAAGTAATGTCTAAAACTCTCACAGCGAATCAAAATGATATTATATTGGATGTGAAGAAAAGAGTAAGATGGAACAGAAATGAATTATCAAAAGCTTTCACTTTACGTTACCTGAGCAAAAAAGCATATTTATTCATGATGAATGAGAATTTTCCACTTCCACATATAAGAACATTACAGAAATATTCACAATTGATTGATTTGAGAGGTGGGATCTTGAAGGATGTTCTACAGTTTTTGAAAATAGCTTCATTAAATATGGCTCCTAAAGAAAAAGCTGTAGTTCTTTTATATGATGAAATGAAAGTGAGAAATATGTATGAAAAAAAAAAAAAATTGGGCCACATGATTATGTTCAAGTAGTTATAGCCAGAAGTTTATTCGGCAATTGGAAACAGCCAGTTTATGTGGGATTCGACAAAAACATGTCCAAAGAATTATTATATGAAATAATATTAGCCCTCTATGATATTTCATTTGATGTTGTTGCAGTAGTTAGTGATTGTGGCCCTTCAAACCAGAATACCCTGAAAGAATTGAATGTTTCATTTACTAGAAACTACTTCCAACACCCAGGCAACAACAATAAAATCTTTTGTTTCCTTGATGCTCCACATCTCCTGAAACTGATTAGAAATTGGTTATTAAAAACTGGTAAGAACTATAGTACATTTTCTGTAAAACTTTGAATAATATATTATGTCTTCTGGTTTCATACTGTCCACCGGAAAAAAGGCCCATAAGAACATATTAGAAGATTTGATCAGTCGAACAGCAGATACTGAAGTCTCTTCAATTTTCAAACTTTCAGAAAAACATCTGAGAGTTGAAGGAGCAGAAAAATAAAATGTGACCCTAGTTGCTTTCACATTCTACTGCTACGGCTATCAAAAGATATTATATCACTGAAGAAAGTAACAATTTGGAATATTTTATTCAACTTGTAAATGACTGGTTTGATATCATGAATTCAAGAAATTTGAAAGAGTCTCAGGTTTTCAAAAAACCATATCAATCCCATAAGGAACATGTTGATAGATTGGAGGAAATGTACCAGGTTTTCAAAAATATGCTTTGCATTGGAAAACAAAGTTTACAAGTTTTTCAGAAAGCCATATTATTATCAATAATGTATCTGAAAGAGCTATTTACAGAAATGGAAAAGCGTTATGGAATCAACTTTATTCTTACTTCCAAACTCAATCAAGACGCTGTGGAAATTTTATTTGGTCAATTTAGAAGTCGAGGGGGCTTAGATGATCATCCTACTCCAATGAATTTGTTGTATAGGCTCAGGATGGTAGATTTAGGTAAATAAACACATATCTTTAATGATGGTCTCATATTGATGTCAATGTGTATCCCAATCATTTTCAACCAATATGAATAGAAATGGTTAAAATTGCTTTCATTAATTAAAGGAATAATCCATTTCAGTGTTATTTTGACAGATTCATGTATTTGAAATAACAATTTGGATATAGAATCCATTTTTGACATAACTCTTTCTTTAAAATTTTCACTTTGATATGAATTCAGTCTGTTTGGAGGAATTTCCGACAAACAAAAATTTTCCGTACATTTTAATTCTTATTACTAAATTCTGGAATTGTTACTTCAAATTTGACTTTTTTTCCTTTGCAGGAAAGACTCCAGGTGTGGTACATGAAAAAACAAACGTACTCAGATATGAAGACAAAGAGGAATACTTACTGGCTACAGTGTTCAAGGTGGCAGAAGTCGAACCTACCATTCATGTTATAGAAAACGAATTGGCAGATGAGAGTGATTTTCCCTCAACATCAAATCCAACTGCAAGCTCTTCTTCTATGCTGGCAGATCAAGTTGAAGAGGATGGATTGAACTATTTGTCAGGATGGTTGGCTCGAAAGTTCAATAAAACTTATCCAGAAATGGGAGATTATACTTACATGTTAAAACATGAAGAACATTCGTTCGAAACCATCATGGGTTAATGAACTATTTATGGAGGCCTGACAGAACCCTCTAATAAACTTCTGAAAAATATCAGAATTTTAGAAATGCATTTTAAGAAAATTAATAAAAGGGCTTCTTCTCTAAGAGATTTATTTTTAAAAGATGTTTTTGAAATTGAAAAATGTGTGGATTTGCCTGAAGAGATTACACAGGCCTTTTTACGACAAAGAATATTCATAAGGATGAAGAAACTTAATCAAATGATAAAATTCAAAGAACTCAAGAAGAAGGGGAAAACCGGAGCCACAACCAAATTGAGAAAAATTGTTAATTAATGCAGTGATTCTAAATTCTGTGAAAATTATATTGTTTATTAAAATGTTCATGATGATTTGTGTATCATTCTAAATTCCATTTTCTCGGTGTAGGAGACTTAATTATATGAGCCTTTCCATGTTGAAGCAGCCGCAAAAAATAAACTTTTTCTACAATTGTCTTCTGTATTAAACCAGGGAGTGGAGTATTGGGAGCATCTTTGTTACTTAATGAAAGCACAAATATGATTAATTTTTCAATGAATATGTTGCGTAAAGAATATATTTTTCACTTTTTTTCATGTGGAAAAATTTAAATCTTGTCAGAAATTTGAATAATTTTTTTCATATGTGGAAGTCATAAACAAAAATTGCTTTCATTGCAGATACAAAAGGATTATTACAATCACATTTCGTTTTCTTTAGTCTTGTGTGTATTTTCAGATGTCTTTCATTGAAACTTTCAACAAATACAAATTTTTTTTTACTCGACAAATATTTTTTGGAAACATTACTGCAATTTCATATCAGAAGAACAAATACAACTAATGGTGATAGGTACTAGAAAAACTTGACCACGATTCATTCTATTCGCGTGTTCTTTTCCGTCATTTTGGGAATGAATGATCTCCAGCATTTGATTTAACGGAATGATGTTTTTTGATATGGTCCTTGGGACTATGTTGGTTGATGACTACAGAACTTTTATTGAAACATTGTTTAGTGATTCTTCATATTGTCTTCTGTATTAAACCGGGGAGTCGATTATGGCAAGCATCTTTGTCACCTAATAAAAGCGCTATCAATGAGGGAGCACAAATATGCTTAATTTTTTATATCAGCATATATGTTGAGTTAGGAATATATTTGATGGCGGGGAATAAGTTTAAATGTATGATGATGCTTGATGTCACAGATCTTCGCTGTTCATTTTCATAGAAATAAAGTCTAGTTAAATATGTCCAGGCTCTAATGATTCATTATTCAAAATTATCTTGAACTGAAATGTGTAAGAAGTTTGAGGATGTTAGTCATTTTCGTGAAATATTGAAGCTTGTAAATTTATTTCGCTAGAGGGAAATGAATTAATGATAGATATACACTGATAGTAGTAACAAGTTTACTGATACCATGCCAAATGATCTTTTTCTTATATATTATACTTTGAGGCCTAAACAATACATTCTACAAAAATTGATTGATATATTTTTCATGTTCTTCTCTGCTCGGCGCATTCAGCCAAGATATAGATCCATTCTACCTTTCGAAATTTGAAAATAATTTCTATAGTTGGCAATTCTGGCACACATCAGACGTCATCAAAATGGCGGTTTCGCCGTAACCCTGTCAGTATTATATATATAATAACCCTGGTTCGCAGACATCGTGATAGATTCGACTTTCTGGTGTCGTGGTGAACGGACGTCTGCCACGCGGGCAGAAAGTCAGGTTAATGTTAGTTTTTGTACAGCCGTTCCACGTGCATTGCAAAAGTTATTAATTATTGTGAAAGTTTTGGGCATTCGTGGTATCATTTCGAGTGAGACAATCCCGTTTGCCCACTGAAGGGGGGTCGAATTTGTGGCTATAGCCCCCGTTTACTGGTATATTATCCAGTATTGGATAAACCATAAAAAACAAGACAAGACAAGACATCGTGATATTTCGAAACAAAGATCATTTGAAGATGAATGGAAAATATGTTCAGCAAACGACTGCCAAGATGGAAAAAATTGTTTTCTAGTATAAAAAAATATAAACGACTGTGAAGATAAAAAAAAATGTCTAGTCATATTTGATTTGTTCTATCGAAAATATACAGGGCCCTCAAAAAGAAAAATATTCAATATTTTTTTTCGACTACTTTGCAAACGACTGTCGAAATGAAAATTATATTTTCTACTAGTTTTTGATGTGTCCTATCGACTACTGAAAAAATAATTCCTTGGTCTGCCGTCCCAAAATATACAGGGCCCTCAAAAAGAAAAAAAAATCAATAATTTTTTTAGACTATTTTGCAAACGACTGTTATGATGAAAAAAATATTTTCTAGTCATATTTGATATGTTCTATCGACTACTGAAAAAATAATTCCTTGGTCTGCCGTCCCAAAATATACATGGCCCTCAAAAGAAAAAGAAATGGATGAAACAACCGATTAATTCTTCAAAATGAAGTGGATATATAAGCTTCTGTTGAACTTATCTTCATCCATTGGGGTATTCGCCGAATTGAATGGATTATTGCATGTACCAATAGATGTTCTTAATATTACTGTATTGATACTTTTATGTTGTATATATTATCCTTGTTAGGATTTATCATTAATGTATTGAATGGATTATTGCATTTACCAAATATTACCTATTGTATCGATATTTTTATTTAACTTTTCTTACTAGATTTATGATGTAGATATTCTTGATGTTGAAATTTATCATCAATTATTGAATGGATTCTTGCATGTACTAATAGATATTCCAAATATTAGTGTATTAATACTCGTTTTGACGAAATTTAAGATGTAGATATTCTTGATATTACGATTCATCATGAATGTATTATTGCATGTACCAATAAATGTTCCAAATATTACTGTAACAATACTTTTTTTTAACTTTTTTAAATATAGGTGTAATATTCTCATGTTCTGTGATTATTTAGATATAATCATATATGCATTATACTGTGAATTAAAGCTTTGTCTGTTTTTATTATAATATAAATAAATTCATATTCTGTACCTGTTAGTGTTTCTTTTATGTGCAGAGTCAAATATTTATTAAGTTCGAACTATATAAATAAATATAATTAATAATTTAGAATGAATAGACTTGAAGTATACTCACACAGATTTCGTTGCAAAATTGTTATTCACTTATTTCACACCAACTCGTTGTTAAGGGATACTAATTCAAAGGTAAAGATGTTTACTCATCCATTTTTGAAATACAAGTTTACATTTTCTATAGCCAAAAATTACCCTAGGGCCCTTCTATAGGTCTTTTGTACCCATCAGGGATGGCTTTAAAAATTTCCCTATGGTTACAAAGCTATAGAAAAAAATTTGATTACTGAAGATATTGTGTCCAGGAAAAAACTATGGCATTTCGTATCATCCCTGTAGGTACTTGGCATATTCATGAAGAGAATGTGACAACAAACCTCAGAAAACTTTGACATAATACTGCACATTCTAATTATTTAAATTTTTTAGTTTCAATCGATCAAGATTAATGCAACAATAGTTATTTGTGCAACCAGTTGGGAAAAGCACAATTCTTCGTAATGAGCGAATTTCTGCGGAACGAGCGAAGCGCATTACCATACTTTAACATAAGTAAGAAAGTTTTTATTATGTACTTTTGTATCTGCTACCCTCCAAAAGCGGTAAATCTCGGTATTGTCTCCTTAAATCTTTTAATTTTGGGAGGGGTTCACCTAGGAATTAACCCTTATTAGCAAGCTCCGTTTAGCCCTAAAAATGGCTACGCGATAGTATTATGGGTGAGGGATTGAAGTTCCATTTTGTTTTTGATTTGGTGAACCACGATGGAACGGTAAAACAATTGTTTCATGTCAAAAACTTGGGCTTCATTGTAAGCCTCATCAGATGGGAAGGTATGAGATCTCATCAGAATTAGTTTGAGAATTTGTTTTTGGATATTGTTTAGTTTTTCTGATGTGCATTCATGGCTCCGCCCCACCCTATGATGCCATAGTTCAATATTGATTGCTATTTGTAAGAACATTTTTATTTTCGACACAAAGAATACCAAGTCTTGAGAGAGGGTACTGGGAATATGTCAATTTCCTTGAAGTATGACTGGGGTAATATTTTGCATAGCATTCAACTCGTTTCGGTACATGGTTTAAGCCCCTGAGGAAATAATACCATATAAAATGATGCACACTTGCAGAACAGTAAACCCTGAAGCTCTTCGAGTTATGAAAAAAATATATTTTCAGCCCAATTCAAAACATCAATAATAACCCCAATTTATAAAAATGGCAATGTGGCAGATATCTCTAATTACAGACCCATTAGCATAATAAGTAATTTTTCCAAAATTTTCGAAAAATGCTTAAAAATTAGACTCTATGATCATCTGAATAAGCATAAAATTTTACATAAAAATCAATTTGGATTTAGGGAAAGTAAAAGTACCTCTTCTTAGATTTAGCAAAGGCTTTTGACACGGTCCCACATAATAGACTCCTCGAGGTTTTGGAATATTACGGGATCCATATTAGAAGTCTTCAAGAATTACCTCAATAATAGAAAACATTCTGTAAAAAATAGAGACTTAAATACTCAACTAGGCATCTCTCACGGCACTGTATTAGGGCCATTACTCTTTATTACATTCATAAATTCACTACTAAGCCTCCATATAAGTAAATCTACAATCTCATATGCAGATGACACTTTATTGATCTTTGGAGATGACTCTTGGGATGGTGTAAAAGTAAAAGCGACAGAAGGTGTCCAACATGTTAAAGAGTGGTTTGATTTTAATAAACTCTCACTCAATATAAAAAAAAACAAAATACACAGCATTTTCAATCACAAATTATAATAGACCTAATTACAATAATCTTAAAATTGAGTCCCTATAATTACTATAGATATAAAGTTTAATGGCTGAAGTGAATTTCTTGAGGTTAGCATATTTTCGAATGGCGAGAGGTAATAGATTATATGCTTTAGGTTGAATATATGTTACAAAACGGTGACTAATGTTCTTGTTGTTAAGTGGTGTAACGAGTTTGATTTGTATTCAATATAGCATACTTATATATATGACTGTCTCTCTTGTTGTCTCTTGTGTATTCACGTCTTCTACCTTTTATATTGTCCGAAAAGTATGTTCCTGTAAAGATGAATTTCTCAATTTTTATCATGTATTTTAATCTAAATGGTAGGTATTTTATTTTGATATTTATTTGTGACTTGTCATAAACATGCATCTGTCTTTGGTCCTTGTGATTGAATTTATAAGAATATTTTGTGATAAATAAATTGATTGAATGTAGTCCAAAATTAAATACTAAAAGTTATGTTCAATAGAGATAAGCTCTTTTCAACCAGTTTATTATATAATGAAAACATTTTAAATGTCAGATATCTTTATTTCAAACAATTTCAACATTCTCCAACAATAATCTCATTCTTATAACACAAGATCAAAACATAATGTACAAGTAGCAATTCCAATGTTCAAAAAAGACTCCTTTCAAAGATTTGTTACATATTTGTTTTTAATATACTGCCTCTAGAAATAAGAACATCTAGCACTGTCAATAAAAACTGTAAAAAATATATTTGTACAAACTACAGCAACTTTGAAGCTTTGTTGTGAAATGCATTTTGTACACTTAATAGGTCCTCAAAAATTTTTAGATTAATTATTTATGTTACTCATTAACATATTAGAAGGTATTATAATTATAACACAAAACAAACACTTATAACCAGATATTAGACCTATATCTCAAATTACAATAATTTAGTTAGCTGATATTTGCACATACAAGTGTTTTACACAAAAGGCTGAAAAAATAAAAAATAAATTCAACCTATAATTCCCATAGTTTTTATATATATGTTGTAACTGTGTATTATGTGAGCAATTTAAATAAATAAATACTTGGAATTGCTATTGGTTGTAAAGATTTAGTTGGCAATAAAGTATTTATTTATTTATAGCATGTATAAACTCTTATTTATGTTATATCGATATTTGTTTTGAAAGAAACGAGTTCGAGACAGTTCTGCAAAGGAATTATTAGTTTCCTAGCATGAATTATCTCATGATTCACTAAGATTTTATTTGAAGCAAACCGTTTTAAACAAATTTTGCATTGAAAGGGCATTTTCCCAGTATGAATCATTTCATGTTTTATCAAGTTATGTTTCCAAGTAAAAGATTTTGAACAAATTTTGCATTGAAAGGATTTTTTCCCAGTATGAATCATCACATGTTTTACCAAGTTAGGTTTCCAAGCAAAAGATTTTGAACAAATTTTGCATTGAAATGGTTTTTCCCCTAAATGAACTTTGCCATGATTTACGAATGTGCCTTATGAGCAAACGATTTTAAACAAGTTTTGCACTGAAATGGTTTTTCTCCTGTATGAGTTCTTCATGTTCTACCAAGGTTCGTTTGCAAGCAAAAGATTTTGAACAAATTTTGCATTGAAATGGTTTTTCCCCAGTATGAACTCTTTCATGTTTATAAGTTCTTTGAAGCAAAAGATTTTGAACAAATTTTGCATTGAAATGGTTTTTCCCAGTATGAATCTTCATGTTTACCAAGTTGTTTCAAGCAACGCTTTCAAACAAATTTTGCACTGAAATGGTTTAACCCCCGTATGAACTCTTTCATGGGAGATGAGATCGCCCTTTCGAGCAAAGAATTTTGAACAAATTTTGCACTGAAATGGTTTTTCCCCTGTATGAACTCTTTCATGATAGATGAGAGAGCTCTTTCCAGAAAACGATTTTAAACAAATTTTGCACTGCAATGGTTTTTCCTCTAAATGAACTTTCCATGATTTATGAATGCAGTCCTATGAGCAAACGATTTTAAACAAGTTTTGCACTGATATGGTTTTTCTCCTGTATGAGTTCTCTCATGTTCTACCAAAGTTCGTTTGCGAGCAAAAAATTTTAAACAAATTTTGCATTGAAATGGTTTTTTTCCAGTATGAACTCTTTTATGAGAGATGAGTTCCCTCTTTCGAGCAAACGATATTGAACAAATTTTGCATTGAAATACTTTTTCCCCTGGATGAACTCTTTCATGAAAGACGAGTGAGCTCTTATGAGCAAACGATTTTGTACAAAATTGGCATTGAAATGATTTTTTATCTTTTTTCCCTTCATGAATTCTCTCATGTATTAACAAATAACTCTTTTGAGCAAACAATTTTGAACAAATTGTGCATTGAAATAGTTTTTCCGCTGTATGATTTCTCTCATGTTTTGAACAACTGGTCTTTCGAGCAAACGATTTTAAACAAATTTTGCACTGAAATGGTTTTACCCCCGTATGAACTCTTTCATGAGAGATGAGATCGATCCTTCGAGTAAACGATTTTGAACAAATTTGGCATTGCAATAATTTTTCCCCTGTATGAACTCTTTCATGATAGAAGAGAGAGCTCTTTCCAGCAAACAATTTTAAACAAATTTTGCACTGAAATGGTTTTTCCCCTGTATGAACTCTTTCATGAGTGATGAGATAGCTCTTTTCAAAAAACGATTTTAAACATATTTTGCATTGAAATGGTTTTTTCCCTGTATGAACGCGCTCATGTCTCACCAAGTTCTTTTTGGAAGCATACGATTTTGAACAAATTTTGCATTGAAATGGTTTGTCCCCCGTATGAAGTACTTCATGACAATCGAGACTGTACTTTTGAATATAGGATTTTGAACAAATTGCATGAAATGTTTTTTCTCCTGTATGAACTCTAATATGTTTTTCCATATTTTGTTTCTTCTGAAAAATTTAAACAAATTTTGCATTGAAATGGTTTTTTCCCCGTATGAATCATCTCATGTCTCGCCATATTGTTCTTTTGAGAAAACAATTTTGAACAAATTTTGCATTGAAATGGTTTTTTCCCTGAATGAATTTTCTTATCTGGCAAGACATTTTGTTCCACAGTAAGTGACTTCGAACCTGATTTACATTTAAACAGTTTATCGCCAGTATGAGTTTTCTTGATAATTTCCTGCTTAAATTTACTAGAAGAAACATTTCGGCAGTGTTTTAATTGGCATGGCTTCTTGTTTGAGGGAATTGTCCTGCCATTCTTCGATTTATTAATGATTGTAAGTTCATTCCTTGTACTCGTGCCACTTTTCGCATTCATTTTGTCTTCTTCTAAAGTGGTATTTTGTTGGAGCTCTATCCCAGAAACTGAAAAAAAAAGAGAAAGTCATATATAATTATATATAATAATAAAAACTTTATTCGCAATATAAATACAATTATAAGCGTTAACATAGGTGTCATAGTGAGAAGTGCAAAGCACTTGTTTCGCCAAAATTTGGCAGTAAAAAGTATATGATTTAAATCATGGAACTAATATTACTCCCAACAGAAATTAACTGAAATTATTTATAAAAAATACAGTATTGAAAAAGTGGGTATAGAGAAAACACAAACTAAAATGACATACGACTAAAAATTACCCTACTATGCAATAAAATGAAATTTGCCAAAAAGAGATGTATAATGAGATTAAGAATGGACATGAAATATAATAATAATAAAAATAATATTTATCGCAATAAATATTCTTACACAATAAGTGGAAAGCACTTGTTTCACGATATGAAATATGGTTAAAGTATTGGAATGGAACTAAAAGGAATCCTATACATATTATTATACATTCTTAAAAAGTTATTCGTCCATTCAAAATAAGTGTTAATTATATACATTGTCATGTACTGAGAATATTCATATATAGACATAACGGATTTATATGGAAAGAAACGGCCATTCAAATATGAAAAATAATTTTCACGGATAATCCATTTTTGTGGTGTCGATAGCAGATAGTGGGTAAGAAAAAAAAACATTAAGAAACCTGTCTAGAGATAATAACAGAAGATTCTATATGAAGTCAAAACTGTCAGCACAGAAAATACATACATTAAATACCAAATTTATAGCACGTGAACGACTCCTGCTAGGAATAAAACAAAAAAAATTTTTTTAATGTATAAAAAAGGTCATTAAAGACACAGGATGCACTCTAAAATTATCGACAGCTGAATGAAAATTATTTCCATGTGGTTTAACCCTATTAAACATGTCATTAGGACGTAATAAATTGGGAGATAAAATAACCCAAACAAAAAAAACAACTCTTGTTTTTTTCACTCTTATCTGGATTGCGATAAATAATCATAACGCCTGTCATCAAAAACGATTAGGTCGGTAAACAAATGGCTTCGTGGGGAACCACGATGCGTAAAACGTCAAACGCGGATAAGTATAAAAATAATTTAAAAATGAAAACGGTCCCTCATTCTCACTCGGCAATTCAAACCTCACTCAAGTTTCAGTCTATGTATACAGTGCAGTATGTAGTCAGATTAGAACTCAGTCTTACTACCAAATAATCAATAATTAAAATGTATTTAGAATCAGTTCGCGTATTTAATTACTAAAAATAATAATTTAAAAGTAACCAAGAAAACAGAAAAGCTAGCCATTTCGTTTTGATAAAAATATTGTGTGTGACATCTAGGGTCTGAACAGAAAAAAAACTGGTAAGCTAATTTGTGTTTTTGACTCAATTTGGCATATCTTCTTCAACTATTATTAAATTGAAAGGCATTATTAGTTTTTCTAAGACATAAAATTTCAACAATTTTTTTTTGGTATGGTCATTTGTGGTTTTTCAAAACATAAATTGAATAAGCTTTGACTTTTGAACTACTCTATATAATTTCCAGTTATCTGTATTATAAATAAAAACTAGACTTCTCTCACGGCGGAATACAATCCGCAAGATTTTGATCCATTGTAATGCGAATCTATAGCTAGAAATATTTCACCGGTTTTTTATTGAATGATTTAATTAGTATTAAATTGTTTCATTGTTTTATTTTTTCAATTAATAGAGTTTCAGATATCTTGTTCCAGAGTATGCATAAAGAATTTGACTTTTATAAATTGTAAAACCTTCTTATTTGGAATGATACTTGTTCATTCACCATAGTATTCTTAATCAATAAAATATTTCATCTTTGTACAGTGTGGTTGGAAAAAGCTGAATTTATTTTGTAACTGGTTTAAACAGATTATTTTATATGGAAAAATTGTAGTATATCTTAAAGTCATTTTGAAATTGTTAGATTCTTGAAAACTCAGTTCCTTTATACAGGGACTTCAGATAATTGATACAACTTACTGTCAATTGTAAAACAATTATTAGACAGATTTGATTATAATTTTGGAACATGTATGTAGTACTATGGAAACTTAATTTGTATTGAGTAGGATGTCATACCATACAGTTGGTATTTGTTGTAATAAAGTATTTTTTTATTAATATAGTTTGTTTGTTTTTATAAGTGCTTTAATTATTTGCATAGTATCCTTAACTAGAATGACGAGGTACATAATTTAAACGATTCCAGCTCTCTAAAAATTGAAAAAATCGATAAAAATCGCCAGTGAGTTTGTAAATTATTCACACCCTGTATAGCTTTTCATAAACATGGTAACAACATCTCAACCAAGTAAAATAAAGTATGCAGGGCCGGTTCTTGATAATGGCTAGTCAGGTGTGGGGTTTTTAATTCGACAACTGTCCCAGGTCATATCAATGGTACAGGTGTGGTGTGTCTATTCATAACACCCTGTATGTAGCCGGGTATTACAACATGAGGAATATTTAAAATATATACATTTACTCGATTATACAGGGTTATTCATTGGGAAATGTGCTTACAGTAAGGATATATGACGGACACCGAGGTGCTTCTAAATAACCTATATTTTATGGGTGTATTGTTCTTTATAACCAAGATACAGGGTGATTTATTAATTTCTCAATTTTTTAAATTAATCATAACTTGTGAACCACCCTATACATTTTCCTAATATTTGGTTCGTATGTTCTTTATCCACAGTGGTGTCGATTAATATAATAAAAAAAGTATTATTCCAGGTTTGGCCTTAAAAAAATTTAATAAGTAGGTTTCAAGTCGATACAACATCCTGTATATCAATATTTTAAAATTTTATTTACAAATTTGGAAAGAGCAGAAAAAAATAATTAAGACTAATGTATTTGGTGTTTCCACATACAACTTTTTTACTTATTAACTTGAGTCAAATCTAGATGTTTCGATAATCCAATGTGGATTTTTATCTGACCAATAACGGGTGTTTTGCCGATTAACATGTCCATTCAAATAAAACGTTGCCTCGTCTGAAAATAAAACAGCGATGAACTTGTAATTTCTATTATTTTGGTCCATCATATACTCGCAGAATTCAGCTCTTCGGTCAAAGTCGTCTTCAGCCAATTCATGGACGAGACGTACTATATAAAGATGTTTTAGCATTTTAAAAAGGTTCGATACTAAAGACTTTCCAATATTCAAATCCCTAGATAGTCCCCGTACTGTGTGGATTTTCAACTGCCGACAAAACTACGTCTTGTTGAATATTTTCATTAACTGTAGGTCTACCTTGCTTTGGTGCATCCCCCACTTGTCCTAATTCTCTGTATTTTCGCTCTATTCTGCTTACAGTAGATTGTGAAATAGGTTCACGATCTGGATGCATTTCATAGAATAATCTGCATACCACTTGTTGAGAGTCCGCATCATATCGCCAACACCAATCATGATTAAAATTTCAATCCTCTCCCTTTCAGATAAAGGCATTTTCAAAATACAGTTTCAGTATGATAAATTTATATTAAACTTCACCTAAACGTACCTACTTTGAAGCGTTAACAATACAGAATTGAACTTTTATGTTTATATGACGGTTTTTAACGTCAAAAGAAAAAACAAATGGCAAAAAATATCTTCAAACAATAAAAATATACGGTTCGGTCAAGGGGCAAAGATCACTGATAAAAGTGGTAAGATACAATGTTAAAAATATTTGGCGTGTTTTTCATTCGTTTATAACAATACGTAATTTCATTTAATTTTTGTATTACGTTTATTCTTTATTTATTTTTTTGTAAATAACTTGTAATTTTGGTATTGTTGCCCACATTCTACAAATTTGACGCAACTTGTGATACATTTTTCGAATCAGCTCAGCAAGTTAACTGCGGAAATAAAAATGGCTTCCATTTAAAAAACTGGTAATGATGTCATTACTCGAAGGTAGGTCACCCTGTTTATTAAATTATTATTCGGTAAATGTATAGTTAGTCCACTCATGCTCCCTGAAAATAGCTAAAAGACTTTCACACGTGTTTTGGCCTCCTGAACACGAATCCGGAAGAAAAATGCAGCGCTCACATACCGTTACAGAGTTAGAGTCCCTTTATTGTTCTAGAACATAATTTTCTAGCACCATTTTCTCGCGCAAAAATCACTGAAAATGCCTCCTTCTTTCAAACAGCATAAACTACGCACACTAAATCATTCATTATCAGGAAAATTTGGCACAAAATATAGCTAGTGCTATCGAAAAAATCCTCCATTTTCAACACGTACAGCTTAATCTTTCCTCGCATCATCAACGCAATAACCTAACCTCAATCTGAACCAAATGTTGGAGGTGAAAATGTATGTGTTGAAGGAGGATTTTTTCGATAGAACAGACTGTATTATGGGCCAAATTTTGTCGAATATTAGTTAATAAGTGTTTGTAGTTTATACTGTTTGAAAGGAGGCATTCTGAGTGCTTTTTGTGCGGGAAAACGGTGCTTGTAAATCACGTTTCAAAAATAAAATAGTGCTCTAATTCGGAAACAGCATGAGAGCATCGTGTTTTTTTTTGGAATCGTGTTCAAGAGCCAAAACCACATAAGACAAGTCTTTCAGCTATTTCCAGGGAGCATGAGTGAACTATCTATACATTTACCTATTACCTATCATAACATAAACATTGAGCTATTGTCCTGTAACTGGAATTTAAATTCAGTTAATGTTGATGTGATATTGGAGGATATAACAAAAAACTGTCTAAATATTGTAGATCAGTTAGCACCAGAACGTACTGTTGAAATAAAATCAAATCAGGTCCCATACTATGATAGTGAGTTAAAAAGCAAAGCAAAGGAAAGAGATATAGCTTATAAGCTATTCAAACAAAGTAAAAACTCAAGTAAACATATAAATTGGGAAAATTATAAGAGAATAAGAAATGACTATGTGAATATGCTAAAAATAAAGAAAGAGGGTTATTATGAACAGAAAATTGATGAAAATAAGCATCTGGAATGGCCTGGAGGGTTATTTCCGAACTATCAAATAAGACCAAGTCACAGAATGATATCACTATCACTAAGGATGACTGTGAAGTTGACGATCCACAAGTTATTGTCTCATTGTTTAATGACTTTTTTATAGAAGCTCCCCTTGACATTGTGAATAAAATTCAGGACAAAAATTATAAGATTCCTAAGGAAAAACTACTGAGAGATTCAATGTTTTTGACCCCTTTTACTAGTATTGAAATGTACAAGTTGTTACAGGCAAAACTCAAAAATAAAAAATCTTTTGGATCTGATGATATCCCTGGCTTTTTAATAAAAGCAGTACTTGATGTGATTGTTGAACCGCTAACATACATTGTCAACCTTTCTTTTAAAGGTGTTTTTCCCGAAATCTTAAAATTGGGTAAAATTATCCCAGTTCATAAAGAAGGTGACCGAAATCTCTTATGTAATTATAGGCCTATTACTATACCTATCTCTTTCTCTAAGGTATTTGAATACAGTTTTTTAGATCGCCTTCTGAAATACGTTGAGTCCCTCCACATTTTTTCCGAAAATCAACATGGTTTTAGAGCCACTAAGTCCACAAGCAGTGCAAGTCATCAATTTTATGAAATATCTAGATGCAGGCGAGTGTCCGATTGGGATCTTTTGTAATCTCAGTCAGGCATTCGATTGTGTCAATCACAATATTCTTGTAAGAAAATTGTCTGAATATGGAATTAGAGGTAACCCTCTGCATTGGATAGAAAGCTTTCTCAGTAATAGGAACCAGTATGTAACCCTAAAACAAAGACATGATAAAAGAAGCTACATCAGAATGTTCTGATATAATAATGGGTGTTCCACAGGGCTCAATATTGGGCCCTGTGCTCTTCATTTTATATGTCAACGAAATAGATAAGGTTTTCAAAAGAGGACATTTTGTTGTCTATGCTGATGATACATCATCAATAATATCAAAGGAATGTGAAGATGACCTGCGAAATGAATGTAATTTAGCTTTGAGTAATTTATTTGATTGATATAGTTCAAATTCACTATATTTCAATACTGAGAAAACCAATATTGTGAGGTTCAAAACTCATCAAAGTAAATGCGAAGATCTCAACAACATCAAAATCAACAATGAATCAGTAAATAGCACGGTGTCAGTTAAATTTCTAGGTATCACGCTAGATCAACATCTGACTTGGAAGGGACACTGTGAAAACATCGTATCTAAGATGTCCTCTCTTTCATTCTTATTTTTTAATCTTAGATCAATTTCAAGTCTAAAACAACTGTCAGGTAGAGTCACGACTGCGTTACAGAGTCTGCCTCTGGGGAAGTTCGACAACATCATATGATGTATTTCTCTCACAAAAACAAATTATTCGTAGAATCACTGGAAAATCAAATAACTACTCATGTAGAGAATTATTTAAAGAGCTTTTCATATTAACAGTACCCAGCCTTTACATATTTGAGTTGGCTCTATACATTTACAAAAATCAAAACAAATTCCTTACCAATATGAACTTTCATGGCGTAACTACACGTCAAAAAGATGATTTCCATGTTCCGTGTGCAAGGCTGAAGCTTACAAGTAATTCACCATACTACATGGGTCTGAAAATGTTTAATGCACTCCCCATTTCCATAAAAAGTTGTGACAATGAAAAATTGTTCAAATTTTCAATAAAAAAATTTCTACTTGAAGGTGGATTCTACTCAATACATGAGTTTTTTAGTAGCATATATTGATGATGATGTCATTTGTTTTAGGTTAGGTTTTTAATGTGTTCTCTTGTAGAAGTCATTAGTTGTAGTTTAGATGTAAATGTTTCTGACCATTCCTATATAGATGTACTCTCTATCAAAAATGAAAATAAAAGTATTATTATATAATACGAAAGAAATGTGGAAATATTTAAAATCACTTATAAATCCAATAGAAAGTTATAATTTTGAAAAGATAGTATTTAATGTCGGTGATCAAATAAATGTTTGTAACACAGAAATTGATATTGCAAATGGATTCAATGAATATTTTGTAAATAGTATAGGTGAAATTGTAAACAATATAAATTCTGACTCAGAATGGAGTTCAAACAGTTTTGATATAGTAAATTGTAAATTAGACTCATTCAAACAGATAGACCTGCCGCAGTTGAAAAATATAATATTCTCAATAGATAAGATTAATAGATGTGAGATTATGACCAGTCTATTTTTAAAAGAGACATTCAACACCTTGGGGCAAGTTATACTGAACTTTATAAATATGTCTCTTCAAACTGGACAATTTCCCCAACACTTCAAGACAAGCACAGTAATACCAATAACAAAAATAAATAATACTTTAGAACCATGTAATTTTCGTCCTATAAATACTCTTCCAACCCTTGAAAAAGTCTTGGAACTAGCAGTGTATGAGGAACTCAACAAATACTTTGATGAAAACGGGTTATTCTTAGGTTGTCAGTCGGGCTTCAGTAAAAAACATTCGTGTGAGTCTGCCTTACAGTTTACAATAACAAATTGGAAGGGAAAAATTGATAAAGATAATTACGTTGTTTGTACATTTTTGAATTTAAAGAGGGCATTCGAAACAATAGACAGAAATATATTAATCCAAAAGCTCAAATATTATGGTATTGGTGATGTGGTATTGAAGTGTATGGAAAGTTACCTCAGTTTGTTTGAGGAGTAAAATAACAAAAATTAATAGGGGCTATTCAGAAAAGTTAGAAAATGATCTTGGAGTTCCACAAGGTAGTGTATTGGGACCTTTACTTTTTTAAATTTATATAAATGATATCAATTACGTAGATGGTGATCACGTGATAAACTTATTTGCAGATGACACATTAATATATACCTACGATAAAACCTTGCAAGTCGCTGTGGAAAAGATGAATAATTCATTGAAAAATATTGAGTTGTACCTTGGAACAAATAAACTGAAACTTAATATCACTAAAACTAAGGTGATTATCATTACAAGGTATAAACAAAATAACATTAGGAGAAATACAGTCAAAATTAAAATAAACGAAAATGATGTAGAAATGGTGAGTAAAATTAAGTATCTAGGGTTTATTGTAGATAACACAATTTCATTGAATGATCATGCTGACTATGTAATAAGTAAAATATCAAAGAAACTGTATTTTTTCTCCAGAGTGTCATCTTTATTATCAATGTATGCCAAAATAACGCGCTATAATTGTATAATGAAACCTCATTATGACTTCTGCGGGACTCTCTTATATCTTTTGAATCAGAACAAATTAAATCAATTACAAAAGTTACAGAATCGTGGAATGCGAATAATATTACGCTGCAATAGAATGACACCTATACAAGATATGCTCTGTAGTTTAAGGTGGCTTACTGTCTCGCAACGACTTTACTATAAACTATGATATTCATATATAAAATAATATATACTTAGATAACCTCTTAATCACAAATAGTGAAGTACATCACCATAATACCAGATCGAACACCAATTTTCACATCCCTAGGACAAATTCACAAAGCAGTATGGACTCATTATTTTTCAAGGGTCTGGATAGTTTTAATAAACTGCCAAACAATATAAAAAATTCTACTTCTATCCGTATGTTCAAGAGGGACTTGATAACATTTATAGCGACAAACTGAATTAAAAAACAACTTTATACTTAAAATATATTAATAACTAAGACTTTGTTTTTAAATGATTATGTAAATAAATATGTAAAATATGTAAAATTATATCATACAGAGAATATGTGCAATATAGTTTATGTTTTTTTTTTGTTATTTTCTGTTATTTTTGTTAAAATAGACAATTTTTTTATGATTTCTTTGTATTATGTGTAGATAAAGTACATTAATTATGTTTATATTAGGCTTGCCTATTTGGAAATAAAGTTATTCTTCTTCTATTATTTTGAAAAATCGGGTGCGGTTGCCCCCCCCCTCAGGAACGAGCAATACTACTACCTATATATGCTTTTTCCAAACTCTGCTACAGTAAAAGTTATTTTATTCCTGATAATACTATTCGTTATATTATATCAAATTGACTGCCACATATTCAATGTAAACCATTAATCCAACTTCGGCATACAAAAAACATAAGATATTATGTCCAAAATAGGATATAATCATTTAAACACACGTTATATAAAAATATAAAAGAAAGAAGAATATCTTCCACATAGTACCACTTAACGATAATATCCGACTTGTATTCACATAGATATTCTACCACTCATGTATTGAGGGTAATATCATAAGTGCTAGGAATTTTATCGCTATAAATTTTTGGAAATTTTCGAGAAGGTTTTTGTCTAGAAATTTTACAGAGTGCGATTTGCTGTTTTAATATCTGATTCGATAATAAGGCCGCAAATTGCACAAGTTGAATTTCCTAGAGGCAAAATTTAAAACAGGAAATCAAAATAAAAAATCGACCTGTTTCGGGAATTTTCAGGAATATTTTTTATTTAACTAATAATGAATTTATGCGTTACTTTATGAACGCACTGCAGAACATGCCAGTTGTGGATAAAAAATGTTGAACACACTCACACACACCACTTTAATATTACCTGTTGAAAGAAACTCAAGAGTCGATTCATTAGGGTCTTCCTCACTCTCTCTTAGCATGAACTCCAATTCGCTTGAATCGGGTTCTTCCTCAACTTGCTCCAGGCGGCGATTATACGCTTCATATTGATTGAAAGATTTGATAGGCTCCTCTTCTATTATTTCTCCCTTGAAGATATTATCAGCACCTCTACAACTGGAGTTTTGTTCCTTCACATATTTACTGAATAGTGTGATATCGGTAGTCTCTTCTTTTACTACTATTTCTCCTTTCAAAATATCATGAATAGCATTCCCTTGACTCCCTCCTGCGATATTTTCTTTTTCCTCTGAATCACTCATGGAATGTTCTGCTTCATAACTGTCGTTTTTCCATAATGGTATTTTCCTGTGGACAATCAACACATATAAATCCAAGATGGATACCAAACACAACAGGCAGCAGAAAGCAGAAGACTGAGAAGAGAAGACTTAAGATGCCTAAAATTTCGTCCGTTATTGGTTATTTAATAATTTAATATCTCTTGTTCTCTTCTCTCTCTCTTGTGCTGTCCTTACTCATTGGATCAATGCCGCGTTCAAAGAGAGTATTTACTCTCTTTGTGCCGCGTTCGGGTTTTCACGAATCGTGAACCGTTCTTAAACAGTCCTAGGATTCGAAACGAGTGCGCACTAGTTCTGCGCAGTTCAAGAACGATTCTCGAACCGTTCTGAAATTAAAACCCGAACAAACCTTAAGTCTATAAGGTTAATTTAATAGTTAATTAGGCAATCCATACCATGTGACCCAATATGGCGGTTGTTGGCACACAAACCGATAATCGCCATAAGAACATCATTGTCAGTGTGGACCTTTGGCTTGTAAAAGTGTATTTTTGGTTATTTTCGGAGCTTTAGTGTTGTTAATTAATAATATTCAGATGGAGAGTGATTACCTAAAGACAATATTGTTGAAAAGCAGAGGCTTTGGTGAGCGGTATGCTTGAAAATACATCTCCATCTTCTGTTTACATTTTTATCAATGTATTTGTTACAGGTATAAAATGAAGTTGAGGATTGATCAGTGATTTAGATCCTTTTTACACTGAATATTTCTGAACTGAATTGTTGGTGCTCCTCCTGTTACGAATATGGATATTATTTCGTATTTGCTTTTTACTCAGCTTCCCAAATGCAGATGAAGCCCTATACAAGTTTAGAATCCATACATACTTTGAATCTGGCTTCGTTGTGAAGGTGAGGACAAAAATTCAGAATCATTTATGTATTTTAGTTAATCTAGTATGTTTTTTCCTAGGCAGCAGGTTTTTTTTAATGGGTACATGTACAGTTGCAAATCTTGAGTCATCGAAGTGAATTATTATAAATTAGGAATAATAATACATAAGAAGCAATTTATAACTTCTGATCTGTTCTATTATGTTTATTGCCACATTTGTTCATCATAAGAGACATTGATTTGATATTTAAGAATATTATTTCTCAACTTTCATAATAGTTCTTTCTAATCGACATAACTTTTTTTCAGGTCAAGTATTCACAAAAGGCAAATTGAAAACCTTCAGATGTTTGGTACATAATTGAAAAGGATGAAAGCATTTGTACTGCTCGCTGTACTTGTATGGCCGGAAACAGTAAAGTAGGTGGTCATATTGGTGCTATATTAGAGGCAATGTCACACACAGATTTAGAAGCTGTGTGGCCAATGCCATCCAGTCAAAAAATTTATTGGACGACTTGCCTCTTGCTCAGTTGTTTTAAAAAATAAAATGTTTCAAATGAATATATATAAATAAATGTTTGTTTATTTGTTGTTTTACTGATTCAGTTGATTACTCTTAATTTAATACCAATTATGAAAAAATGACACAATATTGATATTTGTATATAGTACAATTTCGATAAATATCACGATATATCCAATTTTTACTGTTAATAAATTACAATACCCTTTGAAGGTTGTAGACGATGTGGTAACTTGATTACTCTCGTCTCGGACGTCCATCGTCTCAATGTTCTTGAAAAGGTTTTCACGATGTTTCTATGTTTGTATCTGCAATCGTCTGAATACAGTATTCACATTCAAAACATTGTGTAAACCTTTTCATATACATTAAGACGATGGACGTCCAAAACGTGAGTAATCAAATGCAACACCCTTCACAAGACTTGATCGAGGCTTTCGATAATTGCCTGAAATATCTAAAAAGGGAAGGTTGAGATTGAAAGACTTATTTCTAAATATTTTTATTTATTGAGTCACCAGAATCCTAAAGGAAATTTGTATTCCAGTAATTCAATAACAATACCTATAAGAATGTTTTTTGAGGAGGTAGGTATATATATACTTTTGAAGTGGAAAATATATCAATTATATATATATATGAACTTCATTTGAAATGGGACCTCCTAATGTACAATAGTTCAGATATATACAAGTAGGCAAAATCATACAAGTAATCGTAGGAACAAATCAAATCACGAAAGTCTGAAGTTCATGTTTAGAAGTACGTGTAAAATGAAAATTAAAAAAACACATAAATAAAAAAATGTTCATATTTAGTAATTTATGCTATGTTATTTTGTAGTTTTTCTGAAGATTCCACCGTTTTTCTGAAACCTTATATAATATACCTATGTTTGAAATAAATATGTTTTCAACATTACAAGCAATTGGCTTAATTTATAAAATTATAGAAATCAAAATTTACTATTATATTGTTGAGCACAAGCAGACAACAAAATGTTAGAGTTAGTTAAACATTCTGTATTTGAAATCAGATCTGAACGCAATAGCCTATGAGATGCCAGGAAAGATCTTGATGCAAAATTATGATTATTGAAAATATGAAAAGCAGAAAACGTCAAAAATGTTTTTTTTAATATCATGTATTAGTCTAAGAGCCGGTGGGAGATCGACCTTCACCGATCTGATAACTCGATGAGACATATTAAATGTTCTAGCTATTTTTAATTGAATTAATTTTAATCAATTTTCTTTCATCACCTTCACCCTTTTGATAACCGAATGAGTTTCATCTCAACTGATAGTTTTTAACACTCAGAATATGCCTAGGTAGGCTTGCCTACTTATTTCTGTGCATGGCTACCTGGCAAGCAGATGTGAACAGGTAAGTCAATATAGGTAACTACACCGATCTGTTAACCAATCGAAATTGATATCATAGGTAAGATAATTTGATTACAAAACCAATCGTATAGGCTTGCCTGCAAAAAATCGTACATAAAATATGATTGCCAAGCTATAAAGTCTTAAATTTTACTATTTAAGGTCGTGATAGAAAACAAAGCAGCTGCACGCTACCTGACCGTTGAATGTATCCGAGTGCGCATGCTCGTGTACATGTGAGTGACAGTGACAGCATTTATTTACACTCGACAGTAATTTTGAACTCTAATTTATTATAACTCTAATTTCGATCACAATTTTTGTATTATTTAATACTAAAAATAAATAAAAACAATCATCAATATAGAAAAATAAAATTTAATACATTTATGTTGTTAAAAGCGTTTATTACAAAGCATATAAAAGAGTTCAAAATTACTGTCGAGTGTAAATAAATACTGTCACTGTCACTCACATGTACACGAGCATGCGCACTCGGATACATTCAACGGTCAGGTAGCGTACAGCTGCTAGGTTGTGTCCTGTTCTATCACACGGACCTCGGACGCTCTACTTTCTCTTTCGCACCTATCAAATAGCTAAAATTCTAAAACTTTATAGCTTGGCAATAATATTTTATGTACGATTTTTTGCAGGCAAGCCTATACGATTGGTTTTGTAATTAAATTATCTTTCCCATGATATCAATTTCGATTGGTTAACAGATCGGTGTAGTTACCTATATTGACTTACCTGTTCACATCTGCTTGCCAGGTAGCCATGTACAGAAATAAGTAGGCAAGCCTACCTAGGCATATTCTGTGTGTTAAAAACTATCAGTTGAGGTGAAACTCATTCGGTTATCAAAAGAGTGAAGGTGATGAAAAAAAATTGATTAAAATTAATTCAATTAAAAATAGCTATGAACACTTTTAGATAGGCATGTTATCATGGGCATATTTGTTTATAAATTATATTTGATAAAAAATATGTCTCATCGAGTTATCAGATCGGTGAAGGTCGACCTCCCACGGTCTCCTCTACTATATATAGTATGTAAGATATTTAGAAACGATTCGTGAATAAAAACTGTCAGATAAATGAAAAAAGTGCGTGTAAATCGAAAATTCGAGAAGAAAACAAAGGATGTGTGTTGTATCAAGGAAAAGGAATCAACAAGGTGGGGGATTGAGAAAAAATAATTTTAGAAGAATCAACTCATATTTTGGTTAAAAAACAGTTTTTTTTTTGCCAATACAACACAAGGAAATACTATAAAGAACTATAGCTGATAAAAAACCCAGATGCAGAACGAATCTTACCTTTTCATTTGAGACATATACCAGCACGAGGGCGAATTTACAGTCGACAAAGGGGCTGCAGACTGGAACGGCAGTTTCCAGGAACGGGAGAGCGATCCGAGATACTGAACATTTTCGTTTCAAGAAGCCACGGGTACTTTGAACCATAAAAGTCACTAAAGTGTTTTTCAAAAATAAATCTTTTAAGAGAACCTTTTCGATAGAACACTTTCATGAATTAGTATATAGACCACATAACCTACAAAAATAGGTTACATTTCACTTTTTTATTATCACATAACTTCATTTCTATGTATATTTTGCTATGAAGCACTAATTTAAGTTAATCATCGCAGAATAGGTAACAGTAAGTCTTCCTGAATAAAGGAAATTATTATTTTGATGAATTTCTGCATTATTCTCAATGTTTGAGCAATACCAAGTTGCCATTTTCTTAAATTGACATCAAGAACTACCAGAGGCCTCCACAGTAGAACTGACTCCTGAGATTCCATAGGCGTACCGATTGAGTTAGCTGAGGTAAAGAGAATAAGGTAAAAGAATCAATGGGAAAAAGGTAAAATACATAGCCGGAAATTTGAAATATTCATATGGGTATTTATTTATAAACATATTAAATTAAATCAAAGAGCAACTGGCTAAAAAAGATTTTATGAAAATAGTAAAAAAATTAGTTAAACAATAAATATGTTTTTTGTTATGATGTCTGATTGTGAAAATAAATAGATAAATAATATATATATATATATATATATATATATATATATATATATATATATCATTTAGAAAAAATCCAACCAAAATTTTTGAAGTATCTATGTTTTAAACTTGATGGCAACTACTAGATTTTCAATCGATTCACTTGAATCTGGTCGAATTAGACCACGTTATATTCCTTTTCAATCTTATTCACAAAACTTTGGGCTGCAGTTGCATTTTGGACATGTTTCATGTTTCATATTCCCAGACTCACATCTCGGAGAAACAATACTTTCTATCTTCCACTTTGTCACACCAATGTTAAATTAAATGAACCTGTTCATAAGATGTGCAATACATATGATAAGATCAATGAAACCATTCATATATTTTGCTGCAGTGTGGCCTCCATAAAAAACTGGACTGTTCTGTCTTTGTCCAATGATTTATATTAATGTATATAGCTAACATGTTGAATAGTTCATACTGTATATTCCTCTTCTGTAATTGGATCTTGTATCTGTTGAAAAGTGTAATAAAAAAAAACGAAATATTTAAGCAAAACATGCAGAATAACAATCAAAACAATGACATAACCTCAACTTTTTTAAATTAGCCATAAATATATTATAATCCTTAACTCTCTACAAAATATGATGGGAATTCCTGAATTTGTCCTTACTTTAACAAAATATTAGTATATCCACCCTTACTTATAATACAATCACGATTAAACTGAAAAATAAAAATTCCTCAGGGACATTTAACAAGCATTTGCATTTTCGATGGAAAGGTTCGTAAGTACCTCCATTTTGTGACGTCAGACTTAGGTAGTCCATTATTAGTGGAAAGTGGAATGTCCCACTACCAAGATTTATGTAGGGTATTATTATGAATTATAACAATCACAGAACAACGAATTATGTTTTGAAACTGAATTCGACTCTAGTATCAACGCTCTATGATTACGTCTTGAATCATTTTATATATGACGTCATCGTTTCAACGCCAGAATGAATGTATTTGAATCACAGGACGATTAGGTTTTGAATACATGGGCGCCATAAAACAGATTTAGTTTCAAAACTCTATGAATACGTTTTGAATCGTTTTATATGACAACATCGTTTCAACGCCAGAATGGATGTATTTGAATCACAGGATGGATACGTTTTGAATACATGGGCGTCAGAAAACAGCTCAGAGCCGTTTTTTGGCGCCCATGTATTCAAAACGTATTCGTTCTGTGATTCAAATACATCCATTCTGGCGTTGAAACGATGACGTCATATATAAAACGATTCAAAATGTATTCATAGAGTGCGTTCCACTAAGCGCTCACAATGATCAAAATGTACCTTCAGCCGTTCCACATGACGACCACGGTCGTTATGGTCGTGGCGAAAACGTCACTTATGACGTCATTAATTTCGCTCACGGCGAGCCCACAACGACCCATCTCAAGAGGTGAGTCGACGTGAGCGTTTTGAGAAACTGAAAGCTTTTTTGAATAAGGCATGACACACTCGACGTACAGCTCTTACAGCAGTAGCTCGTCCTATGTTAAATCTGTCACAGACTGATCTATGGTGAAAATGAAAAAAAGGGTTTAATTTTATACTTGTGAATTATGGTACATAACACTAAAATAGTTCATTTGAAGAAAATTTACCTATAAGAATCTGTTGTGGCCATTTGTCAAAGAGCTATCATCAATTGATGACGAGAAGGAATTGTAGGACACCCGGGAACACGTCGAACTAAATCTTCTAGTATCAGCTCATGTAAATAATTGAATGTACATCTTGAAAGTCTAAAGAGATCAATGAAGAATTATATGAGTAAAATTTTCAAAATCTACAGTGTATTAAGTGACAAAAAATTATTTACCTGAAATAACTTTTACATTCCTCATCTGAATAACGAGTAATTACATTATCATAATCAATAATACGTGGTCTAAGTTTTCGTTTTTCACAATTATATTTTTGTAAAATTGTATTCCATTCTTCATCTGAGCTGGACGAACTAGTACTTTGTGAAGCATTATTTCGACGCACCAACAAATTTCCGACTGTCGCCGTAAAATGCATTTTTATTATATACGAACATAAATTAGTTAAATACTCCTCTGAAATTAAAGTATATATGAATTTTTTTTAATAAATCTAGTAAACCAATAATTAATAAAACTTAATGATACCACTTACAAATTGTAACATAACCTCATCAACCTTTTGTTTTGTTTTTTTAGACGCGCCATTTGTATTATTTAAATGAACGCTCAAAACGCTCCAAAATCCATTCCACTTGAGTTTATGATTGTGACGCCCAGAACCAAGTGGAACGGCGAAAACCGTGGTCGTGAGCGTGATCGTTGTGAGTGCTTAGTGGAACGCACTCATGGAGTTTTAAAACCAAAGCCGTTTTTTGGCGCCCATGTATTCAAAACGTATTCGTCCTGTGATTCAAATACATCCATTCTGGCGTTGAAACGATGACGTCATATATAAAACGATTCAAAACGTATTCATAGAGTTTTGAAACCAAGTCGAATTCAGTTTCAAAACATAATTCGTTGTTTTGTGATTGTCATAATTGAAGACGTGAGTGGATGAAGATGTTATGTTCCAATTTTTTTCAGTAGAGTAAGGTCAAAATTTTGTTTATTTGTTTTTTTTCCATTCAAGACTAACTGAGCAACGGTGTGTCCAAGTGGTTATCGAAGATCATACAATTTCACTCAAAAATGATTCATTAATGTGAAAGATGGTACATACGAGAAAACTTTCATTTATGCAAAAAGAAACAAATTTTTTAGGATTGTAAAATAACATCACCTTCATCCACTCGAGTCTTCAATTCATAATAATAGCCCAAATAAATATTGGTAGTGGGACGTTCCACTAATAATTGTGAGAGTTTAAAATTTAAAATGAAAGAGATTGAACTAGGAAATTATATATTAACAACTGAGTTGGAAACCTACAATGAATTACAAGGTCAGTTTATTAAAATATTGTCTACGACGGGACGGGAAATTCTCCGAAGCGATAAAAAAATTGTAATACTTTATCAAAAAAATACAATCGCGTTTGTATTCCCTTGACCAATTCTAATGGTACAATTTTTGTTTTGCAGAAATGAGTTGTTGCCAAGTTGGTTACTTCGGATTACTGAAAATCTGTTATGGGGATGATTCGAAGTGATTACTATACTAATCAATCAGGCAAATCGTGCAATCATATTGAACTTTGCGGAAATGTGCTGTTGCCAAGTTATGGACGCTAGAAATCATTTGGTAAAGTTTTATAGAAATTTTGCTTGAAGAATATCGAGATAACTCTTCTGCTCAATCAATTTTTCTGGTGTAATTTTCGTCTCCAGAAAATGCGTTGTTGCCAAGTTGGTCATTTTGGATTATTGGAAATCTGGTATGGAATGGTTCCAAGTGGATACTATATCTATTAAATCAAGTGAATTTTGCAAAAAAAATCGTCTTTGCAGAAATGCGCTGTTGCCATGTTATGGACGGTGGTTGTCGTTGAGAAAAGATTTATGAAAATTTTAGATAAAAAATGAACATAAAACTTTTTGGTTTCGTCGGTTGATAATTGGTATGTGGGGATTGGTAGATTAAGATTGTTTTTGTCACAATCATAGACCTTATAACTGATGGACTGGCCGTCACGTGACTTAAACACACAGTTCCTGGCGGACTATATATGAGAGAGAAATGTTGTGAAGGATAGAAATACGACAAGGCAGAAGATACAAATTGGCTATGGCATTACATTGGAAAAACCTATTTCTTGTTATTTTTTCAAGGGAAATATTGACTACTTTGAATGAGATGAGTTTTGAAAAAGTTCAAGGAATCACAGTGAGGAACTTTATGCGACATATTTTCATGATATCTTTCAGAAACAAAAGAATTCCATTGAGTCTCCATCTGAATGAATATGATTTTTATATCTCTTCCAAAGGTTTCAGAAAAATATTATTGATAATTAAATTTATATTCGATATCAAGAAGTTAGAAGTGCAATTGAACTAAATTGGGAACTCCGGCGATTTCAAAATTTGTTATCAATAATGCCTACATAAAAAACGTTTATGTAATCTATAAAATTTCGTATCTGTAGAAAAAATGGCCCAATTAATTTTGGGAAATACTGAGGAAAATAGTACGTGTTATTGGGAATGAAAGTAATATTTTTTCTATCGAGCGTGATGGAGGTCGACGGACAATCCGTAGGGACCGTCTATTCCAGCCTGGCGCTGTAAAAGAAAATCTTTACTCAGGCGGAGTAAAAGTATGCCGTTAGTCCAACGGAGTAAAAATTCCATGTATATTTAAAACGTTCGAAGAAAACATTCTTCGATTTAAAAACATATATATGTGCGTTTGTTCTCGGAAAAAAGGAAAATTTTGGGAATCAAATAAATCACATTATACTTTTATAAATATTATTAACCAACATTAGTTTAAGCAATTGCTCGGGAAAAACATCAAATTCTACCCCCGAATCAAACAAAATCCTACCAACCCACCTATGATACTAATAATAAATCTATTAACTTCATCTACAATATAAATAGAGGCACAAAAATAAAACTAAGTTATATAAACAAGAGAAGTCACGTAAAATGTTACCAGTTTGTGCATGACTGGGAAATTAAATTAAAATTTTCTCATAAGTTCAGAAACCTGTGAAAACGTGTTAGAGAAATCCACAAATCACTACCTACCCTCCATGCTTACTCACCTATGAAATTTCACATCCAGCCCTTTTTTGTATCTAACTACACAATTGTAGGCTGCACACGAAGAATTTAAGAATGTTTATTACTTGTCAAACAGTTCAGAAACACTGGATAAATTTATAAAAAACTTTCAAAACACCACACGAAAACACATATAAACAATATACGAAACCAATGTTATGCCTGAACTCATTCTGTCCTTTTTCAAAGGTTCTGATATCAATGGTCTCTTTCTCACAACCAGTCCATATTATTATAATGTCTATGGTCACAATTCATGACTTCAAGATGGCGACTGGTCAAAATTCAGGATTACAAGATAGCGGACAAATGTTATGATTTATGGTCCGATTCTATTCAAAATTGGAATCTTAGGGTTTTTTGGGTCAGAGATTATGATGATTTTTTCAGAATCCAAGGCGACTCCGAACTGACTGTAGAGTTTTCTGATTTCTTTCAGAATTTGTATTTGACATTTTTATTTCAATCACATCAAGCCTAGAAAACGGTTTGATTTCAACAAATGTATGTAGAAAACAAAAATAAATAATGAACTTTTTACACCTAATTGTTGAAAATTAAATCTACTGCAACCATAAGTATTTGGAAGTAAGTGCTCGAAATGCCCTCCTCTTGTTACAATATAGCCCTCCATCCTTCTTCGCATAGACTGACGTACGCATTCTAAAACTCCAGGAGTACTTATTTCTTATGTGGACAAAGCCATCAATGATCTGTTGACAAAGTTCTTCAATGGAACGCACTGGTCCTGCATCATAAACTAGGCTCTTCAAATACCTCCAGAAAAAGAAGTCCAGCGGGTTGCAATCTGGTAAGCGAGAAGGCCAAAGTATTAGACCTGCTCTGCCAATCCACCGATTCGGAAACCGTAAGTTTAAATAATTGCGCACAGTTAAACGAAAATGAGGTGGAGCACTATCGTGCATAAATCATAGACGCTGACGAATGCTGAAGGGCACAGAGTATGAAAAACCTTCCAAATTGTTTTGCAAGAAGTGTAAGTATGTGTCGCCATTTGAAATTCTCGGGGAAAAAAATGGTCCAATGACGTTTTTTTCTAATCTTGTACGGATTTTCTACAGCCCAGACATGAATATTGTGGAAATTTACTACTTCATCGCGGCTAAATTTAGCCTAGTCAGTAAAAAGGATGCTGGATAAAAAATTCGTATTTCTTTCGCACTTTCCAAGTACCCACCTAGAGAACTGCAAGCGTCGCGGGAAATCCCCTGGAAGCAATCCTTGAACACGTTGAACATGGTATGGATATAAACCATTCTCACTAAACCATGAAACACAAACGTCACACTTACAAGTAAATCAAATTGCTGTTACAATTTGAACGTCAAAAGCGCCGAAGGAGGAAACAAGGTAAAGTCATAGCCCACTAAGTATTTTAGTTTGTTACTTCAATATTCCCCTTTCATTTGCCACCAATTTTCTCGAAAACTGTTAGCTGATTCAAAAAAATGCAGTGGACCAAAATTTCAGGTTCTTTCATGGTTAACTTAACTGTGATATTCAAATAGTTTTTTTTTTCGAAAATAGAAAATGTTGGCTATGAAAACTGTAGGCAACCCTCATTCACGCCTTTGAATCAGTTTCCTTATTTTTGAAGCAAGAAATGAATAGAGTTAAAAAACCAAGAGCCTGTGAATTTTCCGAACATTTGATATGTAATTGTAGCCACAATTCACAATTTATGATTTTTTTCGCGCAACTTGCGATGTCTGTAGCTTGGAGGGAGTGAATTTTAGGACACATGTTTATGGGAAAAAAAGTCTTATTTTGACCCAAGGAATGCGCCCTTGAAATATTTGTATTGAATTTTGTAAACCCTGTACATATTCAACTTACATTGGATAAACTTTAACAAGCACGCATGAAGCTTTCGCGGACGAATCGTAAGGTGCTAGCTGAGTCCGTAATATGGAGATGAGTCCGCGAAAGCCATTTGCGTACTTGCTAGATACAATATTTTTTTGTACAATATAATACACTTGTTCCCTCTTGCAGGATAGGCAGACGAGTACTAGATCGGAATAAGGAATAACGTTCAACCGAAATTAATTCCAAGGACTAAAAATACAACGATGTGAAGTTTGTGCGAAACAGCACAAAAAACGGGAAATCAGACATATATGTCGCACATGTGGAGTACCATCGTAACGTAACATACAAAAAACATTTTTAATTTCTTATTAGTTATGGTATTTTGTATGTTTTTTCCAGTTAATATAAACGTCAATCCAAAATATATATAATTTGTTTTCTTAGAATACGCGATGAATTGGCCCACACTGCTCTAGACGTATATATACGCACAACCTAAAATATTGCGCATGTGAAGTAATATTTCAAAAATTATTTTCGCAGTGAAAGGGTTCAAAAAGCATCGTTTTTGCTTCAAGTTATTTCTTGAAATCTAGGTACGAACATATTGAAGTAAAAAAATCAGTACTCTTTGTATCAAAACCATCTACGTTTTTCTCTATATTGAGCTACCTATCAAGCTTCTCTTGTGTGTATCATTGAAACATTATCAGTTTTCAACCAATTTCTCAAATCTGTTTTAACATTATTAAGTTCACTGAAGAGTCTTTCGACACTAGCGGAATATTAGCAACAAACTAATTACAACCTTCAAATTGATACAAATTTCAGAATTGCATTGGAAAATTACTTACAATCTTCCTCTAAACTAGAATGATCTAGTATAGTGACTCTAACTCGTCTAATTCTTGTTTATCAACTATTTGGTTTAAAAATAAAATTTGTTAAAGAACATTCAGTAATGATATTTCGGTTCCAGAACATTAAAAGTTCACATTAAAAAAATAAAAATATCTTTTATTTCTAAAGAAACCCCCATGTAAAATATTAAACAAAAAAAAATTAAAATCATCAACTATTTTGTGGTTAGAATTTGCGTCCTTCCTTAGTTCTTGTAAATATTAAATATAGGTATTTTTCCATTTGTTAAAAAAAAAGAAATAATATGTCGGTTTTTGTTACTCATATACCTTTTAATTTATCTGAAACAAGATAATATCAATTGACGTAAGTAATATCTTTGACATCTAAAGTTCCAGAAATTCAATGGGGCAAAAGTAAACTAACACACCAACATAAACAGAATTTAAACATTATCTTTAATGTTTTCTTAGAAAATTGATATCCAAGAACTTTACTTAATAACATTATATATAATACTTCGTCTCACTTAAAAGTACTAGCCTTAAACACTAATAACTCGAAAATCATCTCAAACAACAATGAAACTGATAATACGCCTACTCAACCTTTTCTCACTTCATTACCATATATTTATTTATAGCATTATCTTTTTCTGTATAAACTCTTATCTATGTTCTATCGATATTTGTTTCCAACGAAATGAGTTCGAGACAGTTCTGCAGAGAAATGACTAGTTTCCTAGCATGAATTATCTCATGATTCACCAAGATTTTATTTGAAGCAAACAATTTTAAACAAATTTTGCATTGAAAGGGTTTTTTCCCAGTATGAACTTTCTCATGTTGTAACAAATTACCCTTCAAACCAAACGTTTTTGAACAAATTTTGCATTGAAATGGTTTTTCCCCCGTATGAACTCTTTCATGTTGTAACAAATTACCCTTGAGACCAAACAATTTTAAACAAATTTTGCATTGAAATGGTTTTTTCCCTGTATGAATTCTTTCATGATTTATGAGAGTGCTTTTACGAACAAGGAAAAATTTTTTGAAAGGTTTTTCCCCTGCTTGCACTGTTCCATGAATTTTCTCATGTGCTACCAAGCTCTGTTTCCTACAGAACAATTTCGAACAAATTTTGCATTGAAATGGTTTTTCCCCTGTATGAATTCTTACATGTTCTACCAAGTTATTTTTCCAAGCGAACGATTTCGAACAAATATTACATTGGAATAATTTTTTCCCAGTGTGAATTATTTCATGAATTCTTAAGTTAGATCTGGAAGCGAAATATTTTGAACAAACTTTGCATTTAAATGGTTTTTCTCCTGTATGAACTCTCTCATGTCGTAAAATACTTTCCTTAGTGGCAGACGATTTCAACAAATTTTGCATTGAAAAGGTTTTTCCCCTGTATGAATTTTTCATGTACTACCAAGTTTTGTTTGGAAACGACGATTTTGAACAAATTTTGCATTGAAAGGGTTTGTCTCCTGTATGATATCTCTCGTGTATTACTAACCTGTGTTTGGAAGCATACGATTTTGAACAAATTTTGCATTGAAATGGTTTGTAGCCTGTATGGAGTTTTTCATGATATTCAAGACTGTACTTTTGTGATGAAAATGTATTTTTTTGTGTTTTTCTATTTTGTTTCTCTCTGAAAAATTTTAAACAAATTTTGATTGAAATCGTTTTTTCCCTGTATGAACCATCTCATGTCTCAACAAATTGTGTTTTTGAGAAAACAATTTTGAACAAATTTTGCATTGAAATGGTTTGTCTCCTGTATGAATTCTCTCATGTTTTACCAAAGTTTGTTTGGCAGCAAACAATCTTGGACAAATTTTGCACTGAAACTGTTTGCCTCTAGTGTGTATTTTCTCATCTTGCAACATATTTTGTTTCGCAGTAAGTGACTTCGAACCTGATTTACATTTGAACAGTTTGCCTCCAGTATGAGTTCTCTTCAACAATTCCTGTTTAAATTTACTAGAAGAAACATTCCTGCAGTATTTAAATTGAGGGAGCATCTTGTTTGGGTGAACCGTCCTACAATTCTTCGATTTATTAATGACTGTAACTTCATTCCTTGTACTCGTGTCGCTTTTCACTTTCATTTTGTCTTCTTCGAAAGTAGTATTTTGTTGAAGCTCTGTTCCACAAACTGAAAAAAAAAGTTAAAGTCATATACAGGGTGTTACCAAATAAGTGCGAAATTTTTTGTCGAAAATTAAAGGGAGTCTTTCATGTAAACAAAGGCTCTTAAGCCTTTCCTTGAAAAGTTACACGCTTCCAAAAATGAGAAAAAGAGTTTTTATTTTCTTGAAATTGCTGAAGAGTTGAAGAAATGGCATTTTGTGGGCATGTTCTACCAATAAAAAAGCTACCTATGAATATTTTTTTAATTTTGTTGTGATCTATTGAAGGGGTGAAACATGCAACCCCTATTCCATTTTTTACCAGAACTTTTTACCGAAACAAAATTTCTCAATATAAAAATATGTGAAAGATAAGTGCCATGTGAAGTGGAATGAATAGAAAAATCGAATTAAACGGTTTTCTTCACATAAAGGATTCAATATAAAATTGAACCAGAAAATGGTAGATCTCAGGTGAAAAACAACTACTTTCCTGGCAAATACCACGCAGAACGTTGAATGATATTCACCTGAAAATCCATGCATACTTCCATATATTATAAATGGACATTGAATGCAAATGTTTCTTTCTGATAAGCTCGATTATGTTCAATTTATGTCGTGTTCACCTAACAATCCGCATACCGGTTTCAGGCTTCTTGGCCCTCATCAGTACGGAGTAGTCAACCAGCCAAAGGTCCAAAGAACTCTGGCTGAAGTGAGACACAACGTAAACAAACCATCATCGATCTTGTAACACCTATAGGTACGCCGGAAAAGATAAACTTTAACTGGCGGTACCTAGTGACAGAAAGAAACACTCCGAAAATCTCCCACCTCGATAGGTTTCTAAATAAAAGATTCCTTCTCAGTAGGAGTGGCAAGCCCGTCTAGCATATAGTGAAAGATAAGTGCCATGTGAAGTGGAATGAATAGAAAAATCTAATTAAACGGTTTTCTTCACATAAAGGATTCAATATAAAATTGAACCAGAAAATGGTAGATCTCAGGTGAAAAACAACTACTTTCCTGGCAAATACCACGCAGAACGTTGAATGACATTCACCTGAAAATCCATGCATACTTCCATATAATATCAATGGACATTGAATGCAAATGTTTCTTTCTGATAAACTCGATTATGTTCAATTTATGTCGTGTTCACCTAACAATCCGCATACCGGTTTCAGGCTTCTTGGCCCTCATCAGTACGGAGTAGTCAACCAGCCAAAGGTCCAAAGAACTCTGGCTGAAGTGAGACACAACGTAAACAAACCATCATCGATCTTGTAACACCTATAGGTACGCCGGAAAAGATAAACTTCTACTCCGTACTGATGAGGGCCAAGAAGCCTGAAACCGGTATGCAGATTGTTAGGTGAACACGACATAAATTGAACATAATCGAGCTTATCAGAAAGAAACATTTGCATTCAATGTCCATTGATATTATATGGAAGTATGCATGGATTTTCAGGTGAATATCATTCAACGTTCTGCGTGGTATTTGCCAGGAAAGTAGTTGTTTTTCACCTGAGATCTACCATTTTCTGGTTCAATTTTATATTGAATCCTTTATGTGAAGAAAACCGTTTAATTCGATTTTTCTATAAAAATATGTGTTGAAAAAAACGATTCATTGCAAAACTTTTTTAACTCCTGTGCTGTATCCGTAAAAGCAATAGTTTCCTATTAAAAAAATAAAATACAACATTGTGCATAAACGGATCTTCTGTAAATGGAATAAAAAAATCTAGTGCGTGGCTGTCACGTTTTGTTTGCACAACTTGTGACTTCAATCGTAGTATTTTAAAATCGAAAAAATCTAGTAGGTGGCTGTCAAGTCTCTTTGATTTCTATGTGGTAGTTGAAAGTTCAATTGTGTCTTTTGAATCTTCAATATGAATAATTACACTAACACTGAAATGGCCAATATGCATTGTATGTATGGTCGTGCCAATGGAAATTCTTTGGAAGCTAGACAGCTCTATGCAGAGATGTATCCTCAGCACGTGATACCTCATCACACAATTTTTGTACATCTTCACCAACGTCTCTGTGAAAGAGGGACTGTTCAAAAACGAACAACTGATTGTGGTCGTCCACGAGTAATAAGAACGGTGGTACTGGATGAAGATGTTCTCAATATCATTGAAGATCGTCCGGAATTAAGTACAAGAGAAATTGCCAACACACTTAATGTTGCAATGAACTAATCTGGAAAATTTTAACGGATCATACTATAATTCAACGAGTCTAGGCACTTTTGCCGCGAGATTTTCCCCATCGAGTAGACTTTTGCCAATGGAGTCTTCAAATGATTACCCAAAATGCTCAATTTTTAGAAAACTTTTCAAGGCAAGGGATTACAAATTTCCATAACAATCATCTATGGGCCGAAGATAACCCACATGCAAATCAAGAAGGTCGGTATCAATATGAATTTTCACTTGATGTGTGGGTCGGAATTATTGGTGAAAATATTATTGGACCGTATTTTCTACCGTTAAGGCTAACTGGTGCAACCTATACAAATTTTCTCCAGGAGAAGCTTTTTATTTTACTTGAAAATGTTTCACTAGCTATTCGACCACGAATGTGGTTTATGCACGATGGTGCGCCTGTCCATTTCAGCATAACTGCTCGTCAGTACTTGGACGACATGTATCCAAATCGTTGAATAGGCAGAGCAGGACCTCAACCTTGGCCTCCCAGATCTCCAGACTTAAACCCCTTGGACTTTTGCATCTGGGGTCACCTGAAGTCCTTGGTTTATACGACCTCCATTGAATGTGTGAATTATTTAAGGAATCGCATCATTGCAGCCTGAGAGACAATCCAAAACACACCAGTAATATTTCAACTTTTGCGCCAGTCTATGAGACGAAGACTTGATTCCTGTCTAATGGTTGGAGATGGTCATTTCGAGCAGTTTTTATAACTCCGTTCCGTTTGATCTTGTTGCCTTTTTCTTTGTTGTAATACACATAATTTTGTTTTGTTTGTATTTTTAATTTGATATTCTATTAAAACAAAACATGGTACTGGTACATGCCTACATTAAAAGTTAAAACAAGTGGAATAATTTTAAAATACTACGATTGAAGTCACAAGTTGTGCAAACAAAGAACTATTCAAATTGAGAAATATAGAATTGTCAAACTTGAGGGAAATAATATTTACTCAAAAAAACAAATATTCTGAGGATGAAATCAATTTCAAAGTGGTGAAGAATATTTTTAGTAATATTGGTTATCCCCTATTAAATATTATCAACACATCATTGACCAAATCTCAATTTCCAGATGTTTTGAAAACATCTTTGATAATACCTATACCAAAAGTCGGAAGGACGAAGTTACTTGAGGAGCATAGGCCCATTAATACATTACTTGTCTCGAAAAAATATTGGAGTTAGTGGTTCATCAACAATTAACCCAATTTATTATTGAAAATGAACTATTATCAATAAATCAGTCTGGTTTCAGAGAAGGGCACTCATGTGAAACAGCTCTTCAAAAAATTATAAGTGAATTGAAATATTCAATGGATAAAGATCTTGTTACCATACTAGTGTTTCTAGACTTAAAAAGAGCCTTTGAAGTTGTATATAGAAACATTATGGTCTTGAAGTTGAAACATTATTTTGGCTTTGACGAATCAACTCACGCGTGGTTTGAATCATATTTGAAAAATAGATATCAAATGACAAAAATTGGTGAAGAGTATTCAACAAAAATAGAGGTGAACAGTGGAGTACCTCAAGGTAGTGTATTGGGATCCCTGCTCTTCATAATGTTCGTAAATGATATTTTTTTAATTGAGCTGGGTGACTGCAAAATGCACCTTTTTGCTGACGACACAATTCTATATGTTTCTGGTACATGTGTGGATGCTGCCATTGAAAAATTAAACAGAGTTTTATTAAAAATTGAAAGTTGGATGAAAATGAACAAACTGCTTGTGAATCCTAATAAATCAACCTATATGATAATAGGAAAAAACAGATATCTGGTAGAGCAACATAATTCTTCAGTGAAATTTGAAGGTGTAATTTAAAAAAAAACTGGAATATACTAAATACTTGGGAATCATTCTTGATCAAAAATTGTCATTTTCACCACACATTGACTATGTTTGTAAAAAGATTTCAAAAAAGATTGGTTTTGCGTATCGTGTGAGTAGGCATTTAACCTTATATGCTAGGCAAGTTATATATATAACTCAATTATAAAACCGCATTTTGATTATTGTGCCACAATTTTGTACATGTGTAATAGCACAGACGTAAAAAAACTTCAAATATTACAAAATCGTTGTATGAGATTTATTCTGAGAAGTTCTAAATACACTAACATTTCATTGATGCAAAGGACATTAAATTGGCTTCCAGTCAAGGAATACATTCAATTTTGCACATTAGTTTTCATATATAAGATTTTAAATAACTTACTTCCGACTTATTTGAGCGAGAATATTCGGTTCAGGAAAGATATTCACAATTATAATACCAGACAAAAAAACCACGTACAAATATTCCCTACCTCATTAATGAAAACCGAACGAAATATATATATATATATATATATATATATATATATATATATATATATGATGAAGGAATGACTGAATATAATAACTTACCCGAATTAATTACAGCATCAGGAAACGTTCGAGTATTTATTAACAGACTGAAAGAGTATCTTTTGAATAGCTAACATTACGAATTGTTACTGTAAACAAAACTACTCTACTTCACTTCTCTTATGAGAAATATATATATTTATCATGTTTTGTAGTGATCGTTTTTTTAATTTGTGAAAGTTGAACATGTTGTTTTTTTTTTTAACTTTTAAAATTAGCTTTAGGATATTTTTTATTGTTGTACTATTTCTTATTTGCATGTTAGCTCTTAGCTAAATAAATGATTTCTCTCTCTCTCTCTCTCAAAACGTGACAGCCCCTACTAGATTTTTTTGATTCCATTTACAGAAGATTTGTTCATGCATAATGTTGTATTTTATTTTTTCAATAGGAAACTATTGCTTTTACGGACACAACAAAAGAGTTAAAAAAAAATTGAGAAACTTTCTTCCGTTAAAAAGTTTTGGTATGAAATGGAATAGGGGTTTAAAAGATCACAACAAAATTTAAAAAAATATCCATAGGTAGCCTTTTTATTGGTAGAACATGCCCACAAAATGCCATTTCTTCAAATCTTCAGTAAATTCAAGCAAACAATTATTTTTTTTCTCATTTTTAGAAGCGTGTAACTTTTCAAGGAAAGGCTTAAGAGCTCCGAAAAAGTAAATTAATGAAATTTTTCTGTTCGTGTGGAATATAGTTTTTATTGGAAATTTCAGTTTTATTCAAAAATTTATTCTTGAAAAAAATTGTTTTGGAATCTACCATTCTTCAAGAATAGTTTGTTTGTCTTCTGTAGAACGCAGAATTTTGTTTTTTTTTAGTAAAGCAGATTCATTCATATCCCTTTGGTAAAATGGTTGAATATACGGTTTCAGAAATGGCAGACATGCACTTAATGTATGGAATGGCTCATGGTAACGCTCGTGCCGCCAGACGAATGTATCTAAAAGATTTCCAACAACGTCCTATTCCCAGTACACAAATGTTCATTAATATTCACTCTCGTCTTCGTGAAACGGGTACTTTCAAGAGGTCTGCTGTTATCGTAGGAAGACCCAGGAGAGTAAGAACAGTTCAGATAGAGGAAGCTGTCCTTAACGAAATTTATCAAAATCCAGACACCAGTATAAGACAAATTGTGGCACAGTTGAACGTAACCTAAATATTGGTATGGCAAATTTTAAAACCAACAACTTTATCCCTATTACATACAGCGTGTTCAAGCTCTTCTGGAGACTAGCTTTTTGCCCTTGGATTCGAAATAAATTGGTGAGAAATCCATGGTTTTTATCTCAAGTGTTATTCACCGATGAGGCATGTTTTTCCCTTAAAGCCATTATTGATCATATGTGGGCTGATGAAAACCCACACGCCGTGATTGAAAACCATTTTCAAGAGACGTTTTCTGTGAATGTTTGGGTTGGAATTGCAGGAAATTTCCTTATTAGGCCACATTTTCTGCCTTATAGACTCAATGGTGACTATTACCGACATTTTCTTGAATTTATCTTACCTGGACTTCTAGAAGAGATCCCACTGAGGATAAGAATTCGAATTTTGTTTATGCAAGATGGTGCTCCAGAACACTTCAGATTGGTTGCACGCCAATATTTAGAAGAAAATTATTCCGATCGCTGGATTGGGCGTGGTGAGCCACAACCTTGGCTGCCAAGGTCTCCCGATATGAATCCACTCGATTTTTTCCTTTGGGGGCCCCTTAAATCATTAGAGTACCGAACTCCAGTTCGAAGTAAAGAGGACCTGAGGAATTGCATACAGGAGTCATGCATAATTATTAGAATCACTCCTGGTATTTTTGAGCGTGTCCGCCAGTCTATGATAAGGCACATAAACGCATGCATTGAAGACGGCTGTGGCCATTTCCAGCAGTTGCTCTGACTTATCGCTTTCAATATTCTTTAAACTGCTCTTTATTCCTAGGAAATTAATGTTATTCTGCTCTACTATTTTAATAATAAAGTTATTCACTAATAAAAATGTCCGAAATTATTTTGCCATAATAATCAACTTTGTGCATACATATTCACCCTGAGTTCTGATGAAAAATGCATGGGTGCTCCATAACAATACATTTTCTCTACAAGAGCAGAAAAATTCCATTATGTTATGCGATACTGGAAAAATGTTTGCATTCATTTTTTCATTATAGCTTCTAAACCATACAAGTAAATGGAAAACGTCAAGAGAATAAAAATATGTTAAATGAAACAACATTGAATATTTCTTTCTCATAATCTGTCAGTGGCAGTGGAAAAAAAAATCTGGAGTGTTGAACAAGGCTCGACTATGAAAAAAGGAGGACCCTATGAATTATTTTGTATCGTGCGCACTCTTGAATGGATTGCACTTGCCTAATTTTAATTGATTATTGTCGAAAATGTCGAAGTAAACTCCAAAAAATCTTGAAAAAATTTATTCTGATAACCTTGTACCTTGAAAACCAAATCGTTCAGGTTATATAGATAGATAGATAATTTATTGGTGTTTTATACATTCAATAGTATTTACACAAGCCAATTCGTAAATACTTATTATTAAATTAACATAAGACAAGTTTATATCTCAAAAACAAAAGATACATATACATACATACCTATATACATATCTACACAAACCAAAAGGGTTTAAAAATTTCAAAACTAGGTTATAAATAAAAATTACTTGGATTTTATAAAGGACCCTTTAAAGTTTGTCAACATACACGTTTAAAAACAAGGCAGTAAAATTTGAAATTATAAATCAACTTATATCGCAGTGTAGGAATTCTTCGAAGCTATAGAAGTAATTTTTTATATTTTTTTTTATTCATGTCTTAGATATATTATCAGCTAAAGATCTTATTTCTTGTGGCATTTTATTATAGAATTTCACAGCCCAAAAATTTGGTCCATTTTGACATCTTTTAAAGCGGTAGAAGTTTGTACTCAGATAATTTTTATGTCTAGTGGTATGATTGTGCACATTTTCAAGACTTTCATATCTGAACAAGTTATTTTTTATGTACACGAGATTTTCCATGATATACAGGGAAGGAAACATTAGTATTTTTTTTAATGTCACAAACGAGTTACGGCACTCATCTCTAGTTGATATTATCCAATAATCTTAATGCTTTGCGTTGGTGCCGAAAGATTCTAGCACAGTCTGTCGCATGTCCCCAGGCGACAATACCATGTAAAATAATGGATTCAAACAATGAAAAATATGCTGTTCGAAGAGTTTCTTTTGAAACTTGTCTGGAGAGGTTTCTTGGTAAAAATAAATTTTTCATGTTTTTTTTTTGATATTTTCTTTATATGCTGATCCCATTTTAACTTATTGTCATTATGAATACTCAGAAATTTCACATTATCTTACTGGTTTGGATAATTATCCATATTTCTTAGGGTGGCTACCATGTTTTGGTTTTTGTTGAGATATAGTTCATTGACATTGAACCACCTTTCAGTTTTTGACTGTGCCTCAGAAGATAATGCAAGTACCTCATCTAGAGTTTTAACATTTATTTGAATTATGGTATAGTCTGCATATAATATATATGATATCATTTATTCTTCATGTGGTAGATCATTTAGAAAAAAAAAATCTTAACCTATACCACATATTTCAGACTATAAAGAATAAATGTATACATGCATATATCCATACACACATGTACATAGAAAATGTAAATAAAAAACAATTCAAATATTCAAGGACAAGCTCAATTAAAACTATTTAAAACTAGCGAACATATCATAATAAACCTGTTCCCGAAACAATGAAGATTCTAGACAAATATATGACATGTATATACCAATATAGTCAATATTTTTGTAAAGCATTGTTCCTAATCAGCAATAATTGCTGGTACCGGAACATATATATTTTAAATTTAATGGCTTTTAACATATCGCATCACCTCCGCTTTGAACGAGGAGTAACTATCTTTATTTTTTATGGAGTTTGGCAGAAAGTTAAATGATTGGAGACATATAGAGAAGGGATTATTTAAAGCAATGTTCGTTCTCAATTTGGTTTTGACTTCTAGTTTCATACGAATGTATCTCATTAACTATATTCATGTTTGTATTGCATTTCTGTTGATTTTTTGTTATTTTATAAATAAATTTACATTGTTCTATTTGTAGAATTTTTTTCAGCGGCAAAATTTCAGTTTGATGGTAGATTAACTCTGTATTAGTTCTGAAATCATAGTCAAATAGAGTTTTTACTACCTTATTTTGTAGAATTTGGATTTTTTTGAATAATGTTTGAGAACATACCCCCCAGTTTGTTATCAGATAACGGAATATAGAAAGAAAATAAGCGTTATATATCATAATTTTATTTGGTACATTTAAGTAGCTCTGGCATCTATAAAGTGCTCCAATCATTGGTACAATTTTTTTTGTCATGTGCTCTGCGTGTTTGTGCCAATTTAAGTTGTCATCAATTTCCAATCCCAGATATTTGGTATGATCGACCTTTTGAATTACTTGATCTCCAATTCTGATATCTGGGTCTCGACTTTGTTTATTTTTATTTTTGAAGAGCATATACACTGTTTTTTTTACATTTATTTGTAATTTATTTGCCAGGAGCCATTTAGCATATAGTTCTAGATCACTATTTACCAAGTCTTCCAGTTCACCCAGATTAGGTCCTTCATATACTAGAATGGTATCATCTGCGAATATGTAATAGCGAGCTTTAAGATTTGCTTTTTTGAGATTTAGGGTGTGTAACGAGTATAACAGTGGTCCAAGGACTGACCCTTGTGGGACTCCGCAGTTTATATACGCGATTTCACTATTAACTTCATTTAGAGATACATATTGTTGCCGATCCTTTAAATACGATTTTAATATACTTGCACTTTTTCCTCTTATACCTAAATGGTTCAATTTATCGACTAGAATTTCATGATCCACTACATCGAATGCCTTTTGTAAATCAATAAATATTGTTAGGACAAATTTTTAATGCCTTTTGTAAATCAATAAATATTGTTAGGACAAATTTTTTATCATCCATGTTAGTTATGACATGGTTTAGAAAGTCTATTGTATCACTTTGGGTGTTCGATTGTTTCTGAAAACCATATTGATACTTGTCTAATTCAACATATCTAGTAAGGAAGTTCATGATACGGTTTTTAAAGAGAATTTCCACAAATTTTGAAAGCGCACATACTACGGTAATGGGGCGATAATTTTCTGAATTATTTTTTGGTCCTGATTTATGGATAGGGGTAACCTTACCCATTTTTAGCTCCTTCGGAAACTCCCCTGTTTCAAACATTTTATTGACCAAGTCGACTAAGACTGGTATTATTGTCTCCTGCACTATTAATAAATCTTTTACAGAAATTGTATCATTACCTGGAGCAGAATTCTTATTCATTTCATCCAAAACTTCTCTTACTTCTTTTATGTTAGTATCATATAGGTACAAAGAGTTTTTTATATTAATTTCATCGAAATAATGTGAAGGTGGGTTACTTATGAGTTTTGCATTGATTTTATTGACTATTGATTGACCTATATCACAGAAATATTCGTTAAATTTATTTACAATTTCTAATTTATCAGTTATTAATGTTTTATCTACCTCTATTGCATCTACAGTAATTTGCTTGTTTTTATGTTTTATTAGATTATTTATGAAATTCCATTGTTTCTTTGGATTTCCATCAGTATCATTCCATCTTTTCTGAAAAAATTAGTTTTTAGTTTTCTTTTTTATTTTCAACTTGGTTCTTTTTATTTCTGAAGTCCCATAAGATTCGTTGATCTTGAGGGAATTTTTTCATTAGTTTGTATAATTGGTCTCTCCTTTTCAATAGTTCTAAAAACTGGGGGGTTATCCAATCATTATTTTCCCTAATTTTAATTTTAATTGTTTTTGTAGCCTTATTTTTTGCTTCTTGTATAAGTTGGATCAAGGTTTCGAATGTATCGACCGGCACAGAAGTTTGCAATAGATTTTTCAAATTTTCCTCATATTTTGAGTTATCTAGTTTCTTAAATGTTTTTTGAACTTTACAATTATTATAGTTTTTTGTTTTTGAATACAATTCTATTTCTAATAGATTATGATCGGAAATTGTGCTATATTCAATGTTTATTTTACACTCTCCAATATTACTTGTTGCTAAAACATGATCAATGATGGTATGAGAGTGTTGTGTAATTCTGGTTGCATATTCCGTGCCTATATTGTTTTGGATTTCAAACCCTTTCAATATAACACAATTTTTATATTCACTAGTGGCCTCAGTATTTTCTAATAAATTTATGTTAAAGTCCCCAATTATTAGTGTTTTTTCTCATGCTGCAGTATTTCTTCTAATATTTCCAGAAATTCCTTCACATTGAATGATGGTGGTCTATATAATGCTATAATTTTTATACCATTTACCTGTAGATTCATCCCAATCATGTTGTATTGACTGTCGCCGCTAACATTGTTTATCTCGATGAACTTAATGTTTTCTTTAATATATATTGCAACTCCTCCGGCTCTCGTATCTCTACATGCATGCACAGCTGAATATCCATTAATCACGAATTGGTTTACTTCATTTTTATATAACCAGGTTTCCACAATTACTAATATATCATAATATTTCATTTTCACAAGACATTGTAGTTCCTCTAATTTGTTTCTGAGACTTTGTGCATTTATATATAAAATTCTTAGTTGTGATTCTGCTGTTGGTTTAATAATTTCATTGGATTGTTTCAGTTTTTAGATCACTGGTGTCTTCGATTTGATGAACTGGGCTGTGTTCATCTTTGCGAATATAGATTTTCCCATGATTTATCCAGGCAAACCTATAGTTATTTTCTTTCTTGTATCTCAGCACTTCTTTGAATAGGTATTGATTTGCCTTTGTTAAATCATGGTTTAGGTAGATAACGTTGCCTTCTTCGTATCCTAGGTCTTTCGAAGTTATCATTTTCTTCTTCCTAGCTCCCAAGAACTCTTCTTTCTCCTTTTCACTGGTAAAACATACTTTTATAGGCAGCTGTCCATTGAGGTTTCTCCCTTTTCCGATTCTGAAGCATTTTGGTTTATTTAATGTTTGAACTTGAATGTTTGAACTTCTAGGTCCCAAAATAGATCCTTGCGGCACACCAACTGGAATTTTTTCTTTGTTGATGAAGTATTACCCACTCTTACTGTCTGAAATCTATTTTCCAAATAATATTTTATTAGCTTTATCATGTTCTTAGAGAAATTATATTTTTATTCAAGAGAATTTCATGTGAGACACAATCAAATGCTTTACTTAGATTATAGAAAGTTATGTCATCATTTGTTACTGAGGTCCAATATTGCCATTATATATATATATATATATATATATATATATATATATATATATATATATATATATATATGTTGAGGAATTAGCGGGTATTCAGTCTGGTTTCATATAAAGAAAAAATTCTTCTTTATTTTTCCAAGCTTTCGACAATTTATTTTGTCTTTAACAAGGCTAAAAAACAAGAATGGTTAAAAAATATCAAATATGAAAAATTGATATGAACTTACATGTAAAATGAGTTAAATTAACGAATATAAGTGTATAAAATATATCGACATTATGACTTCAAAAAATTGTCACTGATAGACTTTTGCATTTTTGTGAGTAGTTGATGTTTCTTTGTTAGGTTGTACAGGGGATTCTGTATGAATATTTATTAAAATAAAAGTTCCTTTTGAAAGTAGATACGAGTAGATTTTGCTTAGTTGGTCGATGTCAGATCTCTTATTCATGATATTAATGTCACTATTAATTGCTATCATTTCTAAAAAAAGTCTTTTTGTTCTTGATATATAATTTTTGTGTCATGATAATTCATTATGTGATCTTGGTTCACTACATGATCAGAGAGTTCACAAGAAAGTTTTTGGAGTCTACAGTCACTTTTATGACCAGTGAATTTGTATCTATCATTTTAGGAATTGAGAGTAGAATACATAAAATAGTACACCCATCTCTTTTAGATAAAAATTTAAAAAAACTATACGGAATATTGAGAGACAATTCGTATCCTCATAGCCTACTCAATAAATTATTCAATACAATTTCTAATGAAACTGTCAATACAGATACTAATGTACGAAATTCCAGTAATATAATTACTTTCGGATCAATACCATACATAAAAAAATTGTCTACTAAAATTATTAATGTATTCAAAAGTGAATTCAACATTAAAATATCACAAAAAAATATCCTTCCAATAAATAAAATATATACAAAATTAAAAGACGGAGAATATGCACCGATGAAAAACAATTTAGTTTATAGTATACCTTGTGGTACTTGTGATAAAAATTACATTGGACAAACGAGTCAAACATTGAAATCACGAATCACTGGTCATGAAAGTGACTGTAGACTCCAAAAACTTTCTTGTGCACTCTCTGATCATGTAGTGAACCAAGATCACATAATGAATTATCATGACACAAAAATTATATATCAAGAACAAAATTTGTCAAAAAGACTTTTTTTAGAAATGGTGGCAATTAATAGTGACATAAATATCATGAATAAGAGATCTGACATCGACCAACTAAGCAAAATCTACTCGTATCTACTTTCAAAATGAACTTTTATTTTAATAAATATTCATACAGAATCCCCTGTACAACCTAACAAAGAAACATCAACAACTCACAAAAATGCAAATGTCTATCAGTGTGACAATTTTTCGAAGTCATAATGTCGATATATTTTATACACTTATATTCGTTAATCTAACTCATTTTACATGTAAGTTCATACCAATTTTTCATATTTGATATTTTTCAACCATTCTTGATAAAAACAAAATACATTGTCGAAAGCTTGGAAAAGTAAAGAAGATTTTTCTTTATATGAAACCAGACTGAATACCCGCTAATTCCTCAAAATAATAGTACAGTCGAGAAAATAATTCACTATATATATATATATATATATATATATATATATATATATATATATGTTTAAAAATTAATTTAAAAATATAAAGATGAAGTGTTAAATATAAAAATAATATCAAAATGAAAATCTTGTTTGAAGTCCAGGACTCGAAGTAAAGGCGCATTTGCTGTTTCAGTTAGAGGAAAACCACAACACCATCAGAATTCAGATCATCAACTTTCTCATAGAAAAGGACACATGCTTCCTGGGAATGAGAGAATCAATCTAAGAAAATACAAGGGAGTCATCGTATGCCGTATAGTGTCCGTTGGAAATGTTGCCACTATGATTAGATATGGTGTAGATATTACAGAGAGTATTCATTCCATCCCGAGCAGAATATTGGTCCAAATTCAAATTTTGTAAGGGAAAATTAATCACATTGTCCAATTTACTGCCATCAATTGAAGAAACACGTTTCACATGTATAACAAAATTTTTTGGAAATATTTGTATGCGAATCTTTTTTTTGAATTCTCTTTTCAGTCCACAAGTCGAACAGTATATGGGCTTGCATCGTCAGCCAAAGTCTCCTCTTCTGTCAACAGTTCAATACATTGTGTTAAATTCACGACCTCGTTTCGCAAGTCTGGAATAGGGATTGAAAGAACCCAGAAAGGTTCAAAAATAACGCAGCAGTAATTACAAAAAGTACATCTCAATATAGATTTCAGCTGACCGACAAATGTATCTACAATTTTGGAATAATGAGTAGGCATCTTGTCCAAGAAATGCAAGCTTTTTGATTATCATTCATGATAACAAAATCGTTTGGTGATGGATGATTCTCTGCTCTCGACTTGTTTAAATCTTCATGTAAACCTACGAGAACGTCTGCAGTAAGAGACAAATCTGTAACATTCTTGATAGCCAGCCATAATTTCATTAAAAATGAAAAATGTCTTATTCCTCAAGACAGCTGACTACAAAAACCTATACAATAGATGTATGTTGGTCGCATATCCATCATTAGTCAAGACATTTTTCATTTTTAATTACACTGGATCGTGCTATTCATAAAACAGGAATTTCCTACATTCCTCTTAGACCAAATGTAAACATGGAGTATCTTGTTGATACGGCATGCTCACTTCTGTTAATCGAAGAATCCGTGGGTTCATTATTCCTGTAATTCAAAGAATGTAACATTGATTTTTTGGAAGGTACTGAATGATTATCTTTGATTACTGATATGTATTTCGAAGGAAAATTGGGACGATCAAATAATTCATCCTGTGGATGCGATGGAGGAATTGTACCAATATAAAAGAAGCATTGCCCCTTTGAATTGCTATACTTATTCTTTGTATAAAAAATGAGATTGAACGTTTATCTATTGTAGCGCGACAAATCTCCTTCCAATCCTGTGTACATTCCCGATTCTTGGAAAGATGACTGAGGTTGCAGAGTAATTTCAACAAATTTGAACAGCTTCATTCCAGCATCGACTAAATTTCACACCTGTTTGATGGAATCTTTCCAAAATATACCAGTTTTGGAAGACCCCCTCAACTAAATGGTAATTGTACGCGTCCAAAACACTTTCTTTTTTGCTCCTGCAGGTCGTCACGAATTAAAAGAATTATTTGCCGAGTTGTAGAATCAAAATGGATCTGGTTGGAATAGAATATCCATGGTCTCCTATTTTATATTTGGCACAACTGTTGAATATTTGTTGCGTGTTTTGACCACATAATTCATAATTATATATATTACTCATAATTATATATATTACTGATAAATAATTAAGAGTTCTGTGATTGTTTTGACAGACACACAGTTCACATTTTTGGAGCTAAAGTTGGTGTTAGGGTACAGCCATTTTCTAGATATAATTTTGATGCATCTGATGAGACAATACTCTCTGTTGATACATGCAAAATGGTGTGATAAAACCTATTTGTTTATCACAGCAACCCTAAGAAATTTCACATAAATCTAATATAAGTATACGGTGAAAAACGTTAATGAGGTGAATTTTCAAAAGGGATGAGAATAATGGACTGAATTTCAAATATATCTTTAATTCAACTGAAATATACATATTCAGTAATTCCATAATACCAAAATATATGTCTAATGGATGAAGAATCATAAGTTGATTTCATTTAGCCCCCAAGAGAGATAAATGGGTCTTCTCAGAAATTATATAATAATAATAATAATCGTTTTTATTGATAGTAAGTGAGACATAATTCATACATGAAATGTGATTCTAGTACTATCAAAGGGCAGAGTTAGCGTTTACCCATGTGTTAGATGGGTAGGTACTTTCTTACACTCAACCTTTATTCTAATATGCTAATGGAGAATAGAAATGAAAGAAAAAAAAAGCTGAATTACAATATCTAGCAATATATCTATATAATAATAATGTGTGAGGCACAAAGAGAAACAACAAAGTAATGATATGTTAGTATGTCAGAGCACGTAGAATGGGGATAGATTAAACATTGATAATTATTTTATTTAAAAGTGTAGATATACAGCGGGAATACTTATAAATGTATATCATCCATCAACAGAAGTTTTTTCATTTTTTTCTTGAAGAGTCCAATGGAGGAAGTATTTTTTAGAGCATCTGGTACCTTATTGTATAGCCGTGAAGTGAAGACTGATAGAGAGAGGTTTTATGCAAAGGTGGTGTCAATTTGGACTTGAATCTGATATAAATATTGTGGACGTCTGTTCGGAACGATACTTTTTCAAATAAGTATGGTGGCTTCTTCTCGAGGATGATTTTATGATACAGCACAGATGAATGCAGAAAGATGCGTTTTTGAACACTTAGCCAACCCAGCTCCCTCAAAGGGGTTGATATATTATTTCGTTTCCTTAAACCACAGATAAGACGGACACATGAATTTTGTACCAATTGTAGTCTGTTTATATCCGATTTGAGTAAGGCTGGGCCGAAGACAACATCTGCGTGATTTAAGTGAGACAAGACTAGGGCTTCGCATAAGATTATTTTACTTTTTTTGTCTAGAAAGGATCTGTTAGAGTAGATAAGTTTCAGATTGCAAAATGCTCTACTGATGACAGTATTCACATGTTTCGTGTACCTCAGAGTATAGTCCATAAATAAGCCTAGATTTTTAACGGTATCTATGAATGGAATGAGTTCGTCATTGACTCGGAGGTTGATATGTGGTAAACGCCTAATTCGGACGTCTTTGTTTCTGCTAAACAGTATGGCATTTGATTTTGAAGGATTGATAGAAAGACATATTTTGCTCGACATGTCGACTATAGCAGTCAGATCATCATTCATATGCTGAACCGAGAGGGCTAAGTTACTTTCGGTTGAGGGAAGATATAGTTGAACATCATCTGCATAAAAATGACTACTGGAATAATGTAAAGTTCTGTGTAAATCAATAGTGTACAAAATGAAGAGCAACAGGCCTGAAATTGATCCTTGTGGTACCCCATTTTTGATGTGTACGAAATCAGACTGTTGGTTATTGAGTTTGACTGTTTGAAAACGATAGTATAGATAATTTTTGAAAAACATAACAGAAGAATCACTGAAACCAATATTGTGTAGTATGGCTAGTAATAGGTCATGTTTAATTCTATCGAATGCTTTAGTATAGTCTAGAAATACAAGTAACACCAACTTTTTATCGTCTAAATATTTGAGAATATCGTCTGTCACCTTCAAAAGTGCTGTGTTACAACTGTGATGAGTCCTGAATCCTGATTGGTGCGGAGGTAGGAGATTATAATCTTCTAAGTAGATTTTCATTTGTGCATGTATGATCTTCTCAAAGACTTTGGACAAAACACATAGAATACTAATAGGTCTAAGAAATTTGAGTTCAGTGGGATTACTGATTTTTGGTAGAGGGAGGACAACAGCATGTTTCCAAATAGATAGGTAGGTATTTTTTTCTATACAGTAGTTAAAAATGTGACAGAGATGCTCTAAGACAGATGGACAAGCATGAAGTAGCATATTCACACTTATAGAGTCCGCACCAATAGCTCGCGATTTGATAGAAAGAAGGTGCTTATAGATGTCAGTTTCACTGATAGGTGTGAATCTAAATAGTCCTGCACCGGGCAGATTGTTGTTGGAGTAGTGGTTGATAGTATCAGCTTCTAGTTGTAAGTCGCTCTGTGAAGAGCTGGTGAAATAATCATTTATAACTTGAGCATTTTTCAAATTTGCTGGGATTGTTAGGTTTCTGTTTTTAGAGTGGATATTCATTTTGTCGAGTTCTCTCCATAGTGACTTACTGTCATTTCCACAATTTCTAGTTCTGAATTGGATATACGCCCTTTTTTCGCGAACTATTGCATGTTTAGTTAGGTTTCTGAGATCTCTATAGTAGTTCCAATCACGCTCTAGCTTGGTACGCTTATATTTAATCAATGCTTTATCTCGAAATGACATCATCAATTTGATTGTATCAGTGATCCAAGGTGCTGGTGGCCTGGTTACTTTGACAGTTCTAAAAGGTGCATGATAGTCAAATAAGGCTATGAGTGTATTATTGAAGCATTCTACTTTAGAGTCAATATTTTCAAGGTGGTAGATTGGGGAGAAATCAGTGTGAATCAAATCAGTTGTAAAAGAGTCATGATTAAATTTTTTGAAATCGCGAAATGTACGTAGATTGGTTTCAGAGGACACGTCGCCAGTACCGATCGAACAGGATACAAGGCAGTGATCAGAAATGTCAGAGGCGTCACTGACCAGTACGTTGTTGACAAGGAGAGATTCAGTGCATAAAATTAAATCGATGGCTTTGGCGCTGGTTTGGCAGAGTCTAGTTGGTTCAAGTATTAAATTCTTGAGATCATAACTTGATATGGTATTGCTCAAAAGTATAGTAGCATTATTTGTGAAACTGTCGAACTACGAGGATAAACTGGAGATAATGAAAAATCGAAGGAAACTCAAAGGGACGAGAATACATATTAAAGAAGACCTAACCAAATATAAACTAGACTTGATGATGCAAGCCTCTGAGAAGTATGGTTATAAAAATATCTGGAGCATGAATGGTAAAATCTATGGTTTATTGATGGTAAAAAAACTGAACTGAAACAATAAACTGATTACTTATTTTTACTATGAATACCAATTTGTTAGAATTATTAAATCAAAAAAACCAAAAATATCCATAATGAAAAAAAATAATATACCTATTTTTATTCTTAATTTCATTTATCTTCTGTAATTATTTTTTTTCTTTTCCTTGTAAGAACTGAGTTAAAAACCAAGCATTGCTGTGAAATGTTAGAATATATTGAGGAACTAGAAGATTACAACAGGGTGGACGAACAAATTGTAAAGAGTTGTAATGAATTAAAAGAATCAACCTTAAAAAGTCTGAACCTTGGAATGAACATCATACATCAAAATATACGTAGCCTACGGAAAAACTTTGATGAATTCGTGGTATATCTGGAATCTCTTGATTTTCAGTGTGACATTATTATATTAACAGAAACCTGGAACATTCCTAACATAGAAAACTTCAAATTGCCAAATTACATCACGCACTATAACAACTCTGACCTGAACCAAAATGACGGTATATGCATCTTCATTAATAATAAGCTGAATTCCACAATATCGGTAACAAAAATCTCAGATATAAGCGTCATGAAATAAAAATAACAATCAACAAATCAAACATCACGCACTATAACAACTCTGACCTGAATCAAACTACGATATTTTTGGATCTACAGACCGCCATCCACAGATGTGATGGGGTTCATTGATCAACTAGAGTATTTTTTAAAGCAGCATGGTAGATACCATTTTAGCATGTTGATAGGAGACCTGAACATAGATTTAAATAAGCCTAACATAATAACTAATTCCTACATTAACGTTCTTAGCTCATGTGGCTACAAACAATATATAAAATCACCCACTAGAGTAACTCCTGAAACAATGAGCTGCATTGACCATGCATTCATCAAAATGAAGCACAACACTAGGGGTATACAAATTATTCCAATTATATTCGAAAGCGCAATAACAGATCATTTTAGTGTCATAATTAACATATCGGAAAAAGGCAAATCCTTCCCAAGAAACACGAAACCCATATACAAACAAACAAAAATCATCAACCATGACGAACTCAACACTATCCTACAACAAGAAACATGGAACGACGTCTATGCCGAACAAAATGTTGACTCAGCCTACTATCTATTTCAAAACAAACTATCATCAGCTATAATAAAATGCACACATTATAGAAACATGAAAATCTCCAAAAAAATTAGGCCCTGGATTACACAGGGACTAATCACATCAATCAAAAAGAGAGATAAATTGAAAAAAAAAATGCATTAAAGAAAATAACCCTGAACTCTGGAATGCATATAAACTGTATCGAAATCACCTAACAAAACTATTAGCGAAAACGAAAGGAAATTACTATAAAACAAATTATCCAATGCAAAAACGATAGAAAGCCATATGGAAAATAATAAAAATACTGAGAACATAAACCTGGAAAATTTTGAATTGTATAACGACCAAAAAATAATAACGTCAAAACCAAACGAAGTAGCGAATATTTTCAACACACATTTTGCGACAGTTGGGAAGAAAATGGCAGACCTCATAAAAAAGACGAACATACAGACTTTACAGATACCTTCCGCATAGAAAACAATCAAATGCACTCTATGTACCTAGACCCGGTAACCACGGACGAAATCTTAAACATAACTAAAAAATAAAACTTCCTGTGGTACGGACCAACTATATACCAAAACAATTAAGGAAATCAGAGAAAACATAGTAACAATATTAGCTCACTTAATAAATATTATATTCACCTCCGGAAAATTCCCAACTGCACTGAAGCAAGCAGTCATAACCCCTGTCCACAAGAATGGAGATAAAGGTGACCCCAAGAATTACAGACCAATCTCTGTTATATCGATAATGGCTAAAATATTAGAAAAATGTATAGTTTCCAGATTAAATAAATACCTAACTAAAAATAACATGATATCATCTTGTCAATTCGGCTTCAGGGAAAATCTTTCCACAGAGGACGCTCTGTTTAATTTCACAAAAAAAATCCATGAATATCTTGAAAATAATAAAAAAGTTATAGGAATATTCATAGATTTGGCGAAAGCCTTCGACAGCATATCTCATGAAATGCTTTTGGAAAAACTTGAATCTTATGGTATTCGCGGGATTGTATATGAGCTTTTCAAGAACTATCTAACTGACCGTACGCAAATGGTCAAAATAAATGACTATTTCAGTGAAAATCAGCAAATTGAATTTGGTATTCCCCAAGGAACAGTTCTTGGTCCCCAGCTATTCCTACTTTATATAAACGATATGTTGAAATTAAATATTCCGGGCGATATCATATCATACGCCGATGATACTGTGCTACTCTTCACAAGTCACACCTGGGAAACAACAAAAAAACAGGCAGAAGCAGGCCTATACAAAATCAAGTGCTGGTTAGACAGTAATCTACTCAGCTTGAACTTCAACAAAACCAAATTTATGACCTTCTCAAATAGTATCGTAAATCAGCCTGACCTTCCCTTGAAATATACTCCAACTGTGCATGAATCCTTTATATGTCAAGAACTATAGGAAAAACTGACAATAATAGTATCGTAAATCAGCCTGACTTCCCCACCTTGAAATATCACTCCAACTGTGCAGTGAATCCTTGTATATGTCAGAGAAAAACTGAAAATATGAAATATCTAGGCATAATAATAAATAATACACTAAAATGGGATAGCCACTCTGAATATTTAACAAAAAGACTGAGAAAACTGGTATACACGTTCTATGAGCTACGAAAATTCCTCCCAATAAACATACTTACAATAGCATACAGATCACTGGCTGAATCTATTTTGTCTTACGGTATCATCATATGGGGTGGTACTTATCATAGCCAGATAAAACACTCATATTAACACAAAATGGATCTTGAAAGTCATACTATCGAAACCAAAAGATTTTCAACAACACTGCTCTTTTCAGATACAAGATTCATGGACATACACCAACTTTATGTTCTTAGCGCCTCAAATTTATGTACAAAAATAAAATTGAGAAAAGCATAAATAAACACGATTACAACACAAGAAGAAGAGACACATTAAAAACTCCCCAAACTAAAACAACCCTATCTCAAAAATTTATCTGTACAACAGGACCAAAATTTACAATTGCCTCCCCCAACACCTTAAAAGTATAAAAAATTTCAAATCATTTTGCAATAAAGTGAAAAAATTTATACTCGTAAACATAGAAACCTTTAAGTTCATTCTATGACGGAAAATTTATAACAAACTCACAAAACAAAATGTCATGCGCGCCAAAAACACCCTGTTGGAATCTTCTTACTCATTGATCTGTTCACTTTATATTTTTAATTTGTATATTATGAAGATAGGTTATTATTATCATGTACATTCTTTCCTATAATTTACTATCTCTTTATTATTATTATCACTATGTACATCCTTTTCTATATTTTGCCCTCTCTTTACTATTACTATTACTGTTAACTCAAGATAGGTATGTTCATGTAAAAAAAAAAATACTGATTAGTTAATCTACTTGCTACTCAAATCTACCAGTCAGGCACACTACAACTTCTCCAGAAGTTAGGTGCAATATCATTCTGTTAAAGTATAGCATTTACCCTGTAATGTAACATTAATTCAATAAAATTATCTATCTATCTATCTATCTATTACTTCCTACATCCAACATGTCTATATTGAAGTCCCCGGCACATAATAGGTGATCGTATTTGGGAGCAATCATACTCAAAGAGCTTTCAAAATCATTCATAAATTCGTTTATATTTTGCTTGGGTGGACGGTAAAGAACACCAAGTGCGTATTTGACATTTTTTACGGAGAACGATACCCATAATTGTTCGGTGTTACTAGGATCTAATCGCACAGGAGTTACTTTTAAATTTGATTTTAAGTATATTGCCACACCGCCACCTCTCCCTATCAAACGATCTCTTCTGTACAATAAATACCCATTAAGTGCAATCAGGTCGTCTGGTATTTCTGCAGAGAGCCATGATTCAGTGACCAGTATTATATCAAACTTCAGATAGACACAATCTTTAAATTGCTGAAAATGTGCTACTAGCGATCGCGAGTTGATATGGCAAATCTTGATTATCAGACTGGTAAGCATTTAAGGTAAGTATAATAACATTGAGATCACGATAAAAAAAAATTATAACAGGAAAAAGCAAAAAAAAGTAAATACATGAGTAAGAGGTACCTGCAAGTACAAGTTAAGTTGGACATATGGATTGAGAACGGAGTCTTGTTCTTGGATTTTCAAGGAAGCTGCTGACAGGCGAGTTTTCCAACTTCCTCTTTCGCTCTTCTGTTTTTTCAGTATGCTTGTCTTCTTTGAGTAATTGTTCATAGCAGTAAGATGTACCATCGATCAATAATTTATTATTGACAATTTTGGCATTAGGGTCAGTGACTTTAGCCAGTTTAAGTTGTTCGTACATACATTTACGCTTCATATAATCTTCTTTGGCATAGTCTTGAGAAAACAGCACACCTAGTTGTTTCAGGTTGGCGTTCTTGTTTCGAGAAGAGGTGAGTATTTGGGTTTTCAAATTGAAGTAGTTACTTCTGCAATGATTGATCTTGGTTTGTCACCCTTATTTTTTCCTATCCTGGTAATGAAGCGAAAGTCGTGATTATGACAGACAATACTCAATTCCTTATTGATGCATTTCACCAGATCAGATGAAGTGTTGTTTTCTTCACCAGCTAATCCATGGATTATAATATTAAATTTTTTTGATCTTCTTTCAGTTTCAAGGAGGCGCTGTTTCAAAGTTTCATTCTCGCCCTCCAAGCATTCAATTCTGGTCCTGAGTGTCACGAAATCAGCACTGATGGTGGTTTTAGCTCTGATATCTCTTTCTTAATTTCCTGGTTGCTTTTCACTATTAATTCGAAAAGGTCATCAATGGTTTTTGACATGTCCTCTGTGTGTTAGGCAAGTCGAAATAATTGAAGGCACCTGCAGTGTCAGTACGAATCTTGTGCAATACAATATGTAATTTTCGAAAAATCAGTTTTGTTGTGTCAGTATACACTCCCAGAGTTTATTATTATTCTGGCGCTATCAGTTCCCTTTTTGTATGAGTTCTTTAGTAGCCACTTTTTATGTGTTTCGTTTTGGTGTCTCTGGTTGTATGAGTATGACATCAAAGTTAGCACTATTCGTAACTCACCCTGATGATTACAATGACATGAACACACAACTTTTGATCACTATTCCCTGAGGTTCACTTTGATATAAATTTCAAATTTGTTAAGCAGTGATTTCCCAATAAATTTCGAAAGAACACAGAGAGGAGGTGTTAATCAGCCGACCGAAAATTTAACTCGAGGCTGAATAATCATCATATAATTTTCATTTTCAAGTAACTTTGACACTAATCTTACAGTACATTTTGTATAAAAAAGGATTTTTGTTAGTCAATATCTAAGGATTTTAAGATTGAAATGGTTTTTCCCCTGTACGAACTCTCCCATGCAATACCAAGATATGTTTCCTAGTAAACAATCGCATTGAAATGGTTTTTCTTCTGTGTGATCTCTCTCGTGCAATAGCAAACTGATCTCTTGAAAAAATGATTTTGCGCAGCTTTTGCATGAAAAGAATATACACCACATTAAAGCATTTTCTAATAAAGATATTTTTACATCGACATGGCTCTTGCCTAAAATATTGATACTAAATTAGTGCTATTCAGAACTTTATGATATATTTGAGAACAAATCAAATATACTTTATTGTCGATGATGTAAAAACCTCATAGACAAAGCATTTTTTAAAGCATCAAAAACACAAATACAATATAAAATTACGGAAAATATAGATTAAAAGTAGAATACAAATAAAATACAACACAACTAGTAGTATTTCTGTTCACAATAAAAATTGACCATCATAATATTCCTGCAGTTTATAATAGGCGTTCTCAAGCAGCATGATTTTTACCTCATTTCTTAATAGTTTTTGTTTGGCTAGGTAAATTATTTTACATTTTTTTGATGTCGTATATAACTGAAAATTTTGTCAGGGACGACTTGGGTATTGGAAGTGGAATATTTTGGTTAGTTCTAGTGACATAACCGGATTCCGGAGTGACTGTTTTCAAATTGACTTTATGAATAAGACAAAATAAATAAATAAGCTAGTTGTCAGTATTTTGTAATGAATGAACAGAGGGTTGCAATGTTCTCTTGGTTTTGTATTGCACATATACGTCAATGCTCTTTTCTGAGGAATAAAAACAGAATTGATATTTTTCTGATTTGTGAATCCCCAAAAAGCTATTCCATACCCGAGCTACGGTTCTAATCACATAGCATCCTGATGCGACTTTTTTGATAATTTATTGTCAATGTATACAAATTGGAAGAAAGTTTTATTTTGAATGATGTTTGTTTTAAGATATAAGTTTGAAAAGTCAAATTTGAAGGTGACAACATTTGTTTTAGAGATATTAAAACATAGTGAGTTTGATTCACACCACTCGTTCGCTAACTCAGAGACATGTTATACAGTTTCTTTCAAAACTTCCGTATCTTTCCATGCCAAAGGAGGGTGGTGGTGTCAGCAAAGAGAAAATATAGGTCCAAGAACAGATCCTTGTGGAACTCCGTCAGTAATCTCTTTTATATCAGATGTATGATCATTAACTTTTACTACTTGATATCTATTTGTGAGGTATGAATAAGGTAGTTCCGCCACGAGACAGTTGAATTAGGAAATTATTTTCGACGGAATCGAAAAATTTCAAAAGACTATCCGATTTGAAACGCAAAAAAAAAAATTTTTGAAGGAGGGCACTTGCTCCCCCCCAATCGACTCTAGAAAATTTCTTCGTTGTACAGGGTGTCCCTGGACTTCCCCTTTTCCTCTCGGGAATGTATAGATGGGGTCAAAATATCACCAGTACTTCATATAACTTTTGTTCCTAAAAGCCTTCGTTACCAAGTTACGGGCCCTCAAAGTTACAAGATGAAAAATGTTTTTCTTTGATAACTTTCAACGTGAATATTCAAAATTATCTAAATTTTGGTGATTGACTAAACAAATGAATTCCTTCGATGAGCTTTCATGCAGGAGTCAGTTGTTTTGCTACAAAGTCAGGAACGGACTACCCCCGATGGTCCACACCCCAAAACTTTGAAATGACAGATAATTTTTCAATAGTTTTCAACAAAATAAGGTTATGTAGACAAAAAGCAACGATTTTATAAAAATGCAGTTTTACTCGACGACATCAAACTCGATCGTCCACCATTATTTGAAATGAAAAATTTTCACAGTAGAAATACTAATGCTAACGTTAATTCAACAACATTTATAACAGGGATAATACAAAATATGCTAAAATAAAGTCGTAAACAAAAAGTACAGTACCTAGTTGAAAGTTTCAATCACAATGTAGATATTTTTTCAAATGAAATATCAAGTTATGTAGATTCGTGGTGTTTTTGAACTAACAAGCTACTCCACTATGAAATATCGAATTCAGTCCATATTTTGTTTGTACGCGTGGAATAAGCACGTTTCGTGTTGTGTTATCTGAATCTCATGAAACTCAACATTTGGATGTTGCAAATTCGTATTCACAGCTTAAATGTTGAGGAGTTTCACTGATAAGTATAATTTAATGGAAGAAAATCTTTAACCCGAAGATGAATTTAGCTGAAAAAACGCACATCGGAAGACATAACTAATAAAAAGCAAACGAATAAACCATCTGAACCAGATTTTCCCCAATAGATGGATTGGTAGAGGTGGGCCATGTTCATGGCCACCGTGGTCTCCGGATTTAAATCCATTGAATTTCTTTCTGTGGGGGCATCTAAAAAGCCTCGTTTACGCTACACCTATTCACACCAGAGAAGCCTTGTTGAATAGAATTACATTACATTGTGAAGCCATACGAAACGACCCTGGCATGCTATTTCAAGTACAGGGAGGGTGTTTGCACCGACTAAGAAAATGTATTCAGAGAGACGGGGGTCATATCGAGTAGTTTTTGTAGCGGATTTTGCATTTCTGTTTGCTCTTGAGGCTTGCGATTGATTAGTTACACCATGAGTTTTGTAAGGTAAACGTGTTTGCATGATAAAAATTCGTTATGAACATTGTACCTATCGAATAATGGTAGACATCTCAGGTTGGATGTCGTCGAACAAAAATGCATTTTTATCAAAAATCGTTGCTCCGGTCGATTTTCCACACGAGTACTTTTATTCAGGAAATTGTCCAGGTAACCTTGTTTTGTTAAAACATATTGACAAATCCAGTCATTTCAAAGTTTTGGGGTGTGGACCATCGGGGGTATTCCGTTCCTGACTTTGTAGCAAAACAACTGACTCCTGCATGAAAGCTCATCGAAGGAATTCATTTGTTTAGTCAATCACCAAAATTTAGATGATTTTGAATAATCACTTTGAAAGTTATCAAAGAAAAACATTTTTCATTTTGTAACTTTGAGGGCCCGTAACTTGGTAACGAAGGCTTTTAGGAATAAAAGTTATATGAAGTACTGGTGATATTTTGACCCCATCTATACATTCCCGAGAGGAAATGAGGAAGTCCAGGGACACCCTGTAGAAGGTCGGCGACTCAAAAAATTGATGTCCCCGAAAAGTGCAGCAAAAAAAAATTTTCAGACCCCCCCCCCTCACTATAACGAGAGTAGTTTTGATTATATCTGTCAAACTAGATGGTCAATCACTTTGATTTTTTTTCACAATATCTGTGATATCCTGCTCTAGCTCCTCCTCGTTTTTCATAAACTTCTTAATTTTAGTACTAACGGTAGAATTAATAATGTTATGTTTGTTAAATGCATGGTCCATATATTACGTGTTAATTGAGTCAAATTCAATGATATATATCTCGGGTTCAGGATGGTGAAACTTGTTAAAATTTTATAGAGGTGTTGTTCACATGTTAAACAATATGTATGCCAAATTTTCTACGTCTCGTGGCGGTACTACCTTAAACCAATCCATAGTGACACAAATTTAATTTTTGCAGCAGTGTTCTGAGGTTTACACGACCAAATGATTTTGAGAAATCGCAGAACACAGCTGCAACTGGCATCTGGAATCCGAACTGGTATTTTGACATTAAACTATAACATTCCAGAAATTCTAGGGACCGTGTTTTAACAAGCTTTTCTATAATCTTTGATATAGTAGAAAATAGTGAAATGAGTCGGAAATTAGATGGATCTTCAATGTTCCCCCCTTTACAAATCTACAAATAAGAGGTCGAAGTCATTCGACACAGTCGACCAACAATTAATGATACAGTAATACACGGTGATGCATGAGAGGTCTCATATTGAATTTATTTACATTATACCTTACCTCAGAAAGACAATATTTTGCATCGATAAAAACGGAAATGAATTCAAATTCTGGGTCCCATGCTCTCTGTTCATCAATCTTTTTACTATGAATAATTTTAATGAATCAGTAGAGGCAGGAAACGGAAAAGTCAGTATGCAGACGACATTAATAATAATAATAAATATGCTTTATTGTCTGAAGGGATACCTTATTGACAAAGCTTAGTGTATACAAAATATAAAACAAAGTATGGACATAAAGAATTCATATATTACATTGAGTACAGTCATGAAAATGAAAATATAATGAGCTAACAGTGTAGACAGAACTATCATAAAAAAGTATCAGAATACAAGTAATGTGAATATAGTAAATATAATATAGTTAAGATAGTGAGAGAAAGAATTCCTGCAGCGAGTAGTAGGGTCTCTCAAAGATAATTTTTTTGACTGTTTTTCTAAATTGGATTTCGTTCAAGTTCGCTCACCTGAAGTCAATTGGCAAGTGGTTAAACATTTTGCCGCCATTATAGAATATAGAGTCTCTGGTGAGATTTTTTGTGGGTAACGGGAGTTTCAGACTATATCTATTAGGGGTAATTTTTTTTGGAATTTTATATTTTATATATATATATATATATATATATATATATATACCTTATGGCCCTTTTCTGTAAGATAAGCAATTCATTTAGTAGTGTTGAGTTACACATTCCCGAAATGATATGCCATAACGAAGATAATAATAATAATAATCTTTATTGATTTCCAAGACCTACATGGTAAGTATAAAACAAGTCAAAATAGAGCATTCAAAATAAGTAAAACCAACAAGTACATATAATTTAAATTTAAATAAATAAAAGAGTATGAGGAACAAAGGGAGCCTATTATGACGAAAGGAACTCACCCATTGTATAAAACATGTTGTTCAATAAATATATCTTCAACGCTTTTCGGAATTTGACGTAATATGCTTCTTGTTTAATAATTGGAAGTAAGTGGTTGTATACTCTAATCCCATTAGTTATGGGGCCATTCAGGCATATATTTAAATGATTTTGAGGTGCGCACAGGTGATGGCTAAATCTCGTTGGGTAATGGTGTATGTCGCTATGGCAGAGAATGATGTTTCTGTTTTTATGTATGTAACAGGAAATTTCCAATATATATATGCAGCATAAGGGAAGTATTTTTAATTTGTTGAAAAGAGGTCTGCATGATTCTCTTTGATTTTTCTTCAACATTGCACGTATGCATTTTTTCTGAATAGCAAATAGTTTTTGAGCTGAAGAAGACATGCCCCACAACAATATACCGTATGATAGTCGGGACTGTATTTCAGCAAAGTAAAAGTTTTTTAAAACATTCAGGTTGAGCACTCTCTGAAGGCATCTTATTTGATACAACTTACAGTTCAGATTTTTTATTGTATCACTTATATGTGATTCCCAGTCCAGTGTATCACTCATAGTTATACCTAGAAATTTTATGGTGTGGCATTTCTCTAGAGTCATTTCCCCTAAATGTATTTCTATGTTTTCGACCGTTTTCTGTTTTGTGTGGTACATTTGAAACTGTGTTTTGCTGGCATTTATGTATAAATTATTAATCGAGAACCATAATATAATTTTTTCCATGAGGGTATTACATGCTTGTTGATTTAGTTTGGGAGAGTCTTTTGATACCAGTATAGAGATGTCATCAGCGTAGAGTGTTAATTTGAAAGGTGCAAGGTATTTTACAATATCTGCTACATAAATTGAGAACAAAACTGGGGCAAGCACACTCCCCTGTAGCACTCCAACTTCCACAGGTGCCAAACGAGAGCGGGATATTGTGTTTTTACCACCCTCTTCATTGCAAGATATCTGTACATATTGATTCCTATTTGTCAAAAAGGACTTCAACCAGGCAAATGCACATGCTCTAATTCCGTAAGACCAAAGCTTGTCAAGCAGCCGATCATGTGGGACACAATCGAACGCCTTGCTTAAATCACAGTATATACCTATAGGACTTCTTTTTTCATCTAAGTCATTGATTATGTTGATATATGTATCTATTGTTGCCGTAGATGTAGATTTTCTGAACCCATGTTGTTCATCTGGGATAAGTTTGAATCTTGCAATGAAGGAGTTTAGCCTCTCCAGCATACAGTATTCGAAAAGTTTTGAGAAAACTGATGTTATTGATATGGGTCTGTAGTTGTTCGTGATATTTTTATCCTTTTTTTTGTGAAGTGGGATTACTTTTGCTGTTTTGAGGGCATCAGGGAATGTGCCTGTTTCTAGTGAAAAGTTTATTATGTGAGTTATAGGTTTCACCAGTTCATTTTTGAATTCTTTTATAATATTATTGGGTAAGTCATCAGGTCCAGAGGAGCGTTTATTTTTGAGTTTTGAGAACATTGTTAGCATTTCTTCCTCAGTGAAAGGAAGTATAACCATCGAAGTAAGAATGCTGTTGAGGCTATGCTCAAAGTAATTGTGATCTAGTGGTGGGATCTCATCTATGACTTGTTTTGGAGCATCTATAAAAAAGTTATTGAAGAGATTAGCAATGTCTTCGGGACAGGAAAATTCTTCATTTTCATGGGAAATTTTAATATTGGGTGTTTTTGTGTTTTTATTATTTTTCATTTTATTGATAACTGCCCAAGAGGTTTTGCTTTTATTCTCAGAAGATTGTATTATTTGGTCATAATGATTTCTTTTACATGATTCTATAAGACTAGTGTGTTTCCGTTTTTGCACTTGATATTGGCCTTTTAAAATGGGGAATTTTTTTTTAAGAACATTTAGATCTTTCAGTTGTGCCTAGACTTTTTGACTTCTTCTGTAACCCAGGATTTGGAGTCCTTTTTTATTTTATTTTTTTTATTGGGAAGGCCTGAAAGAATGACTCTTAATGTTTTTTTTTAGTGTGTTTCCGTTTTTAATATTTTTGGTTGCATGATAGCGAATCGTATGTTTCTTGCCAAGATTCGCTTTGTAAAAGTTGGCCAAACAGTGATTTATTTTTACCGCAATAGTCTCTAGAATAATAATAATTATTTCCCTTTTGATTATCGAGCGACATATTGGAGGGGGTTTTAACTATTATTGTGTTGTGATCAGAGAGGTGGTTGTCCACAACATGTGAATATGCTTCGGCATTCGTAAAAATATTGTCTATTTTAGTGCTAGAGCTTGATGTAACTCTTGTATCCTGATATACGATACTATGGAGATTGTATTGTGCAAATATGTTAAGTATCTCCTCTCGTTCATGTGAGGGAGTATTGAAATTAATGTTGAAGATGAGAATCTATAAGAGCATAATATGCCATTCTGGCAATGTCTGGACCTAATTCATTAGAAATTACTCTCACTGCAAAACATCCAGATGAGATCTTGCTTTTAAGTAGTTTAACACGTTCATCAAACTTTAGGTTTTTATCTATCAGCACATCAAGAAATTTAGTGCAGACTTTGTTTCCTATTACGCCTAATCCAAATGACGGTTCATCGAAAGAGCTTCTAAAGGATATTAAATTGGTTTTTTCTGTATTGAAAGATAGTTTGTTCGCATAGATAATATTAGGCGGGAATTTTGAATAACGATCCATCCGTGGATCCGACCACTGAATTGGGAATTCAAAATTAGATGCCAGCGCCAGAGTGGCAAAAATTCAAACCAGACATACTTACATTGTTCATCTGTTTTCTCAGAGGTTATACACTTGTGTTCGGAGTTTTTCTGAAAATATTTCCATTTGGTATAATTTTCCAGTTTTTTGTGTAGTGTTATTCATTTCGAGACTCTAGTGAAGTGGTGTATTTAAATCTTAAGACAATATCATTTGTAAAAACTCTCTTCGAAGGAGACAAAGTATGCTCTAAATTGCAAAAAAAATCTTTTTCGAAGTTTCTGGACAGCTTAGTGAAGTCATCGGGAATTATTTTGAAGAAATTATTATTTGTGAATGTTCGAATTGAAAATAAAACTAACAAAAACAGTTGTTTTTTATTTCATTTAAAACAAACAAGATAGTGTGAAAATGTGCCCTTATCACCTAGATACACACACACATATATATATATATATATATATATTCACTTTTTTTCCATACTGTATGAACAATCTTCAGTTTGTCGAATAATATCTCTTTTTTATCTTCTTAAGTCTCTTTTTTTTTCTTCTCAACTCTCTTTGAAGATTCTCTTTTTCACTTTTTTTCTTGGCCACACACGATACAGGAACATTTTGGGAAGGAACTGTATTCTTCTTCAAGATCCCAAGAGCCCGTCGTCTGTCTATAGACTCACTCAATCCTAGATTAGTCTGCACCAGTAGGTTACATTCATTTTTTCACGGAAAATGATAAAAACTCATTCCAGTACAACGGGATCGTTTTGTCCAAGAGTCACATTGAGATACACAACACTAATGATTTAAACTAGAATCATTCATTTTTTCACTCGAGGACTTACAATAGTCAACAGAATATTCACCAGGTAAACCAGAAATTTTGGATGTCAACAATACAAGGATTCGACAAGTTTTAAGTGTACAATGGCTAAAATCATATAAACATTAATGTTTCGAAAAGTAAACGATGTGTCCCTATCACCTAGATATACATATAGTCACTCTTTTTCCATACTGTATGAATAATTTTCGGTATGTTGAATAATATCTCTTTTTTCGCTTCTTAACTCTCTTTTCTTTCCTCACAGCTCTCTTTGAAGGTTCTCTTTTTCACTTTTATCTTGGCCACAGACGATACAGGATGATTTTGGGAAGGGACTGGATTCTTCTTCGAGAGCCCATCGTCTGTCTATAAACTCGCTCAATCCTAGATTAGTCTGCACCAGAACCATGTTATGTTCATTTTCTCATGGAAAATGATGAAAACTTATTCCAGTACAACGGGATCGTTTTGCCCAAGAGTCACATTGATGTACACAACAATAATGATATGAACTTGAATTACAAATTTTTTCACTCGAGGACAAACAATAGTCAACAGGCAAACAAGAATTTCATTAAATGTCATCAATCACAAGAGATTCGACAAGTTTTAGGTATACAGTGGCTAAAATCATATTATAAACATTGATGTTTGGGAAAGTAAACAATGTAGGTATGTATAGTTTCAAAAATCGACACCAGAGGGAGTATCCCTTATTTTGAATTCCCAATTCCCCATGCATTTCTTATGGGTCTAAAAATTACGCGAATCTCTCGCCTGTTTTGAGATGCTTTAGCAAATTTCTAAAGATTTATTTCTCTTGAAATAGATTCAATGAACCATTCTCAACAAGCTATAATCAAAATCTTACTATAAAATTGTATATTTTCAAAATAATTGGTGAATATAAAATTGGTGGAAGCAAAGTTTGGCGGGAAATTCAATGTTATAAACATAAATGATATCTCAGGTCTCAGACATACATAATGGTGGAGGAGAAAAAAACTTGAAATTATGCATTGTTTTGCACCAATCTGCATTCACAGAGACTCGAGTGATTGCAATTCCTATTTAATGCCAACAAAATAAAAAGAATTAAAAATGAGCATACAATACTTGGCATGGTATGTAACAAATACATTCAGGAGATGAATTATGAATAGATAGATAGATAGATATCTTTATTCTTCTGTTAATTTACATACCTCATAGAAGTGTAGAACATGTCAAATAAATAATCTTAAATATAATTACAATTACAATGATTACGGTAAAATATTTACATATATGTCGTTTCATACTGCCTGTCATAATAAAATCATTGAAAATGTATAAAATTGAGAAACTTGCACAGATATTAAAAGGGAAAGTAATCAAATCCCAACTACCAGACTTGTCGAATAGTGTTAAAAACGAAATAATGGGTATTTAAATAAACATACTTTAATAGGTACCGATATACACTTACACAGACACCTTTGTATATACACATACATAGTAAGTAAGTTGTCTTTATTCGTTCTGTCGAATAATATACCTCATAGAGGTGTAGAACATGTCAAATAAATAATCTTAAATATTACATTAGGGTAAAATGACTTAAGTAAGTATTTATATACATAATAATACATTTAATACATTTAAAAATTATTATGAGATTCACCCGCAAATTAATTCCAGTTATCCAGAATAAATTGCAGGATGAATACATTAAGATTAAAACACTCACATATTATAACTAATCAATTTTTTGTATCATAGACTTTCCATATTATGTTGAAAATACTCTTCAATGTTATAAAATACATTTTTACTCAAAAAAACTTTGAGTCTTTTTTTAATAATTCCATTTTCCATTAACCTAATGTTATTTGGTAGCTTATTCCATATTTTCACCAAACTATACTGCACATTTTTTTGGATATACGTATATTTAACTTTATCATTTCAGTAAATCACATTTACTCCGCTATTATGCTTATGAGATACTACCCTGTCATTAAACAAGTATTTATTATTTAAAACAAAATTAATTGATTCATATATATATAAAGAGATAACTGTCAATATATTATTTTCTCTAAATAGGTGTTTGCAACTTTCGCGACGGGCAACTTTAAAAATTTTCCTCACACATTTTTTCTGAAGAATAAGTACTCTCTGTATGTGGGAAGAGTTTCCCCAAAATATTATTCCATAACGGAGTTTGGACTGTACATATGCGTGATACGACATTAGAGCAGCATTCACATTAATATTTTCAGAGAGTACATATAAGGCATATGTATATTTTGATAGATCTCGAGTCAACTGATCTATATGAGATTTCCAATCTAGACGATGATCTATTATCACCCCCAAAAAAGACATATTGCTGGATGTTTCAACAACTGCATTGTCGATTACTATGTTTAATGCGTTGGTTTTTCTATCAAAATGCATAATTTGGGTTTTATTTACATTTAACAAAAGATTATTGTCTAAGAACCATCCATTTAACTTTTGTAAATTTTCATTGACCGTTGCAACAGCCGACAATGAGTTATCTTCATTGATGATTAAGGATGTATCATCTGCATACAATATAACAGCTTGCTTAACTATTTCTGGAAGTTCGTTTGTGTATAAAATGTACAAAAGTGGGCCTAAAATTGAACCCTGTGGTACCCCTCTTTTAATTATAGCCATTTCTGATTTAATGAGGTTTCCGCTTTCATCCTTTTCTACCACAAATTGTTGTCTGTTACATAGATAAGATGCAAGCAGTCTATACGCCACTCCACGAATTCCATATTTTTCCATTTTGTCCAGTAATATCTCATATTCCACACTATCGAAGGCTTTCGAGAGATCTAAGCACACTGCTAAAGTGTACTTGCCATCATTTTGAGCATCAAGAATTTTTTCCAGAGCTTTATAAATTGCCAATGCCGTTGTTCGTCCCTTTCTAAAGCCGTTTTGACATTCCGTTATAACTTTATATTTTTCTAAAAAGTTCATCAGTCGTTTATGAATCAGTTTTTCTGGGATTTTGCTCAAATTGGGAAGCAGAGATATAGGTCTATAATTTTTTAACTCATCTTTTTTTCCTTTTTTAAATATGGCTTTTATGTGAGCTACTTTTAATTTTTCTGGAAAGATTCCCGTTTCAAAACAGAGATTCATAATATAAGCCAAAGGAATTGCTATCAAATCTGCTACATTCTTCAGGAGTGAAATAGGTATTTCATCGAAACCCACTGATTTCTTATTTTTTAAGCTATTTATGCATTCAATTATTTCTAAAGGGGTAACTTCATCTAGAAATATACTATTAGGACAGTAATTTGGTATTTATTACTGTTTTGAACGTGAATTTTCAGCCGAACCGATAAAAAATCCAATAAAAATAGTCAGTGTAAACAGTAAACAATAATATCATAACCTCAATCGTACATATTACTCGAAATAGCTACAATTTTTCTCCTGGAACTTTTACGAAACATTATTGCACATTAGTTCGACCAGTTCTGGAATATGGATCCATTGTTTGGTCACCAAGTTATTCCGTTCATAGCAATTCAATAGAAAGGGTTCAAAATAAATTTTTGAGAATTTATTCGTATTGTAAAAATCAATATACAGAGCACAATACTGAGGCAGACTTGCCCTCAGATCTCCATCTATGTAGCCTTAGTAACCGCAGAAGAATTTTGGATCAGATGTTTCTCTTTAAACTAGTCAATGGGAAGTATTGATTGTCCACAATTACTGAGCCAGTTAAATCTGAATACTGTATCAAGAACACGTAATCCTTCTTTGTTCAGAATTCCATTCCATACAACTAACTATGGAATGAACAGTCCTTTGACCAGATTGCAAAGAGACTACAATGACATACAAGATACGGTTGATCTATTTTCACAAACACATGCGAACTTCAAGAAGACACTTCATTGTATTTTGTAATCTACTATATATTTTGATCTCATTTTATTCTTTTTGTCCTGTCACATAACTTTGCGATGTTTTATTCTTAATTTTTAATATTAACTTTGCGATGTTTTATTTTTATTTTTAATATTACCATTTTCAATATATATATGTGTTATAATAAGTATTGTATACAATTGGAGTTATCCGTTGAAATAAATAAATAAATATAATGATTAATGATTGATGCACAGCAGAAATCATCTGCGACATACTGAAATCTTTCGAACAACACTGGTTTCAATTTTAATTCAAAGATATATACAGTAGATTTTGATGCGGAATGGACATGAAAACACGCACTGATGATGAAGGCACCCAATATTTGATGTCTCTATACTAACATTCACTTTTAGATAGCGTGGTTTCATTTCAAAGTTGAACCTCCGTAAGACTCCCATGTTAAAAAATTTAATATGGATCTCCCGCCAGGAGAGTGATTTTAACCTCACTAATATGGTCTATTGCACCACTCTTTTACAGTTTTCATGTCTGCTGTTATTATATCATGTAACTGCTCGGTATTCATGCCTTTCTGCATTACTGTAAGATCGGGCAATAGCAGGGCTCTCTGAAAAAGCATCACAAGCAGCTAGTAATATGGCGAGCCGGTGTATGGCAAATGGTCTCAAATTCAACCCTGGGTAAACAGACTGAATTTGTTTTCGAAAGTTTGGCACACCGAATAAATCAATTCTTATTAAACTAGATCATAAAACTACACCTGTCTCAGGAAATGTCACGTTCTTGGGTATGTCTATAGATGTTAGTTTGAGTTAGGAAAATCACACTAACATACTATGTGCAAACCTACTAAGCTCTTGAGCTATATTTCGGGGAATTCAAAAACTGGTATCGATAAAGAGCTTTGTGGTTTACTATTTTGCAAGTGTGTCGTTCACCCCTTCATATGGTATAATTTTCTGGGGGTGCTCAAAAAGTTTTTGTAAAGCACATATCTCATTTGTTGATACGTTGTCTTAAAGTTCAACATATCCTATAAGGATAATGAATTTCCCTAATAGCCATGACAAATCCTCTCTTGAAATTGCTATAGTCTGTGAAGGTTTATCAAAAATGAAAAACGTCTTATTTGTCAAGAGTGCTGATTACAAATACCTATACAATAGATGTATGTTGGTCGAATATCCATAAAAAAACAACTACTTCCCTGGCTAATGCCTCAACGGACGTTGGATTACATCCGATGGAAAAACATGCAAAGACCTTCAAGGTACTTTGCAAACGTTTGTTGCGAAATGTATAAATATTAACCACTTCCCATCAGGCTGACCACCTGTAGAGTATGTAGACCGGTTTGGGGGTATTTGCCCCTCATCAGTACATGGTAGGTCAAGCAGTCAATGATTAATGTCTGCTGAAATAAAAAATCCATCCACTTCATAGTATTCGCTGGGATCGAATTAGCAGAATGGACAACAAATACCTATACAATAGGTGTATGTTGGTCGGATAATAATAATAATATTTATTCATCCTTTTTGATCATACAATGATGATATAAGACAAGTCACATGAGAAGAATCGAGAAAAAAAATATTTCAAAAGCAAAAACACTGCCAGTAAGTATAAAGACATACTTAGCACATAAAATCAGTAGAACACACACACACACTTCTCTAATAGATATTTCTTGAGGGTTTTTTTGAAAATTTTATGGTCTGTGATGTTTTTCAGAGTTGATGGGAGATGATTAAAGAATCTCATTCCACTATATTGGGGACTAGACTCATAAAGGGTTGTTGAATTTTTCGGCACACAAAACTGGTCTCCTTATCTTGTTGAGTAGTTATGAAAGTAATTGTTTTTTGTGAATACAGAGGAATTATTCTTAGCACATAAAATACATTTATAGATGTATATTGCAGGGAATGTTAAGATTTCATAGGTTTTGAAATGTTCTCTAAATGTTTGCCTGAAATTTAGATTGAATATCAAACTGTTGATCCTTTTTTGAGCAACTAAGGTTCTGGTCACACTAGATACGCTACCCCACGTCCCAATATTGTATGATATGTGGGAATAAACAAGTGAATAGTAGACCTGAAGAAGCTTTTTGGTATTGAATATATTTCTTAGTTGCATTATAGCATAGTAGCCACTATTTTTTTACATAGTCAATGTTTGCGATCCAACTTATAGTGATGTCAAGCATTACCCCTAGAAAATTAGTTGTAGGGGATAGCCGGATATCCTCCTTTTCCACTTTGACAGTGAAGTTACTAGTTGATTGATTCCTAGAAGTGAACTGCATGGCTACAGTTTTATTGCAGTTTAGTATTAAGGAGTTTTATTCGCACCATAATGTAAATTTTGCTACCAGTATGTTGAGTTCACAAGCAAGTTCACTGGAAGTTTCAGCATCAGCATTTAAACGACTTGAAGAACGTGTTTGGTCTCATGGTAAATATAAAACAAAATTCCAGAATCTTGCATAGACAACATTTTCACAAACCTTCCTACTAATGAATTCATAGTGGGGATTTCTGAACCCTGTCTCTCAGACCATCTTGGACTATTGTGTCAGAGGGTTTCAATGACTGAATGGCAGCTGCTACTTCATGACTATTGATTCCATTGCATCAACCACAACATCCTTATAGAAAAAATCGCATATTACGGAATCCGAGGAACAGCTTTAAGTTTCTTTCAGTCTTATCTCCGCTCAAGAAAACAAGCCGTTTGTGTGGATGGTGTTTTATCAGATGAACAACATATGTCCCATGGTATACCCCAGGGTTCTATTCTGGGACCGATATTTTTCATCGTTTATATGAATGATATTTTTTATCACTTATTACCCAGTACAATTATCTGCTTTGCAGATGATACCACGATGTTATAATCTAATTCTGATGTTGATATATTACTAAAAAAGACTGAAGAAATCGAGGTAAAAGCTGAGAACTGGTTTGCTTGACTAATGCCTCGACGGACTTTGGATTATATCCGATGGATAAACCTGGAAGGTACTTTGCAAATGTTTGTTGCGAAATGCGTAAATATTATCCAATTCACTCACACATGGAGGCATTAGCCAGGGAAGTAATTGTTTTTTTATGGATATTCGACAGATATACACCTATTGTATAGATATTTGTAGTCAGCAGTCTTGAGGAATAAGACGTTTTTAATTTTTTTATGAAATAATAGCTGGCTATCGATATGTTACAGACTTCTGTCCCTTATTGTAAAGGTTTAGTTGGTAATGAAGTATTTATTTATTAATAGCATGTCTTTTCCTGTATATACTTTTATCTATGTTCTATCGATATTTGTTTTCTACGAATCGATATTTGTTTTCTACGAATCAAGTTCGAGATAGTTCTGCATAGAAATGATTAATTTCCTGGAATTAATTATCTCATGGTTATCACCAAGATTTTAATTGAGGAAAAAGATTTTGAACAAATTTTGCATTGAAATGGTTTTTCTCCTGCATGAAATCTTTCATGTACAACAAATTGGCTCTTTCAAAAAAATTTTTTCCCAATTTTTTTTAAATTTTTTTCCATAATATTTCGTGCTGTAAAAATTCCCTTGCAGCAAACAATTTTGACAAATTTTCATTAAATTTTTTATCAACTATGACTTCTCATGTTTACCAGCTCTCTGTCCAAGTAAACGATGTCGAACAAATTTTGCTGTGAAATGGTTTTTCACCTGTATGTTCTATCAACTTATGTTTGGTAGTTAAGAATTTTGAACAAATTTTGCATTGAAATGGTTTTTACTTGAATGAATCATTTCGCGCCGTAAAAAAATTTCCTCTACAGCAAACAATTTTGAACAAATTTTGCATTTAAATGTTTTTTCTCTTCAATGAATTTTCATATGCCGTAACAAATATTTCTTAACCGCAAACACTTTTGAACAAATTTTGCATTGAAATGGTTTTTTCCCTGTATGAATTCTCACATGTTGTACCAAGATATGTTTCCAAGCGAACAATTTTGAACAAATTTTGCATTGAAATGGTTTTTTCCCTGTGTGAATTTTTTCATGATCTAGCAAGTTAGATTTGGAAGCAAACGATTTTGAACAAATTTCGCATTGAAATGGCTTGTCTGTATGAATTTTCTCATGTTTTAAACAATTGTTTGAAAGAAAGATTTTGAACAAATTTGCATTGAAATGGTTTTTCCCCCGTATGAATTCTCTCATGTTGTGAAAGTATACCCTTTCGGGAAAAGAATTTTGAACATATTTTGCATTGAAATTGCTTGTCTCCTGTATGAATTCTCTCATGTTGTAAAAGTGTACCCTTTCGGGAAAACAATTTTGAACATATTTTGCATTGAAATTGCTTGTCTCCTGTATGAATTCTCTCATGTTGTAAAAGTGTACCCTTTTGGGAAAACGATTTTAAACATATTTTGCATTGAAATGGTTTTTTCTCTGTATGAATTCTCACATGTTCTACCAAGTTATCTTTCAAAGTGAACGATATTGAACAAATTTTGCATTGAAATTGTTTTTTTCTTGTATGAATTCTTACATGTTGTACCAAGATGTGTTTCCCAGCGAAAAATTTTGAACAAATTTTGCATTGAAATGGTTTTTTCCCATTGTGAATTATTTCATGATCTAGCAAGTTAGATTTGGAAGCAAACAATTTTGAACATATTTTGCATTGAAATGGTTTTTCCCCTGTATGAATTCTCTCATGTTTCACAAGTACCTTTGGGAAGAAACGATTTTGAACATATTTTGCATTGAAATTGCTTGTCTCCTGTATGAATTCTCTCATGTTGTAAAAGTATACCTTTTAGGGAAAACAATTTTGAACATATTTTCATTGAAATGGTTTTTCCCCGTATGATTCTCTCATGTTAAAAGTACCTTTTAGGGAAAAGATTTTGAACAATTTTGCATTGAAATGATTTTTCTCCCGTATGAATTTTCTCATGATGAAAAAGTGTACTCCTTTGGGAAAACGATTTTGAACATATTTTGCATTGAAATTGCTTGTCTCCTGTATGAATTCTCTCATGTTGTAAAAGTGTACCTTTTAGGGAAAACAATTTTGAACATATTTTACATTGAAATGTTTCCCCGTATGATTCTCTCATGTTTTTTTTAAGTTTTGATATTATTCTGTACAATTCTTTGAAAATTTCCTGCTTAAATTTACTAGAAGGAACATTCCTGCAGTATTTATATTGATGGGGTTTCTTGTTTGAATGAATTGCCTCACCATTCTTCGATTTATTAATGATTGTATATTCATTTCTTGCACTTGTGGAGCTTTTCACATTAATTTCATCTTCTTCCAAAGTGGTATTTTGTTGAAGCCTTGTTCCAGAAACTGAAAAAATATAATTTCATATAATATATATATATATATATATATATATATATATATATATATATATATATATCCTGTGTACAATCTCGATTCTAGGGAAGATGCCCAAGGTTACAAATAATTTTGAAGGCATTTTCTCTAATGATAATTTCAACAAAGTTCAGTATTGAATGGAAAACTATTCTCAATAACCATGACCCCCTTACTAAATTTCACACCGGTTTGATGGATAATTTTAATAAAGCTTTTCCATGCTTTCTCTTTAAAAATAAACATCGAAGTTTGACAAACTCATCCAATAACCCACATTCATTTGTTTGGAAATATGAACAAGATGTGGAATCATCTGCGACTGAAAGATAAACTTTAGTCACTATCTATCTTCCATCGTTCGAAATACCCTCTTGTGGGGTATTCATGTTGAAAAGGAAAATATTCTCAATTGAATAATGAATAGAAAGATTCAGATAGCTATTTGATTTTATTTAGCCGGGGAAGTAGTAGTTTTCTGTTAGGCATTCACAAAAAATTACTTCATTTTTATCATGGATTTTTCAATTTACAGAAAAATATTTCTATTATTCAATATTCAATTGAGAATGTTTCACTTTTCAACCTACATTCCCTTTATATCTGAAAATTTGCTATTCCAAACAGCTGGTTTTTCACTTACTTTGATAAATACATAGCTATATTAAGGAATACCATTATAGATGCAAAAAATACCACAAAAACAGAATATTGGAATCTAACAACAAACAAAAGAATAGCTAGTCGATAATGACCCAAGAGGGGCAATCAACCAAAATCCCCGAACCATCATGAGCTGAATAAATTTCATAGGTCAATATCCAAAAATATTCTCATTACTATATTGCCTAAGGGGCTTGGTAGCTCAGGATAACTTTTTGTTATAACCAGATTATGGACTCAGAATCAACAGAACAAACATACAACATTCAATGAGATAATAAATATATACAACAATAACTATACTTACACCCAGAACTATGTATACAACGCTGCCAGAATGGCAGCTCAGTAGTTGATACTACATTCTTGTAAAATATGGATATCTGGAACTCTCTTCAAAAATAGTTGTTTCAATTGATAACCTCTCATCTCTAAAATATCCATACAAATTATTCAACAATTACCGTTGGGTGCATTGGCTAATGCAATTGACATTTCATTTGAGAAAGGCATAATTCTGTCGCTCAAAACACGCTGTTGGTATTCCAATACACAAAAGGAGTGATCGTAATGACTTGGGTAACTTCAGACCTATCTCTCTCCAAAGTTATTGAAAGACTTGTTAAGAGGAGATTTATATCCTTCACAATTAAAAATAATATTGTCTTATTTTTTTAATTGATGCGGTAGATGCTTGATGAAAATCCATATTAAAGCAAACAAAAGAAGTAGTGAAGTGACCTTTGTTTGCTTTAATGTCTTTGGCTCAATTTGTTTCCAATGTTATGAATCCACCAATGCCATATTTGAATTTCTCGAACATTTTATCTGAAGATGAATGATAATGAATCTGCTGCAGTGGTATTATGTGACTTATCAAAGGCTTTTGACTGTGTGAATCACAGAATGCTCCTTAAATGGTTCGAGCCTTATCTTTCTAATCACACTCGGCTAAAATGTGAGAACAGTGTATCCTCTCAAAAGGCAAATATGAAATATGGTGTACCACAGAGCTGCTTTTGGCCCCATATTATTCCTACTGTATGTATGTAGTTGTTACTGATTTTATGATCTTTGAATAACCGTCTTCTAGAGTTGCTTGGCCTTTTTTTGGAAATATATCTCGGAGCACTTTTTTGAAGTACAAATACATGTTAGAGCAGAATGTGTCTTAAAATGCAATCCCTTACCTCAAATGTGATTCTATTAGAGCAAAATATGCGGTTCTAGCTGCGGATAAACCCAGTTCGTTCGAGATCACTCGAATTGCGTAACATCCAGAAGACAACTTATTATATTACATAGATTATTGATGTAATAATGAAATTTCAGTTTAATAAAAACAAATGATTTGATTTTCTTCATATATAAGTTACATTTTTTCTCATTTAACTCACAATTTTCTTGGAAGAATGTACGTGTGTTACTACTAACATTAAATTTTAAATATGCTAAGAAACTAGTGGTAATATTTCAGTATTAATATTAACGGTGATATTCAGCATAAAAGAAAAGAAAGAAAGCTAATCAGTTCTTATAGTAATGACTTAATCAGTAAGAGGTAATTTTATTGTGTAGAAATAAAATTTCCTCTTACTATAATGTCAATATTGAATCCAAGATGTTGTTTTGAAAAGAATATATCCATTAGCCAATGGTAAATTTGGAAGATTACAGTGACATGTGATTATATTGTTTTTTTTATGTTATTTGCGTTTCACAATTGTTTTATTATAATCAACTCTTTCAATTTTATCAGGAAGATGTTACGTTGAAATATCACGTCAAAGAAAAATTGTGTCATCTACAAAAAGAGTAATCTTGGCAGTGACATTTGGTTGGATAATATTAGTATAGAGCAAAAATAGGCTGGGTCCGAGTACTGAGCCCTGAGGTACTCCCAATAAAATATCAGCCTTGAGTCAGTGCAACAGCGCACTATTTGACTACGGTTGTTTAAGAAGGATCTTACCCATCTAAGGTTGGTATTTCTGAATCCATAACGTTAGAGTTACTACAGCAGTGTTTCATGATATAAGCATTGATATTTATATATACTTCTGACATGAAAGAAATCAAAACATTATTGGTTTCTTTGTTTGGCTGAAATCTAAATTGTTCTGTACATATTATATTATTCTTTAATAAAAAGTTTTGAAAGCGTTTTTTCACTAGTTTTTCTATTATTTTTGCTAAACTAGCTAGATACTGAACTGCTGTCAAAATGAAGTTTTTTTTTTCAAAATATATAATATTAAGTTATGTAGAATGATAAGTAGAGTAAGAAAGTGTCTATGGAAATCCAGACACTTGATTTTGTCATTTGACAGCAATACTGTAAGAAACAGCAAACAACTAACTTTAATAATGAATGAAAAATATCATTGAGCATATCATATCAGAGGAACAAAATACTTCTGACAATTTTTCTTCACTAAATCCTTGATAAAAGAGCTTACACTGATTTTCAAAAAATGTCTAAATATAAAGCCGTTCAAATGAAAATTTATTATACATATCTTCAAGGTTTATCCAAGCTTTCGGAAATGTTTATTTGTATCATCAGAGAAACTACAATAGATGAAAAACCAATAGTAATACATATTCAAGTACGAAATATTATGCTACTTACAACTTTGTTCATCTAACATAATAATACAAAAGAAGAATGTAAATCCAAGAATAAAACAAAGTTCAAAATTAATAAAAACATATTAAAATTGTTTAAAGTTATATAAATATTAACAATGCAATAGCAAATAATAGTACCGCCATCTGGTAACAACAGTTGGTACTAATCCAACGTTTGGTACCACTGTAACAATTTCCAAGTGACACCCAGCAGGTGTCATTCCATATATAAAATTGCGGGAATTATTCCTAGACTGTCAGTTTCACTAGTCACACCACATGGATAGTTATATTTACATAATTTTAAACAATTTTAATGCGTTTTTCATTAACTTTGAACTTCGTTTTATTCTTGGATTTACATTCTTCTTTTGTATTACTAGATTAATATGTTTAATATCATTGAAACCAACCTCAACAAAGTTGTAAGTGGCATAATGTTTCGTACTTGAATATGTATTACTATTGGTTTTTCATCTATTAAAGAGTTTACTTTTTTATTGAACCATTTTAAATTTATCTATAATTTTGTGCATTTCACACACAACACACTATATATATATATATATATATATATATATATATATATATATATATATATATATATATATAACCTGTGGTAGAAGTCCATTGTATCTCGAAGTGGAGTGGTATAATTTTATGAAGAAGAAAAACACGAAGTCGTCTCCACAATATAATATTAACAATCGATTAGATCATACCATCGATTAGGTGAACATGTTTCGAACCTCTATAGGTTCATCATCAGCATATAAAAGTATTCTACAATAAAAGAAGAACAAAAACTTAGTTACATGGGTAATGTGATACAATAAGTGCTACTTACATGGAGATGAAAAAATTATTTTGTAGGTTAAAGTTATAAAATTATTTAATTCCAATGTTCATAACGTAGACCATATGGAAAGTTGGGATTTCCCTTTCAAGGGCTGTGTCCCATATTTAAATTTGGGAGGGCTAAATACTTTAGCCGATGCAAAATGAATTGACGACATGAGGAAACAATAGATGCAATGCTGATGATGAACCTATAGAGGTTCGAAACATGTTCACCTAATCGATGGTATCGATCTAATCGATTGTTAATATTATATTGTGGAGACGACTTCGTGTTTTTCTTCTTCATAAAATATATATATATATATATATATATATATATATATATATGAACAGTATCAAATTATAGATAGCGACACCTATAATCTGTGTGGTGGAGCTTAGACCTGTCATCGTGGAATTTTGAAGATACGAGATTTCATGTCACATCAATAGGTCACGAAGATGCCAGCATAGACCACACGATACAATAGTGCGTTCTAGTGCGTTTTAGGGGCTAATCAAATAACGAGAATATGATTTGTATTGCGTCCCTAAAAGCCTAGATACATATTGTATCGGGTTTCTATCTGCATCTGTCGGTCATGATGTGTACAAATCGTATCTTCAAAATTCCACGATGATAGTCTAAGCTCCACCACACAGATTATAGGTTCGCATCTAATTGATACTGTTCATATTTCCGTACGACCGATTGGTAATAACCTACGAGATATCTGATACGAATTTGAAAGAGACCACAAGCCGTCCTGATGATTGGGAAACCATGAAACAGGCTGTAGACGGATGGTGATCTCCTTTGGATTCGTAACAGATTTCTCATATTCTCGTATATATATATATATATACAGGGCTTTTCACGATGAGCGTGACTTAGACGTTTCTGGCAAACCAGACAACGGATCAACCTGAAAATTTCACAGTATGCATAAATTAATATGACGATGCGGCGTTGCCGCTTCTACTATAAAGTAGCGGCTACTTTGATTTTTCAAATGAAACACCCAGTATATAATATCATATTATGATTTCTTATCACTTTGTCAACAACTTCATGTACTATTTCCCTATACCTATCTGTTACCGTTTAGAAGTTATAAATTAATTTCGATTTTTTTTTACCAAACATGTACTTTTATAAACGCTGATAATCTTGAACTCTCTGGTACTTAGATGATCAAATTCGAAATGGAGTGGAGTGATACCACGAGGATCTTCACTTCGAGTCATATTTTTATTTGCCTCGTACAGAGTCTTTAAAAAATGCAGATACTTTGTTCACATGAAAAAATGAGTGGAAGTAAATTTTTTCAAATGGAACACCGTGTATATTTCCACATTTTTGAGCTCTACATCCAATTTTAGATTGACTTTGTTCAGATAATCCTATTTTGATTTCGAACTGTTTTCGTGATAAACTGTTTCAAACAGAAACTAACGTGGTTTCCTTGTATTCATCACTTATTTTTGAAATTCAACAGATTCCGTTCGATGTTCCTTCATCAGTCACAGATAATAAAATGAATAACTAATTATTAAAATACTCCTCAACCATCAAGTGAAACTTCTCTTCAAACAATAGTTTTATTAACGCTGACACACAAACTGAAAATAATGTAATCTCTTCAAAAGATTTTCATGTATAGCAGTTCTAACTCTCGATTTCATATCTTCCATTGTTGTTACTGGGTTGGAGTAAACCATATTTCTAATGAAACCCCAAACAAAATAATCTAATGGATTGCCATCTGGCCAAAGAAAAGGTCATCCATCCATCTGTCTTCGAAGATTTTAGTTAAAGCATCGCTTACTGAACGAGAATTATGGGGTGGAGCACCATCCATTTGGTACCATACACGTTCTCTTCCTGGCCTATTATTTGAAATCATTTGAATTCCATTTCTCAGTAAATCTTCATATTTTGTTGCATTCAAATTATCATCATAAAACTCGATATAAAAAATTGACCCATTCTTTATGGCACAACATACATTAAATTGCCATCTTTCTTAAAAACCCCTTTGGCGAACGACATGGGGATTTTCTGGCGCCGAATAATGACTGTTGTGTCTATTGAAAACTTCATTTTTTGTAAACTTGGCCCCATCTGTCTATATGATATTGTCAAGGAAATGTTCATCGTCTTGAGTCTTGACAAGTAACCATTCAAAGAATTCCACTCTACGAGGCAAATCAGTCTCTTTCAGATGTTGGACACAGTAGAATTTGTAGGGATGCCATTTGTGCTTATTAAGAATGCGATAAATTGTCACGTAGGGTATACCTATCTCCCTTTCAGCCTTGTGTAGAGAAGCATTTGGAAATGCATGAAAAAATCCCAAAACTGTTATGCCATTGTCATCATCATCCACTTCAGGCTTTCTACGAATGATTTTTGGACGAAAGGTTCCATTCAATCTACAGTTTTTTAGTAGTCGATTTATCACATTATTATTTCTATTATAATTGGTATCACAATCAGTCAAAACCACCAACGAAAGTTTGACGTTTCAAAATTGGATCATTCATTTTTCCAAACCATACTATTAAAAAATATTAATTTGCAATGTTGTACGGTAGAGACACTCAATACCTCAATGCATACAAATTGTAACTTTTTCTAAGGTACATATCAATTTCGAATTGACTGATTTGAGACTGTTGAGAAACTAAATCGAAAAGAAATATTACGTAGAATAAAATAGATGTTAAATTTCAAAAATAAGTGATGAATACAAAGAAACCACGCCATTTTCTGTTTGAAACAGTTTATCTCGAAAACGGTTCGAAATCGAAATAGGATTATCTGAACAAAGTCAATCTAAAATTGGATGTAGAGCTCAAAAATGTGGAAATATACAGGGTGTTCCATTTGAAAAAATTGACTTACACCCATTTTTCCAAGTGAACAAAGTATCTGCATTTTTTAAAGACCCTTATGAGGCAAATAAAAATATGACTCGAAGTGAAGATCCTCATGGTATCACTCCACTCCATTTCGAATTTGATCATCTAAGTACCAGAGAGTTCAAGATTATCAGCGTTTACAAAAGTACATGTTTGGTATAAAAAAAATCGAAATTTATTTATATCTTCTAAACGGCAACAGATAGGTATAGGAAAATAGTACATGAAGTTGTTGACAAAGTGATAAGAAATCATATGATATTATATACAGGGTGTTCCATTTGAAAAATCAAAGTAGCCGCTACTTTATAGTAGAAGCGGCAACGCCGCATCGTCTAAATTTTTTTTTTAGGCGTGTAGATTATATTAATTTATGCATACTGTGAAATTTTCAGGTTGATCCGTTGTCAGGTTTGCCAGAAACATCTAATTAACGCTCATCGTGAAAAGCTCTGTATATATATATATATATATATATACATATAGAGGAAAAGACAGCAATTTAAATCAAGTCTACTATATCATCTTGTGATTATTTAAAACTGCCATGACACAAAAATATTTCAACAGAAACCAAAAATCCCCAAACTTCATAACTCACAAAATAAACTCCCATCATCCCTATCCTGGAGGTATGCAAAGAAGGAACCAAATACGAACATACAGGACACAGTGGAAAGTGTTTTAACAAAATGTCCCCAGAAATGATAAACAGAAAAAGAAAACTCTTAAAATAATAAATGTATTCAATACTGCCAAGGTACCATTAAAATACACACACTAAACAATAATAATTGAAAAAAACTTCCCAATGACATAACTCACGTTTCAGAATATATAAAATAAAAATCCTGAAGAATCAATGAACTGAAATATAAAATATATTCTATCCAGAATCCAATGTACCGCCTACAATTTTTTTTGAAAATGACAAATTATAAATGGCAATAACTCGACTTTTACAAATGCAACTATATTTTATTGCATCATTGCATGGCATTTTTCAAGAGCTTTTTGTCGATATAGGGTTGATGGGGTCTACTTTGTAAAGATTGCAAGATTTGTTGCAAAATAAGGAATTTTGATGGTTTTTTCGATTTTCAATTTCAATAATTATTCACGTCTAATAAATTTCATTCACGAAGAATTAGTGAATTAGGTCTACTGTATGGATGAAGCTGACAGAAATCCTTTATTAGCAAGCAGAATCCATCATAAAAAATATCCAGAAGCAAGTACTCCACAGGTGTCTTCATACCAATAGTTAAGAGATCGGTTTGAACTCACTAGTAATGCGACTTAGACCAAAAGGAAATTGTTGGTGATCGGATCAATGAGGAAAATGAGTTGCAAGTTGTATTGATGCTACAGGAAAATCCTCACTTGAGCACTAGGGAATAGCAGTGGAAACGGATATTTCACAAAGTAGTGTGAACAGAATAGTATTGAAACCCCCCCCATATCATCTGAACCTACTTCAAGAATTGTATGGTAATGATTTTGCAAATAGAGTTGCGTTTTGTATTCACAAGGATAATAATACTTTAAACAAAATTCTGATTTCTGATGAAGTAACGTTTAAAACAACGGCTCGGTCAACAGACATAATATGCATTATTATGCAATCGAAAATCCTCACTGGTTGAGGTCTGTTGATCACCAAAAACGATGGTCGTTCAATGTTTGTAGAGGAATTATTGGAAGTCACATTATTGGACCCTACTTTTTCGACAATGTGCTGAATGATATTTAAATTTCCTTCACGAATATCTTCCCAAAATGTTAGAAGAGGTGGATTTGACCACTAGAAGGAACATGTGGTTGCAACATGATGGTGCTGCAGGGCATACCGTAGTGCGATAATTTTCAGATCAATCCTATCCTAATTGTTGGATAGGCAGCGGAGCTACTATTCCTTGGCCCATGCGATCCTCAGACCTTACTTCTACATATTTCTTTCTTTGGAGGTACGTGAAGGAAAGGGTTTTCAGAGATCATCCAGCAACTGCAGATGATATGAAAAACAGAAGCCTTCCGTTCAACTGATGGAGCAATGCTTGCTAGAGTTCGAGGCTCATTTACTAGAAGCAGCTTGCGTGGAAGATGATTGTGACCTATTTGAGCATTTTTAAGTAGTCATCCCTCAAAATGTTTACATTGTTTCCTGTTAATCTACCTTTCCAGTTCTTGTAAAGAATACTAGAATTGTTTCCTTTGTGATGTACTCCTGTTTCTATTACAATTTCATTTTGTTCGAACATATTTTTTTTAGAATTGTATGGATGTGTCAAATATTACGAGGGCGGCCTACTCAATTCATTTTTTTTTCAAAGAAAAAACCATCAAAATCTTATTTTTAACATTACATTACAAAGTAGACCCTACACCCTATATCAAATCAAATCAAATCAAATCAAAATATACTTTATTGTCGGAAGATTAGTATCTCATTGACAAAGTCTTGAAAAAATAACAGTACATGTATATATATATATAATATAAAAACACATGTCACGCAACAATTAAAAGATAACTATAAATAAGATAAAATACATTCACATAAGCAAAAGCAACATATATAAAAATTTAGCACCTTATGTCATTTTTAGAGAACCAAATAATCAAAATGTACTTTATTGACTGAAGAAAAATACATTCTTATTGTTAAAGTATCGAAGACTGTTCACACAAAGACAGTCGAGTCAAATATAATTAGTAGTCGAATGAAAGTAAAAAAAAAAAAAAAAAAAATAAAAGAAAAATGTAAAAATGTAAAAATGTAAAAATGTATATAAACATGCACGAATTTGTTGGAAATAGCAGTTGAGCTGCTGTGTAATTTGAAAACCGTTAGCATTAATATAAAATTAGGTAATCTGGTAGAATTCGTCGAGATTATAACAAGCATTCTCCGAAAGAAACTTTTTTACCGATTTCCTAAACTTTTGTTCATTTTCGATTTTTTTTAGGTGCAAGGGCAGGTGATTGAATAACTTCTTGCTTTCGTAGATTATGGAATTCTTAGTTAGAGTTGATTTGGGAATGGGCAGTTTAATGTTTAGAGAAGAGCTGCGGGTATTTTGCGTCGGCGACAAATATCTGAATTCTTTAAAATTTTTTTGGATCAAGCATACAGTTTCCAAAATGAAAATGCAGGCCAGGGGCAGAATTCCATGGACCAAAAATAATGGTCTACATGAGTCCCTCGAATTGGCTTTGCACATATATCTCAGAGCTCTCTTTTGGAGCATAAAAACTCTTTCGAATAAATAGTTCGCAACATTCCCCAGAAGCAAATGCCATAACGAAGGTGAGATTCAATAAGTGCAAAGTATGCATTCTTTGCCGCTGGTTAACCCTAATTCATTGGATGTAACTCGTCGGCATAACAGCCAGACGCTAGCTTTTGGATAAATTTAATATATGCCCTTCAAATTTCAGTTTGGCATCAATATTCAATCCCAAAAAAGTATTCATGGTTTTGTTACTGAGAGACTCATTTTCGAGAAATACATTGTTGATAACACACTTGAAGTTTATTATACCTGTCTTAGAGGTATTGAAAGATAATAAGTTGGCGTCGCACCATTTTTTAACTTTACTCAGGTCCTCATTGATGATGTCTTCTAAAGATATGTTATCAATACCATGCCAAAGGATGGTGGTGTCGTCTGCAAACAGTGTAAATTGTCCATGTATGTCGACATGTGTTAAATCATTCACATATAATAAGAATAACAGAGGGCCCAGTACAGAGCCTTGCGGTACTCCATGTTTGAGAGCTAGATGCTTCGAGTGCACATTGGCAATGATGACGCTTTGGAAACGTTCGGCCAGATACGATTGAAACCAGAGCAGAGTTACACCTCTGAAGCCATAGGTGTGCAGCTTTTGGAGCAGTATCCTGTGATTTACACAGTCAAAAGCCTTTGAAAGGTCACAGAACACTGCTGCAGCTATCTCCCCATCGTTCAACCTAAGAAACAGCCGCTCAAGAAATGCGAATATTGCATCATTGGTATTTTTTGAGGTTTGGAAGCCATATTGGTCTGTACTGAGAATACCATGTTTGATTATAAACGTTAACATCCTTTTTTTAACTAATCTTTCAATTACTTTCGCTAACGCAGGCAGCAAAGCAATTGGTCTGAAATTTGAAGAAGAATCGTGGTCACCACCTTTATATAATGGAATGATGTTTGCTATTTTTAAACAGCTAGGAAAAACACCAACTGAAAACGAGTGGTTGACTGCTTCTGCCAAAACATGTAGGAATGAGGGTGGCAATTTGAGCAGTAAGTTCACTGAAATATCATCCCATCCAGAAGAGTTCTTATTTTTTATATCACCAATGGTTTCTCTGAGTTCAGTGGCATCTGTGGGAGCAAAATAAAACTTTCAGGTACAGAAATATGGTCTAGATACGAACTGGGTTCAACGAGGGTAATAATTTCTCAGCAAGCTTATCCGCTACAGAGCAGTAGAATTCATTTAAATCATCCGGATTCACATTCGGTTTCAGTGAATTTGAATTGTTTTTACCTCTCAAGTCATTGACAATTTTCCAGCATTCTTTTTGTTTGTTGCTTGACCGATTAATTCTAGAGTTGTAGTATTGAGATTTGGCAGTTTTGGTCACTTTTCTATAAATATTTCTATATTTGTTGAAATAAGTAAGAAAGGGAATATTATTCATTGCAAATTTACTTATTGTGTGAAGTGAACGCATGTTTTTTCCCGAAATTCTCAGACCTAATGTGATCCATGGCTTCTGCTTTTTACACTTGATCGTCACAATAGGGAAGGAATGGTTGAATAATGTAGTCAAAATACTATGAAATTCATTGAGTGGATCATTACTGCTTAGTATATCGTGCACTTGCACCATGGAACAAAGTTGTGAGAATTTGTTATAATTTCTTTCAGAGAATATTCTACCCAGTCTCTTGGATCGATCCCTAGGCATTTGTGACTTCACAGGAAGTTTGCATACAACAGCTTCATGGTCTGACAGACCAGCATTCACAACAGTGCAATCAATAAGATCCTTATTGATATTTGAGCAAATATAGTCTAAAGTGGTTGATGAGTGAGAAGATATTCGTGTGGGTACTTCAACATGCATAGTTAAATTGAATGAATCGAATAGATTGTCAATGATTTGTGTATGGGGTAGTGTTTTATCCAAAAAATTTATGTTGAAGTCGCCAGACACTATGATACATGCATTTAATGGAAACTGAGATAGAAGCAGCTCCAACCTATGTAGAAATAAATTAGAGTCAGATGATGGGGGTCTATAAATGCATATAATATACATGTACTTATATTTGCACTGAACAATTGAGAACTCAAACTCTTTTTCCACCAACATACAGTCGAATTTGTCATAATTTACAAAGCCAAACAGGTTCTTGAACTTATCCTTAATCAAAATCAAGGTACCACCTCCACGCGCGTGTGAACGACAAAATTTTGAAACTAAAGTATAGTTAGGGAGGTATAACGGTTCTTCACTAGATAACCAGTGTTCAGTTAAAAGTATTATTTCTGGGTATTCCAAATCTTCCATAAAAATTTGCAGAGCATTGGCCTTGTAACGTATTGATTGAATGTTTAACAATAAAACCTGAAATTTGTCAGAATGAACATCTACATCTATAAGTGGAGAAGTGTTTGTTTTCTTCAATTGTTTACGAGCGTGTGCATCAATTTTATTTTCTTTCGCATAACTCTTGTTTGAATAGTTCTTATCAAAGATTACAGTAATATCATTGCTATCATTGGTTGAAGCCTTAGATATTTTTATACAATTGTGATTACGGTTACAAATATGCTTAGTCTGATTCGAGAGACAGAGGCAGTTTATCTCTCTGTCTCGCTTATCTGAAAAAACTGTGCTGAAGCATTAACAATGTCAACTGTTTGAATAGTTTTCAGGACTACATTCCTGCGAAATGGCAACAGAAAATAATTTTTGATCTATTCACAAATTAGGAATTTGCTATGGTGATGATTTTCATCGATCAGAAATTTAAGGGAGAAGTTTTGATTATACTTAGTGAATGTGAAAATTGCTTTTTTTATCATATTAATCAAAATCTGATCTGGTTCAGTGTTTTTTTGCGATATCAATACAATGTTAGTGGTTTTACTGATTCGAGAATAGTCTTGAGAGCTAGTTTCAATGTTCTTGAATTACTTACATTGATGCTGTTGAACATTATTATCACAAAGTCATCTTGACCATATTTCAATGTATCATCGAAAATGTCTGACACTATATCGTAAAGTTCCACATTTGGTTTGATGAAGTCGTCAATGATATAGTTGTTGGAACCGTTAATTATTTCGTTCAGTACCTTGGGAAAGCCTTTAGCGTATTGGTCTCCCCGTACGAGGACTTTTTTTTTCTTTGAAGAGTCGACGCCTTCGCTGCTTACTACCCTTTCAGTTACGGCAAGAATAGGAATGTATTCAACATCATCCAAATCAACTGAAGCCGTCATGTCATGTCTTTCCATTTCTTCATGTCGTTTCGATTCATTGATTTCAGCGTGAAGGGAAGTTTCTTGTTGAGTTGATTCGAGAAGAACTATTTCTTCAAGGAACCCTCCTTCATCAACGATGTCTTCCTTTTTGGAAGTGGCCGTAATCTTGCACTTTCTCTTATGTACACAGTGCTTGCCTTTTTGAATTCTTCTGGAGTTTGTTGAGGTCTTACCTTTGGATCTTTTTTAGCCTACACATTTTCCTTCCTGCTTTAATCGCTTTTTCGAAAGATTTTTGAATTGCATACTCTCCGGGGTTTTTTTATGTCTACGCCACTGGAAGGAGAAGCCTCAGTCATCGTGGACTGATGACACGCGTGATTCATATCTGTTTGGGTTTGGGTATCCATACTTTTTGCCGGAACCGTTTTTACGGCGATTTTTTCTTTCAGCTCGTTTATCTTGACCTGCATTTCTTCAATCAGTTTTTTCTGAGATTCTAATAATGAATTCATTTCGGTTTCGGATTCGATTGCTTGTTGCATTATAATTTGATTTTCATCTTTTAATTTTTGAATGTATCGGTCTTTCATTCCTCCTTCATCCTCGAGATCACTTATTGTTCTTTCTAGTAAGTTCGTCTCATCTTCACGTTCGTGGTCATTTGCGACACTGTCCTCCTGACAACAAATTATTTTGTTTTCCTTCAAAAACTTCACTTTATTTTTGTATTTTTGCTGAACAACAAAAAGCTGTTGAAAAATGCCATGTAATGATACTTTAAAATATAGGGTGTTGCATTAGAAAAAGTCGAAGTTATTGCCATTTGTAATTTGTCATTTTCAAAAAATTGTAGTAGGCGATAGAACATCCACTCCTAGTTTGCCTGATCTCAAAAGATGCGCTAAAGCCTAAGGAAACGACTGGAAAAAAGTTGGTTGAATTGTCTTGAATGGTTCTAAATTAATGAATTTTTCTTCTTTCTGTGGGTCTATGCACAACCCTATTTTGACACATAAATTGTCAAGTCAAAAAAGATTAAGTCTAAGAAACCCTGGTGCGTTATATCGACAATTTAGTGGCAAATCCAAAAATTGTAAGAAAAATGGGGGGGTTGGCATTTAAAAAAACAGAACTTAGTTGGTTATCTTATTTTGGGACATCCTGTAAATAAATAGGAATATTTTTCAAATATGCCTTATTGTCGGACCTATCGTTTAAAAAAAATCAAGTCGATAGCTTCGATAGAAAGAGTGCCTCATTAGCCATATGCTAATTAATAAGTCATGAAATGCAAAACATTTTATCGACAGCTGGTATGTAATAAACACGAAGACTTTTCCTAAATATAGGGCTTTTTTTATGTTTATGACAGTTGCTGAAAATTTATTAAATATGTTGTTGGAGAAGGTTATGGTATATTGACCTCATAACACATTTATAAACAGAGGCATTATGACTTTATAAAATGCCAGCTGTGGATAAAGTACGTAAAATACACGCACACACTATTTCAAAATTACCTGTTGAAGGAAAATCCTCATTCTCTCTCAGCATAAACTCTAATTCGCTTGGATCGGGGCAGCTATTCACTTCATATTGATTGAAATATTTGATTTCGATAGGCTCCTCTTTTACTATTTCCCCCTTAAAGATATCACCGGCACCTATACAACTTGAGTTTTGTTCTTTCGCATATGGACTGAAGGGTGTGATATCTGTAGGCTCTTCCTTTACCACTATTTCTCCCTTTAAAATATCATGAATAGCATCAAATTGACTACCTCCTGCGATATTTTCTTTTTCATATTCCTCAGAATCCCTATTTAAATGTTCTGCTTCACAATCGTAGTTTTCTAAAGCCATAATGGTATTTTCCTATGGACAATCAGCAGGTATAACTTAAAGATGGATACAATAATACAATGCAATAAATACTGCAATACACAAAAAAGAGCCAGACTGCCAGCAGCAGTGTTGCCAACAGCTCTTGGCAAAATAACTGGCTAAAAATGATTCTCTTCCTGGCAATTACGGCAACTTTTCTCAAAGCTATCAAAAATCCCCAAAAATCGAATGGAGCCATACAAATTTTATTTTAACATAGTTTATGTCATTTAATAGGATAAAATTGTTTTTTTATTTAAGTTATTTTTTGAAATTTAGGTAACAAAAATAACTAAATTAATCAATCAAGTATAAACTATGAAGTTTAAAACGAAGGAACTAATAAAATAAATAATATCATCAATAAACAATGAAAAACTTATAACATATTGAAAAAGATACAAGGTACAACATATTGAAGTAAAAAAATAATTACTCTTTGTACTAAAATAATATAAAAAATATATACTGTAACGTAAATAAACTTAACTTGGTTCTACTAATTTATTTAACACTTAATCTACAACTTAATTTATATTACTACTTCACTGTATAGCTCGATCGTATGGGCTCGTTCAGATTGTTCACTCCCTCTTGAGGGCTGTCTATTTATCTCCGATACAGCATTCTCGATGTTTCGAATTCTTCCAGTTGGCGACGGCATGTTCCAATTGTTTCCAATATTGACCGTTGCATTACGCGGAAGAGGGACTGGATGGTTCTCGAATATCTCCGGGGATGATCTCATCGCTGTCGATGGCGACGCGGGAGGCGACAGGTCCGGCCTAGGTTCGTTACATTGCCCCCTTCTTAAAGACATTTCGTCCCGAAATTTCATCTTTGGAGTGTGACGATATCTGCATGACTCCCCATATCTGCACCGTGAAGTTCGATGGAAGTAACACTCCACGGTCTTCATGATCGGTCGTGGAAGAGGGTTACAGCAAACCAAAATCTTGACGCCGCTGGATCTGAATATCGCCTCCAGCATACTTCTTATGACTCTCCAGTCCAACCCATCAATACCACAGGATAATTTTGGAATTGCTAGATCCACCAGATTCTGGTCCACCATAGTATCTCTTAGTTTGGTGAGACTCTTCCAGACATCTTCATAAGACGGTTTATCTTGGGAATGCCTCTTGGTGACTAGGTAGTAGATGTTTCTCTGGCCTTTCTTCAACTGTAGCACCCACCAACTTCTGGATTCTGCTCCGCAGTGTTTGGAGTTGACCAAATTTCTTGGAGAACACTACGGCGATGCCCTGGACATTCGAAGATCTTCTGCCACACAGTGCGCTAGTGCGTAGTCAGCAGGCACCTCGCACAGGTCTCGTGTCTCCTCTCTAGTAGTCCCATGTAGACCTTTCTGCCCGTTTGAATACAAGGACATAAACTTCTCGAACGTCATATCATCCTCCGGTGGCTTGAGGGTGCGAACTTGGTCATGGTTTCCAGCGTAAGGGGCCAACCTGTTGAAATGGTCGACCCTTGGTTTCCCTCGGGTGGCTTATGGATTCGGTACACAAGGTCGTTTATCCTTTTCACGATCTTATACGGGCCTTCCACGAGTTCCGCAACTTTGGTGATAGTCCACGACGACGTTTGGGGTTGTACAGCCAAACCAGGTCATCAACCTTAAATCCTCCAGCGTCGGCCTTGATGTCATAGGTCTTCTTCATTTTATCGCTGGCACTCTGGATGTTCAACCGGACTCGTTCGTGGATGTCGTCCATTCTCTGCCGAAGTTTGCTGACGTAGTCCTCTCCCGCAGTGTCTTGTCCTGGCGGTATCCCAAACTTTAGGTCACAAGGCAGTCGCAGTTCTCGGCCCATTATAATACTAGCAGGAGTTTGACCGGTTGACTCGTGTACTGCGGATCGATAGGCCATCAGGAACAAATGAAGATACTGGTCCCAGTCTCTTTGATGGTCAGAGACAACCTTGGACAAGTGGCGGTTGATCGTCCTGTTCATCCGTTCCACCATTCCATCGGACTGCGGATGTAGGGCCGTGGTTCTTGTCTTGCGGATGTTCAGCAGTAGACATATTTCTTGGAAAAGGTTGATTCGAAATTTCTGCCTTGATCCGAGTGCAGCTCCATTGGAATACCGAATCGACATATCCACTCTTTCACCAAGACGTCGGCGACGGTGATGGCTTCCTGGTTTGGGCAGGGCATAGGCTTCCGCCCACTTACTGAAGTAGTCCATTGCCACAAGGATGTATTTATTCCCGTGGTCGGATACGGGAAACGGGCCGGCGATGTCAATGGCGATTCTCTCGAACGGGCTGCCTACGTTGTACTGACGCATCGGGGCCTTGGGTCATATTCGAGGTCCATTGCTAGCAGCGCATACAGCGCACTTCCTGCACCAGTCCTGGACGTCAGCTTGACAATTGGCCCAGTAAAACCGTTGCCTCACTTTCTGCAGGGTCTTCGTCACTCCCAGATGTCCTCCGGCGACTCCATCATGGATTTCCGCAGCACTTCCTCTTTTTGTTTCCTGGGAACAATTATTTGGCGTCTGTCTTCCCCACCAATATCGGCCTCCAACACACGTTTCAGGATCCCATTGTCCAGAATAAGAGAGTTCCATTGTGCCCAATAGGACTTAACAGCCGGCGAGTAACCTGCGACTTCCTGCCATGATGGTCTTCGATTGCCCTTCTTCCAGCTGACGACCAAGCCAAGGTCGGGGTCTCTCTTGGTCTTTCTGGATCTTGCTGTCATTCCAGTTGTCATCCATTGCCGCGGTTCTACAAAGTGTTGCTTCTTTCTCTTCTGCTCGTCGGCAATGTGAGCAATCATCTGGACATGGTCTTCGCGACAAGGCATCTGCATTCTTATGGCTAGTTCCGGCTCGATGTTCGATCTCGAAATCGAATTCTTGGAGTCTCTCGATCCAACGTGCTACTTGACCCTCAGGATTTTTGAACTGTAAGAGCCATTTGAGAGCTGCATGGTCAGTTCTCAACACTAATCTTCTTCCATACACGTACTTGTAGAAGTGTTCCACTCCCTTTACAACAGCTAACAGCTCTCGCCTGGTGACACAGTAATTGCGCTCTGGTTTGCTAAGCGTCTTGCTGAAATAACCAATGACCTTCTCCTGTCCCTCCTGGATCTGAGATAGGACAGCTCCAAGTCCCACGTTGCTGGCGTCCGTATCCAAAATGAATTTCCCTTTGGGTAGGGGATAGCTCAGTATAGGTGCGTTGATCAAAGCTCCTTTCAGCTTCCTGAATGAATCTTGACATTCTTCGGACCACTGGAACTTTGTTTGGCCTTCCGTGAGCCTGGTCAGTGGTTTAGCGATGTTGGCGAATCCAGCACATATCGGCGATAGTATGTGCATAAACCAAGGAAACTTCGAAGTTGGTGAATGTCTTTTGGGATGGGCCAATCCTTAACAGCTTTGATCTTCTGGTCATCCACTGCTACTCCTTCCCCAGAGACAACGTGGCCGAGGTATCGTACTTCTTTTTGGAACAGATGGCATTTCTTAGGGCTCAGCTTCAATCCGGAGTTCCTCAGTCGCAGGAATACTTCCTCCAAGTTTTTCACGTGGTCCTCGAACGATCTGCCGACCACAATTATGTCGTCGAGATACACTAGACACGTGTTCCATGAGAGTCCCTTCAGCACTGTCTCCATCAATCTTTCGAATGTGGCGGGAGCATTACAGAGCCCGAATGGCATAACGGTGAACTGCCACAATCCTGAGCCGATGGTAAAAGCAGTCTTTTCTCGATCTTCCTGAGCGAGTTCTACTTGCCAGTATCCACTCTTCAGATCAAGGGTCGAGAAAATCGTGGAACCAGCCAACGTGTCTAGGGTGTCATCTATTCTCGGGAGAGGGTAACTGTCCTTCTTCGTGACATTATTAAGTTGGCGATAGTCTACACAAAAGCGTGTCGATCCATCCTTTTCTTCACCAGTACGACTGGAGAGGACCGGGGACTGTTGGACGTTTCGATACCTCTTTCTTTTCCCTTTTCGCTGACTGTTTTGTCTGCCTCTGCCTTCTTGGCATGGGGAGTTCTTCTTGCTGTTTGCCGGATCGGTCGGGCACCCCTAGTATCAATGTTGTGCTGGACCACATTAGTTCGACCCCCTTTTCCTTGTCCGGTATCGAAGATGTCTTGGTACATTTTGACTAAATCTCTTAGTTTGGGCTGTTGAGCTGGTTTTATGTCTTTGGAAGAGATGGCAACTAATTTCTAGTTCTGTGGGCAAGTTGTTGGGTTGGCTAATCGTACCTCGTACGCCCCGGATCACGGATGAAACTGACGAGCAGTGCCCCAAAATTGTTCCTTTCTTCAAGGTCACTGGGAAATAATTGACATTCATGACCCTTACCGGCACAAATTTGTCAGCACGCAACAAGGTCTTCCCTAGTGCAATCCCTCGTCCAATTTTCTCATCATGAAGTTTGGGCTCGAACATCACCACGTCTCCACTGCTCGCACTCCCGTCCAGGCGAGCCTCCAGAATGGTTTCAGCCCTCTCAGGTACGCTTACATCTTCAGCCACAGCACACGGATCAACTCTTCACTTCTCCCATGAAGTACCAGCTCTTCTCCGTTGACACGTAGGACGCCGTCTTTGAAATCCAATTCAAACCCTCTGGAATTCATGATGTTCATTCCGATGATTGCATCGTCTTCGATGTCCGCTACAAGTGCCTGATGTTTCACTTTAGTGCTGCCCAAAATTATTTCAATCGGTAGCTCGCCATATACAGTAGCTGGCTCCCCTGTTGCTGTGCGTAGCTTCCAAGTTGCCGGTTCAATTCGTTCCGGTGTTCTGGCAAAGGAAGGTCCGAGAATTGTCCTAGTCGCACCTGTATCTAGCAGCATGGTGCAAGGCTCGTTATTGATGAGACCGTCTACGAAAACACCTCTGTTCTGTCGTTGCAGGATAGCGACATATGCGTTGTTAACCAGGGCTTGCTGGACACAGGCCGACGATTGCCCCTTCTCGTCGACCTTCTTTAGTTTTCCTGCATCGGAGTCGTGTTTTCGAATGTTGGACATTTGCTACGCACATGTCCAATTTTGCCACAATTCCAGCATCTTATTTGTCTCTTCTCAGGGAACACTTCCTTAATCACTTTCCTTATGGCAGCTTCCAAATTAGCAGGCTCCTGTGAGTCTTCCTCAATCATTCGGACTTTACTCTGGCTTTTGCAAGATTGTTTCGCTGCCTCGAATTCTAAAGCGCGTGCCAGTGCGTCTACGAGATGTGTTGGACGGGCTAGTGTCAACGCTTGTCTGGTTTCTTGGTCACGGAGTCCATCCAGGAATGCTTGAACCGCTAGTCGCTCCATTACATTTTCTGGTGTGGCTGGATATGCGAGACGAACCAAGCGTGCAATGTCAGTTTCGAATTCTTGTAAGGATTCGCCCGATTTTTGGCAGCGATTTTTCAACTGGGAGTGGTATACGTGCTCCAAATGGGCGTGGCCATATCGTAATTCTAGATGTTTAATCAGCTGATCATAGTCCTCCTGTTCTTGGGCGGTGAGAGTTTGTAGAATATTTGTCGCTTCTCCACGTAATGCAAGTGTCAGTGCTACAGCTCTTTCCCCTGCATTCCATCCGTTTGCTTTGGCCGCTGCTTCAAACTGCCGGCGGTAATTTGCCCATGGGGTTTTTCGTCGAACTGAGGAGGCTTCATGGAAAGCTTCCTATTTCTGAAATGACCTTGACATCTTTTATACCCTCTTGAACTTTATCCACGTTCAAACTCAAGTCCAGCATTGCATTTTCGTTAACCATCTCTGTGGAGGACGCACTATTAATTTGTTTTTCCAGCTTACTGATCGTTTCCTTTATTTTGTCCATTTCTGTCTCAACGGTTCCCATTCTTTCTTCTAGAAAATTAGCCACACCACACAATTCTCTTTTTAGGCCTTCTGTGTTTTCCAGGAACTTATCTTCCAGGCTTCTTGAATTTTCTAGAAGCTTCTCTTCCAGATTTCTAGAATTTTCTTGAAGCTTCTCTTCCAGATTTCTAGAAAGCTTCCCTTCCAGATTTATAGAATTTTCCTGAAGTTTCTCTTCCAGATTTCTAGAATTTTCCTGAAGTTTCTCTTCCAGATTTCTAGAATTTTGTTGCAGTTCTTCTTTCACGGATTTAGTAGTTTCTTCGAGTTTATTCATTACCAAACTTAAATCACCTCCGGGAACTTCGAATAAAAATGTTTCGGGGTCCTCACCTTCTTGTATAAGTCCTTCTGTAAGTCTTTCCTGGAGTACTTGCTTTTTACCTGTTGTTTCCAGTTCCTTTCCTCCAATTCCTGTTTCAATTCCGCTACCTTCAAATCCGCAAGGCGCACTTTTCTTGAACACATTTTGTCTTTGACGAGGTATCAGTCTGTTTCACACGAAAAAGTTTATCAGTTTGTTAAAAATTCACTTCGCGAATTCTTTTCCACGGGCCACCAGTCTATTGTCTGTTTCACGCGAAGAGTGTATCAGTTTATATTCCCACGCACAATTGTCCACTTCGCGAAAACCGGGCCACTGTCTATTTTCTGTTTCACGCGAACAGTGTATCAGTTTATATTCCCACGCACAATTGTCCACTTCGCGAAAACCGGGCCACTGTCTATTTTGGGCGTACAAAAAGGTCTATCAATTTATTTTTCTGACTATCCACTCCACGATCACTTGTTTATTTTCAAAATCTCACTTCCGACACCAATTGTAACGTAAATAAACTTAACTTGGTTCTACTAATTTATTTAACACTTAATCTACAACTTAATTTATATTACTACTTCACTGTATAGCTCGATCGTATGGGCTCGTTCAGATTGTTCACTCCCTCTTGAGGGCTGTCTATTTATCTCCGATACAGCATTCTCGATGTTTCGAATTCTTCCAGTTGGCGACGGCATGTTCCAATTGTTTCCAATATTGACCGTTGCATTACGCGGAAGAGGGACTGGATGGTTCTCGAATATCTCCGGGGATGATCTCATCGCTGTCGATGGCGACGCGGGAGGCGACAGGTCCGGCCTAGGTTCGTTACAATACTTTTTAAAGGAAAAAAGGTTCCTTTTTTATTGACCGTTTTACTTTTCGGAACATTAATGTTTATATGATTTTAGCCATTGTATACCTGAAACTTGTCGAATCTCTTGTGATTGTTGACATTTAATGAAATTCTGTATACCTGGTGAATGTTCTATTGACTATTGTACGTCCTCGAGTGAAAAAATGAGTGATTCAAGTTCAAATCATTATTGTTGTGTACCTCAATGCGACTCATGGCAAAACGATACCGTTGTACTGGGATAAGTTTCCATCATTTTCCTTGAGAAAATGAACATATCGTTCTGGTGCAGACTAATCTAGGATTGTACGAGTCTATAGTCGCACGATGGGCTCTTGAATACAGTCCCTTCCCAAAATCTTCTAGTATCGTCTGTGGCCAAGAAATAAAGTGAAAAAAAAACCTTCAAAGAGAGTTGAGAAAAAAAAGAGTTAAGAAGAGAAAAAAGATATTATTCAACATACCGAAGAATATTCCTAGAGTATGGAAAAATAGTGATTATATATGTATATCTAGGTGATAAGAACACATTTTCACACCATCTTGTTTGTTTTAGAATGAAATAAAAAAACTGTTTTTGTTGGTTTTATTTTCAATTCGAACATTCACAAATAATGTGTAACATTTCTTCAAAATAATCCATAACAATAATTCCCGATGACTTCGCACTAAGCTGTACAGAAACTTTGAAAAAGATTTTTTTGCAAGCAAATTAGAACATACTGTAACGTAAATAAACTTAACTTGGTTTTACTAATTTATTTCACACTTAAATTTACAACTAATTTATTTTACTAACTACGCCACTGTATCCTCGACGCTATCGGCTGCTGAGACTGCCTCTCCCTCTTGAGGGCTGCCAATTTATCTCCGTTACAGAATTCTCGATGTTTCCAATTCTGGCGGTTGGCGAACAGCATGTTCCAGTTGTTTCCAATATTGACCGTTGTTTTCCGCGGCAGCGCGACTGGATTGTTCTCGAATATCTCCGGGGATGACATCATCGTTGTCGATGGCAACGCGTGAGGCGACAGGTCCGGCCTAGGTTCGGTACATTGCCCCCTTCTTAAAGACATTTCGTCCCGAAATGTCATCCTTGGAGTGTGACGATATCTGCATGACTCCCCATATTTGCACCGTGAAGTTCGATGGAAGTAACACTCCCCGGTCTTCATGACCGGTCGTGGAAGAGGGTTACAGCAAACCAAAATCTTGACGCCGCTGGATCTGAATATCGCCTCCAGCATACTTCTTATGACTCTTCAGTCCAACCCATCAATACCACAGGACAATTTTGGAATTGCTAGATCCACCAGATTCTGGTCCACCATAGTATCTCTTAGTTTGGTGAGACTCTTCCAGACATCTTCATAGGACGGTTTATCTTGAGAATGCCTCTTGGTAACTAGGTAGTAGATGTTTCTCTGGCCTTTCTTCAACTGTAACACCCCACCAACTTCTGGATTCTGCTCCCGCAGTGTTTGGAGTTGACCAAATTTCTTGGAAAACACTACGGCGATGCCCCTGGACATTCGAAGATCTTCTGCCACACAGTGCGCTAGTGCGTAGTCAGCAGGCAACTCGAAAAGGTCTCGTGACTCCTCTCTAGTAACCCCATGTAGAACTTTCTGCCCGTTTGTATACAAGGACATAAACTTCTCGAACGTCATATCATCCTCCGGTGGCTTGAGGGTGCGAACTTGGTCATGGTTTCCAGCGTAAGGGGCCAACCTGTTGAAATGGACGACCCTTGGTTTCCCTCGGGGTGTCTTATGGATTCGGTACACAAGGTCGTTTATCCTTTTCACGATTTTATACGGGCCTTCCCACGAGTTCCGCAACTTTGGTGATAGTCCACGACGACGTTTGGGGTTGTACAGCCAAACCAGGTCATCAACCTTAAATCCTCCAGCGTCGGCCTTGATGTCATAGGTCTTCTTCATTTTATCGCTGGCACTCTGGATGTTCAACCGGACTCGTTCGTGGATGTCGTTCATTCTCTGCCGTAGTTTGCTGACGTAGTCCTCTCCCGCAGTGTCTTGTCCTGGCGGTATCCCAAACTTCAGGTCACAAGGCAGTCGCAGTTCTCGGCCCATTATAATACCAGCAGGAGTTTGACCTGTTGACTCGTGTACTGCGGATCGATAGACCATCAGGAACAAATGGAGATACTGGTCCCAGTCTCTTTGATGGTCAGAGACAACCTTGGACAAGTGGCGGTTGATCGTTCTGTTCATCCGTTCCACCATTCCATCGGACTGCGGATGTAGGGCCGTGGTTCTTGTCTTGCGGATGTTCAGCAGTAGACATATTTCTTGGAACAGGTTGGATTCAAAATTTCTGCCTTGATCCGAGTGCAGCTCTATTGGAATACCGAATCGACATATCCACTCTTTCACCAAGACGTCGGTGACGGTGATGGCTTCCTGGTTGGGCAGGGCATAGGCTTCCGCCCACTTACTGAAGTAGTCCATTGCCACAAGGATGTATTTATTCCCGTGGTCGGATACGGGAAACGGGCCGGCGATGTCAATGGCGATTCTCTTGAACGGGCTGCCTACGTTGTACTGACGCATCGGGGCCTTGGGTCGTATTCGAGGTCCATTGCTAGCAGCGCACTTTCTGCACCAGTCCTGGACGTCAGCTTGACAATTGGCCCAGTAAAACCGTTGCCTCACTTTCTGCAGGGTCTTTGTCACTCCCAGATGTCCTCCAGCGACTCCATCATGGATTTCCCGCAGCACTTCCTCTCTTCTGTTCCTGGGAACAATTATTTGGCGTCTGTCTTCCCCACCAATCTCGGCCTCCAACACACGTTTCAGGATCCCATTGTCCAGAATAAGAGAGTTCCATTGTGCCCAATAGGACTTAACAGCCGGCGAGTAACCTGCGACTTCCTGCCATGATGGTCTTCGATTGCCCTTCTTCCAGCTGACGACTAAGCCAAGGTCGGGGTCTTTCTCTTGGTCTTTCTGGATCTTGCTGTCATTCCAGTTGTCATCCATTGCCGTGGTTCTACAAAGTGTTGCTTCTTTCTCTTCTGCTCGTCGGCAATGTGAGCAATCATCTGGACATGGTCTTCGCGATGAGGCATCTGCATTCTTATAGCTAGTTCCGGCTCGATGTTCGATCTCGAAATCGAATTCTTGGAGTCTCTCGATCCAACGTGCTACTTGACCCTCAGGATTTTTGAACTGTAAGAGCCATTTGAGAGCTGCATGGTCAGTTCTCAACAGGAATCTTCTTCCATACACGTACTTGTAGAAGTGCTCCACTCCCTTTACAACAACTAACAGCTCTCGCCAGGTGACACAGTAATTGCGCTCTGGTTTGCTAAGCGTCTTGCTGAAATAACCAATGACCTTCTCCTGTCCCTCCTGGATCTGAGATAGGACAAAATGAATTTCCCTTTGGGTAGGGGATAGCTCAGTATAGGTGCGTTGATCAAAGCTCCTTTCAGCTTCCTGAATGAGTCTTGACATTCTTCGGACCACTGGAACTTTGTTTGGCCTTCCGTGAGCCTGGTCAGTGGTTTAGCGATGTTGGCGAATCCCAGCACATATCGGCGATAGTATGTGCATAAACCAAGGAAACTTCGAAGTTGGTGAATGTCTTTTGGGATGGGCCAATCCTTAACAGCTTTGATCTTCTGGTCATCCACTGCTACTCCTTCCCCAGAGACAATGTGGCCGAGGTATCGTACTTCTTTTTGGAACAGATGGCATTTCTTAGGGCTCAGCTTCAATCCGGAGTTCCTCAGTCGCAGGAATACTTCCTCCAAGTTTTTCACGTGGTCCTCGAACGATCTGCCGACCACAATTATGTCGTCGAGATACACTAGACACGTGTTCCATGAGAGTCCCTTCAGCACTGTCTCCATCAATCTTTCGAATGTGGCGGGAGCATTACAGAGCCCAAATGGCATAACGGTGAACTGCCACAATCCTGAGCCGATGGTAAAAGCAGTCTTTTCTCGATCTTCCTGAGCCAGTTCTACTTGCCAGTATCCACTCTTCAGATCAAGGGTCGAGAAAATCGTGGAACCAGCCAACGTGTCTAGGGTGTCATCTATTCTCGGGAGAGGGTAACTGTCCTTCTTCGTGACATTATTAAGTTGGCGATAGTCTACACAAAAGCGTGTCGATCCATCCTTTTTCTTCACCAGTACGACTGGAAAGGACCAGGGACTGTCAGATGGTTCGATAACTCCTTCTTTTCCCATATCGCTGACTATTTTGTTAGCCTCTTCCTTCTTGGCAAGAGGAAGTCTTCTTGCTGATTGCCGGATCGGTCGAGCACCTCCAGTATCAATCTTGTGCTGGACCACATTAGTTCGACCCCCTTTTCCTTGTCCGGTATCGAAGATGTCTTGGTACTTCTTAACTAAATCTCTTAGTTTGGGCTGTTGAGCTGGTTTTATGTCTTTGGAAGAGATGGCAACTAATTTTTCTAGTTCTGTGGGCAAGTTGTTGGGTTGGCTAATCGTACCTCGTACACTCCGGATCACTGAGGAAACTAACGAGCAGTGCCCCAATATTGTTCCTTTCTCCAAGGTCACTGGAAAATAATTGACATTCATGACCCTTACCGGCACAAATTTGTCAGCACGCAACACGGTCTTCCCTAGTGCAATCCCTCGTCCAATTTTCTCATCATGAAGTTTGGGCTCGAACATCACCACGTTTCCACTGCTCGTACTCCCGTCCAGGCGAGCCTCCAGAATGGTTTCAGCCCTCTCAGGTACGCTTACATCTTCAGCCAACAACACACGGATCAACTCCTCATTTCTTCCATGAAGCACCAGCTCTTCTCCGTTGACACGTAGGACGCCGTCTTTGAAATCCAATTCAAACCCTCTGGAATTCATGATGTCCATTCCGATGATCGCATCGTCTTCGATGTCCGCTACAAGTGCCTGATGTTTCACTTTAGTGCTGCCCAAAATTATTTCAATCGGTAGCTCGCCATATACAGTAGCTGGCTCCTCTGTTGCTGTGCGTAGCTTCCAAGTTGTCGGTTCAACCCGTTCCGATGTTCTGGCAAAGGAAGGCCCGAGAATTGTCCTAGTCGCACCTGTATCTAGCAGCATGGTGCAAGGCTCGTTATTGATGAGACCGTCTACGAAGACACCTCTGTTCTGTCGTTGTAGGATAGCGACATATGCGTTGTTAACCGGGGCTTGCTGGACACATGCCGACGATTTCCCCTTCTCATCGACCTTCTTTAATTCTCCTGCATCGGAGTCGATGAATGTTGGACATTTGCTACGCACATGTCCAATTTTGCCACAATTCCAGCATCTCATCTGTCTTTTCTCAGGCAACACTTCCTTCATCACTTTTCTTATGGCAGCTTCCAAATTAGCAGGCTCCTGTGAGTCTTCCTCATTCATTTGAACTTTACTTTGGCTTTTGCAGCATTGTTTTGCTGCTTCGAATTCCAAAGCGCGTGCCAGTGCGTCTACGAGATGTGTTGGACGAGCTAATACCAACGCTTGTCTGGTTTCTTGGTCACGGAGTCCATCCAAGAATGCCTGAACCGCTAATCGCTCCATTACATTTTCCGGTATGGCTGGATATGCGAGACGAACCAAGCGTGCAATGTCAGCTTCAAATTCTTGTAAGGATTCGCCCGATTTCTGACAGCGATTTTTCAGCTGGGAGTGGTATACGTGTTCCAAATGGGCCTGGCCATATCGTAATTCTAGATGTTTAATCAGCTGATCATAGTCCTCCTGTTCTTGGGCGGTAAGAGTTTGTAGAATATTCGTCGCTTCTCCACGTAATGCAAGTGTTAGTGCTACAGCTCTTTCCCCTGCATTCCATCCGTTTGCTTTGGCCGCTGCTTCAAACTGCCGGCGGTAATTTGCCCATGGAGTTTTTCCGTCGAACTGAGGCGGCTTCATGGAAAGCTTCCCTATTTCTGAAATGACCTTGACATCTTGTATACCCTCTTGAACTTTATCCAAGTTCAAACTCAAGTCCAGCATTGCATTTTCGTTAACCATCTCTGTGGAGGGCGCACTATTAATTCGTTTTTCCAGCTTACTGATCGTTTCCTTTATTTTGTCCATTTCTGCCTCGACCCCATCTTTGATTTTATCTACCTCCGTGTTCATTTGCTCCCTAATTTTATCTATCTCTGTCTCAACGGTTCCCATTCTTTCTTCTGTTCCAACCCCCATTCTTTTTTTTCGGCTTCTTGTTTTCAGAACTTCTCTTCCAGGTTCTTGTTTTCTTCCAGTTTCTGAATTTTCTTCAAGCTTCCTTCCAGATTTCCAGAATTTTCTTCAAGCTTCCCTTCCAGATTTCTAGAATTTTCTTCAAGCTTCTCTTCCAGATTTCTAGAATTTTCTTCAAGCTTCCCTTCCAGATTTCTAGAATTGTCTTCAAGTTTTTCTATTATCGGACTCAAATCACCTCCGGGAACTTCGAATAAAAATGTTTCGGGGTCCTCACCTTCCTGTATAAGTCCATCTGCAAGTCTTTCCTGGAGTATTTGCTTTTCACCCGTTGTTTCCAGTTCCCTTTCCTCCAATTCCTGTTTCAATTCCGCTACCTTCAAATCCGCAAGGCGCACTTTCCTTGAACACATTATGTCTTTGACGAGGTATCAGTCTGTTTCACACGAAAAGTTTATCAGTTTGTTAAAAATTCCCTTCGCGAATTCTTTTCCACGGGCCACCAGTCTATTGTCTGTTTCACGCGAACAGTGTATCAGTTTATATTCCCACGCACAATTGTCCACTTCGCGAAAACCGGGCCACTGTCTATTTTGGGCGTAAAAAAAGGTCTATCAATTTATTTTTCTGACTATCCACTCCACGATCACTTGTTTATTTTCAAAATCTCGCTTCCGACACCAATTGTAACGTAAATAAACTCAACTTGGTTTTACTAATTTATTTCACACTTAAATTTACAACAAATTTATTTTACTAACTACGCCACTGTATCCTCGACGCTATCGGCTGCTGAGACTGCCTCTCCCTCTTGAGGGCTGCCTATTTATCTTCGTTACAGAATTCTCGATGTTTCCAATTCTGGCGGTTGGCGAACAGCATGTTCCAGTTGTTTCCAATATTGACCGTTGTTTTCCGCGGCAGCGCGACTGGATTGTTCTCGAATATCTCCGGGGATGACATCATCGTTGTCGATGGCAACGCGTGAGGCGACAGGTCCGGCCTAGGTTCGTTACAATACTTTGTTTCCTTCTCAAGATTTAAATACACCACTTCTTGAAATGAATAACACTACACAAAAAACTAGAAAATAATACCAAATGGAAACATTTTAAGAAAAACTCCAAACACAAATAATCTTTGAGAAAACGGACAAACGATGTACGTATGTCTGGTTTTAATTTTCGCCACTCTGGCGCTCGCTGAATTCCCAATTGCAACAACAGAACCTATCAGTTGTTATCCTATTTCTAAAACCTGTTTAAACATTATCAAGTTTGCTGAACAGTCTTTCAACACTACCGTTTAGGAATGACAATATTAGCAACGTACTAATTACTACTTTAAAAATAAAAAAAAAACAATTGCCAGCATTTTTTAAACTTAAAACTTCTGTCGCTCTAAATGAATGACTTTTCGAAACGTCTAATTCATGTTTATCTACAATTTAGTTTAAAAATTAAAATCGTTGAAGAACATTCATTAATGATTTTTTCCTATATGTTTGCGCATATTTTGGTTCCAGAACATTAATTTTTCATTTCACACCATAATGTAAAATTTTAAATAAAAATCTTCAATTACCTTGGTGTCAAAATTTGCGTCCGCCCTCAGATCCTGTAAAGATTCTTGAGCAGGTAAACCCAGATATATTTTTCCATTTGGTAAAATAAGATGTCGATTTGTGGTACTCATGTAATCTTATTGTCTAAAAGGTCTTTGAGATAATATCAATTGATACATTTTTGGACATCCTGGCAGATTCCTGCTATCGTACCACTACTGGCAGAATTACTGGCAAGGCTTTTTTTCCTGGCAAATACCAGGAATTACTGGCAAATTGGCAACCCTGGCCAGCAGCTCAGCCTCAGCAGCAGGGTTACCAACGCCAACTGTCGAAAAATCACGACCAAAGGCTTGAGAATTACCGTAAATTTCCGAAAATTCCCGAAAAAATCCCGAAACTTATATCTGGTCGTTTCTCCCGGCAAATCATCGTCTAGAATTTTATTTGAATGAATAATAATATGGACATGAAAAATATATATTATTTTGATGTAATGGTAATTTCATTTATATGTTACGTTACATGGAAGGATTGACAGGAAACAGGAACGGGAAACACGCATGTGTCCTTTTTCTAGAATATTTTGATTTGCACATAAAGATTACCACCTAGAAACTTCAGCAACTCAGTAATTAAAAAATGGTCCATGTTTTCAATAATTTGAAATTGTAAACGCCAGTTTTCTCATTATATCTAAAAACGTATTCCTAACGCCTCTGTTAGACGTATGCATCGTAACTTCAGACCGTTCAAACTTTTACCGCTAGTTGCTTCGAACTGTCAACTATAATTTCACTAAAAGTGAGTTGAATACATGTTTGGGTTGTAAGAAATGATATCGTCTATGAATATTCCTAAAACAACCACAATTGGAGCTAGTGTTAGGGGGAAAGTTATTCAAGGGAAGGTCAAATCGAGTTTGAATTGAGGAGCACCTTTAAATTTGAAAATTTCGAAAAAAAATTGGGATTTGAGAAATTATTTTCACAGAATATAATATCTGAGGACCGAACTGAGGCAAAGAAAAATTAAAAAAAAATCATGCGTATTCTCCATTACGTGACAAGTGACAGTGGACGACCGTTAAATATTATGTCGAGTTCACAATCCTGTTTTATGACTGACTGCTCAATATAATGAACTTAATGGTACATATCTACGTAAGGTTACGAATAAAATTCCCGGTTTCCTACAATTGTAAAAATCCCGACACAATTCCCGGCACACGTTGAAATTCCCGATTTTCGGGAAAAATCCCGGTAATTGGCAACGCTGCTCAGCAGTGTCACCGCGTCGGGATATTACAATTATACCAACGTTATGTGGTTTGGGTACTAAAAAGTACTGAAATGAGAAATGGATTATACTAAAAATATACTAAAGAAAATTTTTTCAAGGATAGGTTAATAAAAAAGTTTATGTGCCAAGTTATTGTTTGAACAATTGCGGAATGAGATGGTTTTGGAGTGACCGAACGAAATATAAGACGTCATGCCCACATTAACATAACCTCAATAATGGGAAACTGATTTCAAAGATGGAACGTTGAAAATCGCCTTCGAGATTCCATTTTGGGAATTTTGAAAAATAAATTGAAACCCCCTTTATTTGGAAGATGTAACCGTTCCAATTATAACATAAGAAAATTGTTATAAAATCATTTTAAATCCATGAGAATTTATAAAACCAAATTATCATGAGGAATGAATAAAAAACATTTTCCTTTTTTCTCTATATTATACTTGAATATATAATATTCAACAGTGATTCGAATTTGTCATATACCGCTTTTTGTGGATCCATGAAACATAAATCAGAAAATATATTTTCACTGAATGGAAGTCTATTTTTGAGTCGAGTACATAATTCTATCAAAAAGCTTATATATATTGAATATTATAATAAGTTATGTGCTCGGTTCGGCCCGCATTTTGGATAATGTTTGAAAATTGACATGTTGATACAATTCTACCAACGTTATGTTGCATTTTATTTGCGCTCCAAGGTCCAAGTCACCAACATTGGGAGATGGGGAAGCAATGTAAAAATAAAATACCAAAAATTTACTAAAATCAACGATAATACTAAAATTATACCAAACTCATGTCGCAGAGCCCAAAATATACCAATTTAGTACCGAATATACCAAAAACGGTTACGCTGCAGCTCAGCTCAAAGAGAGTAAATGATATCTGAATAGGAGGTACTGATAAGCTCTAGCCAATCAGAATCTTGTAGCATTAACCCGACATAGTAACGTACATGGACATGAGTACAGGTGGCCCACGTAACATGCAAGAACCTGTAACTCTCAAATACCAGAGTGCGAAGTGCGCTAGTCCGCCACTGTCCAGAGAGAATGGTGGCCATGGCATGTCCATATACATCATTATGACTCACAAATGATCTTTCATCTCTTTCTATTAGTGTCACCATTGTCTTATGGGGAATAGACTCTCCTACTCAGATAAAGTTCACTCTCTTTGAGTCTATTCCCCATAAGACAGTGGTGACACTAATAGAAAGAGATGATAGATAATTTGTGAGTCATAGTGACGTTTATGGACATGTCATGGCCACCAACCTCTCTGGACAATCAATCAATCAAACTGTCTCGAAAGACGTGAATATCGCGAGCTAACCCTCCTGCATTCAGTTTGGGCTTCGCTCTTCCTCCCCCCATCAACAGCACAGGACCTACCTTCCGGTTTAAACTGTGCTGCTAAATTAACAGGGGGAATCTGAAATTGAGATACGCCCAATCAGCGCGCTAGGTCAACCCAGCTACCGTTATAGCTCAGCCACGGTGGGGCCGCTTGATAAGACAAGCTACTGGCTATGGGATGTCAGTACCCGAGCGGTTAATGCGCCGCTCCCCGCCGAGTCAGCAGGGAATACAGTCACCTCAACCCATAGGTGAAAGACTCCCCCGTCTCTACCGAATTACGGTATTGTTTTCCATTGGACCCACTATCTAGCCCACGCCCCCCAGAGTCCAACACCATGTGGAGAGGCACCGGCGGTGAAACCGGTGGGGCTATCCTCCTCCCCCTGGGTACCCATGTTAACAAGACTCCTCCTGTCAGCGTTTGATGGGTCACCGCCATATCAGACTTTCGACCTGATATTACTCGTGTAACGTTTGACGAGTCAACGTTCGTGTGAGAGTTCGCCGGAGCTACTAATCACGCTACCATGTTATTTGGGAGGGGGACCTATGACGTTGCCCAGAGGTGTCTGGGATTGTCCAAGGTTCTCCCGTCCCGACGGCCTAGTCACACGGTAGGGCTAGGCCCAAACCTCTCTGGACAGTGGCGGACTAGCGCAAACAGTACTCTGGTATCTGAGAGTTACAGGCTCTTGAATGTATATTGGACCACTCTGTATGTTACGTGGGCCACCTGTTCTCATGTCCATGTACGTCATTATTACTGATTAATGCTACAAGATTCTGATTGGATTAACGTTTACTCTCTTTGAGCTCAGCTGACCCAGACCAAAGAGAGTAAACGTTATCTGAATAGGAGGTACTAAGCTCTAACCAATCAGAATCTTGTAGCATTAACGTGTCATAGTGACGTACATGGACATGAGTACAGGTGGCCCGCGTAACATACGGAGTGGTCCAATATACATTCAAGAGCCTGTAACTCTCAGATACCAGAGTGCGAAATCCGCTGGTCCGCCACTGTCCACAGAGAATGGTGGCCATGACATGTCCATATACGTCAATATGACTCACAAATAATCTTTCATCTCTTTCTATTAGTGTCACCATTGTCTTATGGGGAATAGACTCTCCTACTCAGGTAACGTTTACTCTCTTTGGACCCAGACGACGCCGCGGCCACAGAATACTAAACTCTAGTATTCTGGGGCGCGGCTCAACAGGATTCATTGTATCGTGGCATATGACATGTTCTAGAATGAGAGAAAATGGGCACAGAACACCCTAACTACACTTTGATCTTCAATGGGCGAATTTTCATGACCTTCCTTCACTGCTAGGTGGGACATCTGTCACTTTTGAGTGACAAATTTGAATTAATTGAAATTCTAGGCGCACCTAGTTTCACCATACTTTTCAGTTTGATTATCGATTCGATTGAAAAATATATATTATGGGTTTCCTTCTCAGTTGTAATACATTAGAAAATTGATTATCCAGAAAACACACAAATATAAGAAAACAGACTGTAACAAAGAACAATGAAATATTGGTGGAAAAAATCACAGATGAGAAGAATGGATATTTTTCTGTTCTTCTTTTTTCTCCTCTCAGTTTTCGATTGTCTATTGGCACATTTTAAACAATAAAATATTAGTGCCTGAGAGAGTACATATTCAACAAACTGCAGTAATAACTAATTTTACAAAGCAACTCAAAGTAAATTAATATGTAGCACAATAACAATAGAAAGTTTAAAAAAGCAAAGCACACAGGGTCACTCGATTTATTAACAATCACATACCGCGAGTCAATATGGTAATACAATGCATTCCCTCTTCTACAAGGGCTTAAAGGAATATACTGAATGACCTGTTATTATTAAGGATTCTAAAAAGCTTGTGGAGTTTGAGAGGAATCTAATTATGCAATTTAGAAGATGAACTGAAAGTGAAATATTATTGACTTCATGGTTACATTTGTAATTATCCAAAAATGTGTTACATGTACCTTATAGCTACATGTTATAAAACACATTTGTCACACCATAGTGTATTCTACATATTTTCTAATTCTATATATTTTCTAACTCAGATTGAATTGTTTCCACTTATATGTTTTGTTGTATTGTTTTTTTTGTGTATTTGTCATTCAATTTACTATACGTAGTTATAATTTAATTGATTTGTACCTACAAGCTGTTTGTGTAAAACAAGGCAGTAAAATTTGAAATTATAAATCAACAACTGGTTAGAGAACTTATATCGCAGTGTAGGAATTCTTCGATGCTATAGAAGTAATTTTTTATATTTTTTTTACTCATGTCTTAAATATATTATCAGCTAAAGATCTTATTTATTGTGGCAGTTTATTATAGAATTTCACATCCCAAAAATTTGGTCCATTTTGACATCTTTTTAAGCGGCAGTAAGATCATTTTTATGTCTAGTGTTATGATTGTGCACATTTCCAAGACTTTCATTTCTGAACAAGTTATTTTTTATGTACACGAGATTTTCCATGATATACAGGGAAGGAAACATTAGTATTTTTTTTAATGTCACAAACGAGTTACGGCACTCATCTCTAGTTGATATTATCCAATAATCTTAATGCTTTGCGTTGGTGCCGAAAGATTCTATCACAGTCTGTCGCATGTCCCCAGGCGACAATACCATATAAAATAATGGATTCAAACAATGAAAAATATGCTGTTTGAAGAGTTTCTTTTGAAACTTGTCTGGAGAGGTTTCTTGGTAAAAATAAATTTCTCATGTTTTTTTTTATATTTCCTTTATATGCTGGTCCCATTTTAACTTTTTGTCATTATGAATACCCAGAAATTTCACACTATCTTGCTGGTTTGGATAATTATCCATATTTCTTAGGGTGACTACCATGTTTTGGTTTTTGTTGAGATATAGTTCGTTGGCATTGAACCACCTTTTAGTTTTTGACTGTGCCTCAGAAGATAATGCAAGTACCTCATCTAGAGTTTTAGCATTTATTTGAATTGTGGTATAGTCTGCATATAATATATATGATATAATTTTTTCTTCATGTGGTAGATCATTTACGATAATTATAAATAAAAGGATCCAAAATAGATCCCTACGGCACACCAACTGTAATTTTTTCTTTGTTGATAAAGTATTTCCCAATCTTACTGTCTGAAATCTATTTTCCAAATAATACTTTATTAGCTTTATCCTGTTGTTAGAGAAATTATATTTTTTCAGTTTATTCAAGAGAATTTCATGTGAGACACAATCAAATGCTTTACTTAGATCATAGAAAGTTACATCATCATACTCTAGTTTTTCAAATGTTGTTCTTTTGTTACTGAGGTCCAATATTGCCATTTCAGTTTATATATATATATATATATATATATATATATATATATATATATATATATATATATATATATATATAGGAAAGTATCTCGACCGGCTTATTATTATAGAATGAGTATGTATCGGGGATTCGGTCTTGAAGAAGGTACACTCTTTTTTGCTACCTAAGCTTCCGCAAATCTTTATTTGCTTTTTCGGGGGCTACAAAATGAAAATATGGATATAAAAATATTTAAGCAATAATACAATAATACATACTGTGCAATTTGAGATTTTCTTTGGACATCAAAGCTTAGGAACATATTATATAATTAGAAAAGTTCAAAGGAAAACTTAAAAAATGTTGTGACATGAAAATTTGATGACTGACAATCATTTATTATGGATGTCAAATAAAATAGGTATATACAGAGGTATTTTCAAATGAAGAATGGTTTTTTGGTAAAAGAAGGTACGAGTAAATTTTACTTAAGTTATCAATATCAGTTTTTTTATTGATATTATCAGATTGTAATTTAATTCCAGCCATTTCTAAAAAAAGTATTTTATTCAACATGTAAGATTTTAGCACAATCATAGTCATAGTCATTCATGATGTGATCGTTATCCATGACATGTTTAAGGAAAAGATTTTCTTTTAAAGTTTATAATTACTTTTATGTAATGCTATTCGTGATTTCAAACAATTTTTTGTTTGGCCTAAATATTTTTTATTACGATTTAAACAAGGAATTTCATAAACCACGTTAGACTTTTCGGTGATATGATTTTTTCGTTTCAATTTGGTATACAAGTTTTCCAATGGTTTTATTTTCTTTTGTGCAATTTTCAAGTTTTTTTCATGTTTGAATACATTTATAATTTTAGTAAAGTTCAGGAATGTAAGGTATCGACGAATATGTGATATTATGTAAATGTTCATTTCGATGGGCTTCTGTTTGAATGACGTCAGAAGTAGTATTATATAAAAAATTTGAAGGATATGAATTATTGGAAGGTATTTCATATAATAATTTTATATTTTCTCTCTTAATGTTGGATGTGATATTTTCTCAATTCTATGTTTAAGACATAATACTAGATTGAATTTCATTTTTTTTTGGGCGACTGGAAAGGTAGTTCATGTATCTTCCTGAAATAGTGGTTTTAAGTACCAATCCAGTATTATAGTATTATCTGATGTTCTGATTAGAAGAGTATCTAAAAAGGGTACAGAGTTATTATGTTCTTTCTCAACCGTAAATTGTATGAAAGGATTATAGCTATTGAAAATAGACTGAATATTATTTACATGATCTTTTGGTACTGCACATATAATATCATCAACATATTTTTTAAGAAAAGGGAGTCTAAATTGTAATTTTGGAATATTTGCATCTAACAAATCGTCCATTACATACTGTGCTAGAATGGGTGATAGAGTAGCTCCCATTGGAGTTCCATGTATTTGTTTATAATATGTATTATCAAAAACAAAAAAAGTTGTATCAAAAATGAATTCTATAAGTTCTATGAAAATAGATTTTGTTAATTTAGTATGGTTACTTATATCTTCCCAATGTTTATCAATACTAGATTTGATTAAATTTAGTGGAATGTTATTAAAAAGTGAAACTACATCTAGACTTATTATGACAAAATCTTCAGGTAGCTTGATTTGATGTATGAAGTCTGAAAATTCGAAAGAGTCCTTTACATAATATTCATTGTCAATATTATAGGAAACAGTTAAGATATTTGTGACTTACTGTGATATGTTACTATTAGGAGCATCGATGGAAGAAATTATTGGTCTTAAACTTAGACTTGGTTTATGAGTTTTTGGTAAACCATAAAATTTTGGTGTTATGGAATTGTATATAGTGAATTCTTTTTTATCAGAAAGACTTATAAGTGTTTTATTATATTTTTTTTTAATGAGTTCATTAGATTTTTGTTAAATGGTTGAAGTTGGATTACGATTCAATTTTGTATAATATATGTCATTGTTGAGTTGTTCTAATGATAAATCCATATATTGTTGTCTTAACATAATAACTGTTACATTACCCTTATCTCATTTTGTAATAATCATTTCAGGATGATTGTTAATGAAAAGTCTAGTTTTTTTGTATATGCCCATTTTATTTGAGATCCATAATAAATGATTGTCAGTCATCAAATTTTCATGTCACAACATTTTTTAAGTTTTCCTTTGTACTTTTCTAATTATATAATATGTTCCTAAGCTTTGATGTCCAAAGAGAATCTCAAATTGCACAGTATGTATACTATTATTGCTTAAATATTTTTACGTCCATATTTTTATTTTGTAGCCCTCGAAAAAACAAATAAAGATTTGCGAAAGCTCGGGTAGCAAAAAAGAGTGTACCTTCTTCAAGACCGAATCCCCGATAGATACTCATTCTATAAATATATATATATATATATATATATATATATATATATATATATATATATATATATATATATATATATATGTTTAAAAATTAATTTAAAAATACAAAGATGAAGTGTTAAATATAAAATAATAACGAAATGAATATCTTGTTTGAAGTCCAGGAATCGAAGTAAAGGCGCATTTGCTGTTTCAGTTAGAGGAAAACCCGCATAAACCCACAACACCATCAGAATTCAGATCATCAACTTTCTCATAGAAAAGGACACATGCTTCCTGGGAAATGAGAGAATCAATCTTAGAAAATACACGGGAGTCATCGTATGCCGTATAGTGTCCGTTGGAAATGCTGCAACTATGATTAGATATGGTGTAGATATTACAGAGAGTATTCATTCCATCCTGAGCAGAATATTGATCCATTTTCAAATTTTGTATGGGAAAATTAATCACATTGTCCAATTTACTGCCATCAATTGAAGAAACACGTTTCAAATGTATAACAAAAATTTTTTTGAAATATTTTTATGCAAATCTTCTTTTTGAATTCTCTTTTCAGTCCACAAGTCGAACAGTATATGGGCTTGCATCGTCAGCCAAAGTCTCCTCTTCTGTCAACAGTTCAATACATTGTGTTAAATTCACGACCTCGTTTCCCAATTCTGGAATAGGGATTGAAAGAACCCAGAAAGGTTAAAAAATAACGCAGTAGTAATTACAAAAAGTACATCTCAATATAGATTTCAGCTGACCGACAAATGTATCCACAATTTTGGAATAATGAGTAGGCATCTTGTCCAAGAAATGGAAGCTTTTTGATTATCATTCATGATAACAAAATCGTTTGGTAATGGATGATTCTCTGCTCTCGACTTGTTTCAATCTTCATGTAAACCTACGAGAAGGTCTGCAATAAGAGACAAATCTGTAACATTCTTGATAGCCAGCCATAATTTCATTAAAAATGAAAAATGTCTTATTCCTCAAGACAGCTGACTACAAAAACCTATAAAATAGATGTATGTTGGTCGCATATCCATCATTAGTCAAAACATTTTTCATTTTTAATTACACTGGATCAAGCTATTCATAAAACAGGTATTTCCTACATTCCTCTTAGACCAAATGTAAAAATGGAGTATCTTGTTGGTACGGCATGCTCACTTCTGTTAATCGAAGAATATGTGGGTTCATTATTCCTGTAATTCAAAGAATTGTAATATTGATTTTTTGGAAGGTATGAATGATTATCTTTGATTACTGATATGTATTTCGAAGGAAAATTGGGACGATCAAATAATTCATCCTGTGGATGCGATGGAGGAATTGTACCAATATAAAAGAAGCATTGCCCTTTTGAATTGCTATACTTATTCTTTGTATAAAAAATGAGATTGAACGTTTATCTATTGTAGCGCGACCAAATCTCCTTCCAATCCTGTGTACATTCCCGACTCTTGGAAAGATGACTGAGGTTTCAGAGTAATTTCAACAAATTTGAACAGCTTTATTCCAGCATCGACTAAGTTTCACACCTGTTTGATGGAATCTTTCCAAAACATACCAGTTTTGGAAGACCCCCTCAACTAAATGGTAATTGTAGGCGTCCAAAACACTTTCTTTTTTGCTCCTGCAGATCGTCACGAATTATAAGAATTATTTGCCGAGTTGAAGAATCAAAATGGATCTGGTTGGAATATAATATCCATGGTCTCCTATTTTATCTCTGGCACAACTGTTGAATATCCGTTGCGTGTTTTGACCACATAATTCATAATTATATATATTACTCATAATTATATATATTACTGATATATAATTAAAAGTTCTGTGATTGGTTTTGACAGACACACAGTTCACATTTTTGGAGCTAAAGTTGGTGTTAGGGTACAGCCATTTTCTAGATATAATTTTGATGCATCTAATGAGACAATTCTCTCTGTTGATAAATGCAAAATGGTGTTATAAAACCTATTTGTTTATCACAGCAACGCAACCCTAAAAAATTTCACATAAATCTAATATGATATGTATACGGTGAAAAACGTTAATGAGGTGAATTTTCAAAAGGGATGAGAATAATGGACTGAATTTCAAATATATCTTTAATTCAACTGAAATATACATATTCAGTAATTCCATGATACCAAAATATATGTCTAATGGATGAAGAATCATAAGTTGATTTCATTTAGCCCCCAATGCCAATTCTCTGTCAAGAGAGATAAATGGGTCTTCTCAGAAATTATATAACTCGAGGCTGAATAATCATCATATAATTTTCATTTTCAAGTAACTTTGACACTAATCTTACAGTACATTTTGTATAAAAATGGATTTTTTTTAGTCAATATCTAAGGATTTTAAGATTGAAATGGTTTTTCCCCTGTACGAACTCTCCCATGCAATACCAAGATATGTTTCCTAGTAAACAATCGCATTGAAATGGTTTTTCTTCTGTGTGATCTCTCTCGTGCAATAGCAAACTGATCTCTTGAAAAAATGATTTTGCGCAGCTTTTGCATGAGAAGAATATACACCACATTAAAGCATTTTCTAATAAAGATACTTTTACCACTTCGACATGGCTTTTGCCTAAAAAATATCAATACTAAATTAGTGCTATTCAGAACTTTATGATATATTTGTGAACAAATCAAATATACTTTATTGTCAATGATGTAAAAACCTCATAGACAAAGAATTTTTTAAAGCATCAAAAACACAAATACAATATAAAATTACGGAAAATATAGATTAAAAGTAGAATACAAATAAAATACAACACAACTAGTAGTATTTCTGTTCACAATAAAAATTGGTCATCATAATATTCCTGCAGTTTATAATAGGCGTTCTCAAGCAGCATGATTTTTACCTCATTTCTTAATAGTTTTTGTTTGGCTAGGTAAATTATTTTACATTTTTTTAATGTCGTATATAACTGAAAATTTTGTCAGGGACGACTTGGGTATTGGAAGTGGAATATTTTGGTTAGTTCTAGTGACATAACCAGATTCCGGAGTGACTGTTTTCAAATTGACTTTATGAATAAGACAAAATAAATAAATAAGCTAGTTGTCAGTATTTTGTAATGAATGAACAGAGGGTTGCAATGTTCTCTTGGTTTTGTATTGCACATATACGTCAATGCTCTTTTCTGAGGAATAAAAACAGAATTGATATTTTTCTGATTTGTGAATCCCCAAAAAGCTATTCCATACCCGAGCTACGGTTCTAATCACATAGCATCCTGATGCGAGCTTTTTTGATAATTTATTGTCAATGTATACAAATTGGAAGAAAGTTTTATTTTGAATGATGTTTGTTTAAAGATATAAGTTTGAAAAGTCAAATTTGAAGGTGACAACATTTGTTTTAGAGATATTAAAACATAGTGAGTTTGAATCACACCACTCGTTCGCTAACTCAGAGACATGGTATACAGTTTCTTTCAAAACTTCCGTATCTTTCCATGCCAAAGGAGGGTGGTGGTGTCAGCAAAGAGAAAATATAGGTCCAAGAACAGATCCTTGTGGAACTCCGTCAGTAATCTCTTTCATATCAGATGTATGATCATGATATCTGTTTGTGAGGTATGAATTAAGGTAGTTCCGCCACGAGACAGTTGAATTAGGAAATTATTTTCGACGGAATCGAAAAATTTCAAAAGACTTTCCGATTTGAAACGCAAAAAAAAAATTTGAAGGGGGGGCACTTGCCCCCCCAATCGACTCTAGAAAATTTCTTCGTTATACAGGGTGTCCCTGGACTTCCTCTTTTCCTCTCGGGAATGTATAGATGAAAATATCACCAGTACTTCATATAACTTTTGTTCCTAAAAGCCTTCGTTACCAAGTTACGGGCCCTCAAAGTTACAAGATGAAAAATGTTTTTCTTTGATAACTTTCAAAGTGAATATTCAAAATTATCTAAATTTTGGCGATTGACTAAACAAATGAATTCCTTCGATGAGCTTTCATGCAGGAGTCAGTTGTTTTGCTACAAAGTCAGGAACGGACTACCCCCGATGGTCCACACAAAAGGAGGGAAATGAGTTGCAAGTTATATTGATGCTACAGGAAAATCCTCACTTGAGCACTAGGGAATAGCAGTTGAAACGGATATTTCACAAAGTAGTGTAAACAGAATAATATTGAAACTCCCCCATATCATCTGAACCTACATCAAGAATTGTATGGTAATGATTTTGCAAATAGAGTTGCGTTTTGTATTCACGAGGATAATAATACTTAAAACAAAATTCTGATTTCTGATGGAGTAACGTTTAAAACAACGGCTCGGTCAACAGACATAATATGCATTATTATGCAATCGAAAATCCTGACTGGTTGAGGTCTGTTGATCACCAAAAACGATGGTCGTTCAATGTTTGTAGAGGAATTATTGGAAGTCACATTATTGGACCCTACTTTTTCGACAAAGTGCTGAATGGTATTTAAATTTCCTTCACGAATATCTTCCCAGAATGTTCCCCAAGTTGCAATGGACAGAACATATAAATGTGTTATGTGGAAAACTCTCAAAAACAGTGTTCGCTATCAGAAAAATTAGTTACTTACTTGGAGAATCAGCTGCATACACAACCTATTTTGCACTGTTTCACTCTGTTCTAACATATGGAGCCTAAATATGGGAAATGCATCAAACTGTTATCTACAAAAAATCTTAATCATTCAAAAAGCTGCCTTAAGCAATATAAAAAAGTAAATTGGGATGCCACCAGCAGACCAATATTTGAACAACTGAAAATTATGTTCATATTCTCGACTATTCTGTACCAAAACCTACTGTTCATAAAAAAACATGAATGATTATCAAGCACAATCCGATCTTCACAGACACGACACAAGAAACAAATCTGTGCTATTGCAACCACAAACTAGATTACGCAGACACACAAACAAAGATATTGAATGGTTCAATTCATTACCAACCAATTTTCGCGATCTGCCACTTTCCAAATTTTCAATAAAATTGAAAAAAATCTTGGTTGAAAACTGTATATGTATACTCATTTGATGAATATTTCAAGCTAACCAAAGACAGAGACATCTTCACAACCTAAAGAAAAAAATTTAACTTATGTATATAATATTTTATATTTTGATCTACAAATATTTTTATTCCTATTTGGACTATTGTCCCAATTTTACTGTGACGTGTTTCAACATATTGTCAATATTTCTGAACTAAATAAAACTATACTAGGTATACTATACTATACAGAAGGAACATGTGGTTGCAATATGATGGTGCTGCAGGGCATACTGTAGGATAGTGCGATAATTTTCAGATCAATCCTATCCTAATTGTTGAATAGGCAGCGGAACTACTATTCCTTGGCCCATGCGATCCTCAGACCTTACTTCTACATATTTCTTTCTTTGGAGGTACGTGAAGGAAAGGGACAGGATCACAGAAGCCTTCCGTTCAACTGATGGAGCAATGCTTGCTAGAGTTCGGGGCTCATTTACGAGAAGCAGCTTGTGTGGAACATGATTGTGACCTATTTGAGCATTTATAAGTAGCCATCCCTCAAAATGTTTACATTGTTTCCTGTTAATCTACCTTTCCAGTTCTTGTAAAGATTACTAGAATTGTTTCCTTTGTGATGCACTCCTGTTTCTATTATAATTTCATTTTGTTCTAAAATATTTTTTTTTAGAATTGTATGGATGTGTCAAATATTATGACAGCGGCCTACTTCATTCATTTTTTTTTTTCAAAGAAAAAACCATCAAAATCTTATTTTGGAACAAATCTTGCAAACTTTACAAAGTATACCCCACAAACCCTATATCGACAAAATGCTGTTGAAAAATTCCATGCAATGATAAAATAAAATTTAGAGTGTTGCATTAGAAAAAGTCGAGTTATTGCCATTTGTAATTATCATTTAAAAAGAATTGTAGTAGGCGATGGAACATCCACTCCTAGTTTGCCTGATCTCAAAAGATGCGCTAAAGCCTAAGGAACGACTGGAAAAAAGTTGGTTGAATAATCTTGAATGGTTCTAAATTAATGAATTTTTCTTCTTTCTGAGGGTATATGCACAAAACGCTATTTTGACACATAAATTGTCAAAAAGTCAAAAATGATTAAGTCTAAGAAACCCTGGTGCGTTATATCGACAATTTAGTGGCAAATCCAAAAATTGTAAGAAAAATGGGGGGGGGTTGGCATTTAAAAAACACAGAACTTAGTTGTGTATCTTATTTTGGGACATCCTGTATATAAATAGAAATATTTTTAAAATATGCCTTATTGTCGGACCTATCGTTTAAAAAAAATCAAGTCGATAGCTTGGATAGAAAGGTGCCTCATTAGCCATATGCTAATTAATAAGTCATGAAATGCAATACATTTCATCGACAGCTGGTATGTAATAAACACGAAGACTTTTCCTAAATTTAGGGCTTATTTGATGTTTATGACAGTTGCTGAAAATGTATTAAATATGTTGTTGGAGAAGGTTATGATATATTGACCTCATAAGACATTTGTAAACAGAGGCATTATGACTTTATGCTGTGGATAAATTATGTTAAACACAGCACACACTATTTTAAAATTACCTGTTGAAGGAAAATCCTCACTCTCTCTCTCAGCATCAACTCTAATTCGCTTGGATCGGGGCAGCTATTATACACTTCATATTGATTGAAAGATTTGATTTCGATAGGCTCCTCTTCTACTATTTCCCCCTTGAAGATATCACCGGCACCTATATAACTTGAGTTTTGTTCTTTCACATATTGACTGAAGGGTGTGATATCGGTAGGCTCTTCCTTTACCACTATTTCTCCCTTTAAAATATCATGAATACCATCAAATTGACTACCTCCAGCGATATTTTCTTTTTCATATTCCTCAGAATCCCTATTTAAATGTTCTGCTTCACAATCGTAGTTTTCTAGAGCCAATAAAGCCATAATGGTATTTTCCTATGAACATTCAGCAGGTATAAATTATAAATTAAAGATGGATACAATGCAATACCCAGTGCTGCCAATTGAAAGTATACAAAATGCTGACTAGCGTCTATCAAAATGCGGAGTTTTACTCCCAGAATTTTGAGAATGCTTACAAAATCCTTACAAACTTAATTTATACATAATCTATGGTATATATGGATGATTTCGAGGGTCGACTTGTTCTGATAGATACTGTTTCTGAAACGAAACCAGACCAAACGAGACTAGAAGAAGCACATATTCACCAATGTCTATTGAAATGGAAATGCAATAGGAAACACGCATGTCCCCCTTTCTAGAATATTTTGATTTGCACATAAAGACTACCCCCTAGAGAGCTCAGCAACAAACTTAGATATTGAAAAAATATGTAATGTTTTTCATAATTCGATATTGAAAACGCCAATTTTGTCGTCACATTAAAAAACGTACTCCTAGCGCCTCTGGTGGACGTAAGCATCGTAATTTCACACAGTTCTATTTTTAACACTAGTTGCTTCGAACTGTCAACTATAATTTCATCTCCTTCGTTTATATGTTGTACCAATATTTTTATCATCATAGTTTTCAAATATCACATCAAAAGTGAGCTCGAATTTATGTTTGGGTTGAAAGAAATAGTATCGACTATCAATATTCCTGAAACAACCACAACTGGCGCAAGTGTTTGGGGGAAGTTATTCAAATGGAGGTCAAATCGAGTTTGAATTGAGGAGCACTTTTAAACTTGGAAATTTTGAAAAAATTTTGGGATATGAGAAATTATTTTCACAAAATGTAATTATTGTGGATCTAACTGAGGCAAAGAAAAATTAAAATGAAATCATTCATTGAAACCTGTTGAAAAAAAAATAGTATAATCTAAACAATGATAAAACTCATAGAAGCCTCAGGCTGAGATAAGATTTCAGATATGTCATGTCATGCCAATTTTAATTTCGACAAACATAACACAGAACTCAAACTAGCAAACTATTATAGACAAAGACGTGAAGAGTAACGACTAACGAGTTCTGTGCCATTAGCCATCACACGACTGGCCATTGGCCATGTACAACACGAAAAAAACACAAGTAGTCAGGAAGATTAACGCTTTTCTCCCACTCCTTGCAAAATGCTTACAAAATCCTTACAATTCGTCATTACTCCACGATTACTCCAGAGCTTTCGAATTGCTTACAAATGGAGTAATTACTCTCAAAACGGCAGCGCTGGCAATACCACAGTTGTTTATAGCTAAAGAATCAGTTCGCTCACTTGGCGTCGGCACTTTGATCTTTATGTTCCGGTTTGTACACTGCGCAACTCTGATTTTTATCCCTCGCGCATACCGCGTGTTACTAATAGGGACATTTTTCGGATACTTCGAAGAGCGATAATCGCGTACAGTCTTCTGCGCATCCTGAATTGTTTCCCTGGAGTGGATATTACCTTGGAACATGCATTTGGGCCAAGTGAGCGAACTGCTTCTTTAGCTATAAACTGTGGCAATACTGCAATACACAAAAAAAGGCCTTTTGGCGCCCATGTCAAAGATTATTGTTCTACGAACAAGATCCCTTACAGAACAGTTAGCGCGAAAACGAGATGAAATCCTTGAAATTTACTACAATGTTTACATGTCTGTCAAAAATCAGATGACTGCCCGATTTTTCTTGAAGATCTGGTGATTTTTCCAAAGTGATTTCTTCGTAAACGGCCTTTTTGGGATCTTGGAAACTTCCACGAAGGAAGAAGAAAAGGTAGGAAAGTGGACTGATGTCTCTAGTCGATGAATTGACCTGAAAATTAAGGGCTTTGGAAAATTTCCCCGATGACATTGTTTCATTAAACTTTCCGATACAAACTATTACCAAGCCATTCACTGCTCATTCTGCCGGACTATTACCTCTCTAACAACTAACAACCTAAACAAAATCAGAGAGTTTATTGTAGATATCATAAAATATGTTGATAAAGTTGAGAAATCGATTAATCATGGTCTGCGACAGTCTAGGCTGCTTCCAGCTATCTTAGAATGACTTATCCGGAAAAGGTGAGCCCTACTAACATAGACGAGTAGAGAAAACAATCTAAATCAGTTCTTCTTCTATTTTTCAGTAATACCCGCATGAGATAATCGGAGGAGGGGGATCTAAACCAAGAAGTTGGTCGGAAGAACAAGGCCCACTGTCAAGATCGATAAGGCTAATGACTATTATTAGTATACTTATCACTTTTTAATAAACACATTAATTTCACAAGTAAGCGTGGACTTTTCATTCTATGAAGATATCTTGACATTGGCTAGTGAATTCCGAACCATCACAGAGGATTCCATGGCTCTTCAGAAAAAAATATCCACTATATTCAGAATTTTCCATCTCCAAATAAAATATACTTATAGTCAGAAGATTGTCATCTCACGGACAAATGAAAGGTAGTTCAGAGAAAATACAAATTAATTCATACATATACGAGTCATTTTACTGCAAAGATAATTGGAGTTGTTGCAAGAAGATAGTCGGGTGTTCTGCCAAAATAGTGAACATCTCTTAATTTGCCCAAAAGCTGAGACACTATCAGTTTTCATCATTTGGTTTCTTTCACTCAGATAGGACTCGAACCAATTGAAGCTTCGTCCTCTTAAGCTGTAGAGATGAAGCTTACGTAACAGTCAAAATCTTTAAATATATCACAAAACACTGCATCGCTCACTTCCTTCAGACTAGAATATAGATTTTTCAGAAATCGAATTTATTTATTGAAATTATTCATTTGAATGAGAATATTTTATATTGTAAAGTATGCCAACCGAAATTTCAAAAGTGAAGAAACTATTAATAGAAGGACCAATAAATTGAAAAAGTTACAGATACCGAAGCACAAATAATTCAAATGTAAGTTTGATATATTAGAAACATATTTTTTCAATGATGTATTCCTACCAAAATGAGTCATTACATCATTCAATATTAAAAGTTTATAGCACAAAAAAATATAAATATGAAGTAAAACATGTTTCAATTTTTCAGAAACTCCAAATTTAGGATTACTGATGGTATTGTCAGGATATGTCTGGGGATATTAAATCCCATTGTGAGTACTTTTTTTTTAATAGCATATGATTTTGTTCCACCCCATGTTTTCTGTTTCATGTATTGCTCACAAGAATGTATTCCTGCACAGTACTTACATCAAATCTCTTAAGGAAACAGAATAGTTTTGACATTGGCCCACGAGACAGAAGTATCAATGTACGAATTGATTTCTCCGATATTTCCAAGGATGCCACAGATAAGAGGGGAAATTGAGGTATGCTGATTTTTGAAGGTAACATAGATGATGTCACAAAGGCGAGGAGAGAAAACAACCTAAATCTGTTTTTCTTTTAATTTTTAGTAACACCCGCATGAGATAATCGGACAAGGAGGGGTATCAGTTGGTCGGAGGAACAAGGCCCACTCTCAAGATCGATAAGGCTAATGACATTATTAGTATAATTATCACTTTTTAATAAACACATGAATTTCACAAGTAAGCGTGGACTTTTCATTCTATGAAGATATCTTGATTTTAGCTAGTAAATTCCGAACCATCACAGAGTGTTCCATGGCTCTTTAGGAAAAATTATCCACTATATTTAGAATTTTCCATCTCCAAATCAAATATACTTATAGTTAGAAGATTGTCATCTCATGGGAGATTTAAAAAAAATTAAATATAAAAGTAATGATAAAAATATTGACTCGCTAGTTACAAGATAAATTTCAATCACAAGTTGAAAAAAAATATTACAATGGAAAAAGGTAGTTCAGAGAAGATACAAATTAATTTATACATATACGAGTCATTTTACTACGAAGATAATTTGAATTCTTCCGATAAGATAGTCGTGTTGTCTGCCAAAATAGTGAACATGTCTTAATTTGCCCAAAAGCTGAGACACTATCAGTGTTCACAATTTGGGTTCTTTCACTCAGATAGGACTAGAACCAATTGAAGCTTCGTCCTCTGAAGCTGTAGAGATGAAGCTTACGTAACAGTCAAAAGGTTTAGATATATCACAAAACACTGCATCGCTCACTTCCTTCAGACTAGAATATAGATTTTTCAGGAAGCGAATTTATTTATTGAATTTTAGATCTTTAGCAACTCTGCTAGACATACTAGAATTATACCGTTTTAAAAGTTAGGTTCCGTTTTGACCCTGGAAAACTCAGGTCCAAAGTTTTGGCGCTGTCATAGTGACAAAAAAAGTCCTTTATGGGATTTTTTGTGTATGCATTAACTTGTCTAGTATATAAATCACTACACTCAACAATAACCTGTTTTCATCACATTTTCGTCAATCCCTGCGAAGTATGCATGGAATAGATAGCTTGTCATGAAGAACTTAGCAAGAACCATAAAAAATGTAATAATGTATTTATCTGAAACCAAAGTTTGAATAGTTACAATCTAATGTAGACCTTTTTGGTTCGATCGTCAATTGCAGATTCAGTAATCCGGTCCTTTTTGAGAATTTCTTAATTCAATATAAATAAATTGACCTAACCTAACCAACAAAAATGGAGTCCATATTATATATCCATCGTCAATAACTTAAACTCTTCGACGCATTCTCAAGACTAAAACAATCATTTATAAATCATGAAATGTTGAAATTTCATGCCTATATAAATGAGAACATATTCCCCTAATATTTCATCCCATTCGAAAATCTTGATATTTCCCACATTTTTTTAATACGAAAACACCCGAAGGTCCGAAGCGTTTCCTCGTGTACGATCCCCGACACTTGATGTCACATGACAGGTTTTCCTGACTCCTAATTGGCTAAACCACATCTTAACCAATCTCTGATTTTATGAATGAAATCAAAAGTGACAGCATTTGGAGGATTTTGATACGATTTTACTATTTCATTCATGAATAGGGTAAGTGATTTCTCTTGTCCCCTCTACTCTTTGCCCATGTATTCAAAACGTATTCGTCCTGTGATTCAAATATATCCATTCCGGCGTTGAAACGATGACGTCATATATTAAACGATTCAAAACGTATTCATTGAGTTTCGAAACCAAGTCGAATACAGTTTCAAAATATAATTCGTTGTTTTGTGATTTTCATAATTTATAACCCCAAATAATTCTTGGTAGTAGGACATTCCACCAATAATAGTGAGAGTTTTATTGTCTACCGACTTTCTAACAGAACATTTTTCAGTTTAGGTTTGATTATTGAATCGTATTCGAAGTTATGCATTCTTGCGGTTCGTGATAATTATGACGTCACGTAGAATCGTATTCAAATGCAAGATTGAATACGTTTTAACGCCAGAAAACACCTCAAAAATTTTCTGTTAGAAAGTCGGTAGACAATAAAACTCTCACTATTATTAGTGGAATGTCCTACTACCAAGAATTATTTGGTGTTATACATTATGAAAATCACAAAACAACGAATTATATTTTGAAACTGAATTAGACTTGGTTTCAAAACTCAATGAATACGTTTTGAATCGTTTAATATATGACGTTATCGCTTCAACGCCAGAATGGATATATTTGAATCACAGGACGAAAACGTTTTGAATACATGGGCGCCAAAAAACAGCTCAATACTGCCAGCTCAGCAGTGTGACCGCGTCGGGATATGACAATTATACCAACGTTATGTGGTTTGGGTACTAAAAAATACTGAAATGAGAAATGGTTCGGACCAAAGAGAGTAAACGTTAATTCAGATAACGTTTACTCTCTTTGGATTCGGACCGCATTTTGGAGAATGTTTGACAATTGACTTTTGACATATTGATACAATTCTACCAACGTTATGTTGCATTTTTTTGCGCTCCAAGGTCCAAGTCACCCAAAGAGAGTAAACTTCATCTGAGTGGGAGAGTCTAATCCCCATAAGACAATGGTGACACTAACAGAAAGAGATGAAAGATGTGTTTGTGTATATAGACATGTCATGGCCACATTCTTTCTGGACAGTGGCGGACTAGCATACTCCGCACTCTGGTATCTGAGAGTTACAGGCTCTTGAATGTATATTGGACCACTCTGTATGTTACGTGTGCCACCTGTAGTCATGTCCATTTACGTCACTATGACGGGTTAATGCTACAAGATTCTGATTGATTAGAGCTTATTAGTACCTCCTACTCAGATAACGTTTACTCTCTTTGCTCGACACCATCGCCCATGATGGGCGAACACAGAACACAGGCGATCACGAACCAAAGAGAGTGAACGTTAACTCAGATAACATTTACTCTCTTTGATCACGAACGTGTAGAGATCATAATCGCTTGTAATTGCCCATGATCGGTGACGTGACGATCGAGCGTAATCGCCGTTGTGTCGGTTTTTTGTGACAAACATCATAGGAAGTTCGGCCATGATCGTGCGCGCCCCACACGACACGATCGCCGATCACTCAGTTCATATTTGTTCATGGAATGTATTATTTGCATAGGCAATTTTAAGAACTTAACTACAATGTCGGACCCGAAATTGTCTAATAAAGAAACATTTATATGACAGACAAATGACAATCAACAAATGTAGGTTGCACGATCGTGTGGACAGCTGCGCAATGATCGTGGCAATCATGGCCCATTCTGTGATCGTCCATCAAGGCCGATCGTGTAGAGGCGCCTTAAAATTTCGTAGAGGCAACAAAAGAAAATATACAAAAATCATTGAAAAAAAATAATTAATCACATCCTGGCTGATTTCTGATTTTTTAGGAATTTACTAGTTATTACAAAATAGTCTAGTTTCAGGAATTGAATTTGTATATGAAAGTGAATCATACCTTTATTTATATAGATAATGTAATAGGTATATAATATTTAAATTGCGTTACAAACAAAAAAATATAAACTTATTCTCTCACTTCCATTTTAGAGGTCAATAGTGGGAAAATCCTAAGAAAATGCATTTCTATATTGTAGTTTGAAAATTTCATATTTATTAACTACGAATATTGATAACTGGCCATAAGATCAATAATGAAAATGAGGCTTGCCATATTGACACAGAACACCCTGGTAGTTAGGCTGTTCTGTGATATTGGCAGCACGTAGGCGGAGCAATAAATGTATGGGCGGAGCAAAGAGAGTAAACGTTATCTAAGTAGGAGAGTCTATTCCCCATAAGACAATGGTGACAGTAATAGAAAGAGATGAAAGATCATTTGTGAGTCACAGTGATGTGTATGGACATGTCATGGCCACCATTCTCTCTGGACAATGGCGGACTAGCGTACTCCGCACTCTGGTACCTGAGAGTTACAGGTATATTGGACCACTCTGTATGTTACGTGGGCCACTTGTACTCATTCCGATTGGCTAGAGCTTATTAGTACCTCCTATTCAGATAACGTTTACTCTCTTTGCAAGTCACCAACATTGGGAGATGGGGGAGCAATGTGAAAATAAAATACCAAAAATATACTAAAATCAACGATAATACTAAAATTATACCAAACTCATGTCGCAGAGCCCAAAATATACGAATTTAGTACCGAATATACCAAAAACGGTCATGCTCCAGCTCAGCTCAAAGAGAGTAAACGTTATCTGAGTAGGAGAGTCTATTCCCCATAAGACAGTGGTGACACTAATAGAAAGAGATGAAAGATAATTTGTGAGTCATTGTGACGTCTATGGACATGCCATGACCACCATTCTGTCTGAACAGTGGCGGACTAGCGCACACCGTACTCTGGTATCTGAGAGTTACAGGCTCTTGAATGTATATTGGATCACTCTGTATGTTACGTGGGCTACCTGTTCTCATGTCCATGTACGTCATTATTACTGATTAATGCTATAAGATTCTGATTTGATTAACGTTTACTCTCTTTGAGCTCAGCTGACCTAGACGACGCGCGGCCACAGAATACTAAACCCTAGTATTCTGTGCCGCGGCTCAACAGATTAATTCATCCATTGTATCGTGGCATATGGCATGTTCTAGAATGAGAGAAAATGGCCACAGAACACCCTAACTACACTTTGATCTTCAAGGGGCGAATTTTCATGACCTTCCTTCTCTGCTGGGTGGGACAACTATCACTTTTGAGTGGCAAATTTGAATTAAAAAAAATCTAGGCGCACCCAGGGTTATTATATATATAATACTGACATATGATATATATAATAACCCTGGGCGCACCTAGTTTCACCATACTATTCAGTTTGATTATCGATTCGATTGAAATATATATATATATATATATATATATATATATATATATATATATATATATATATATATATTATGGGTTTCCTTCTCAGTTGTAATACATTAGAAAATTGATTATCCAGAGAACCCACAAATATAAGAAAACAGACTAACAAAGAACAATGCAATATTGATGGAAAAAATCACAAATGAGAAGAATGGATATTTTTCTGTTCTTCTTTTTTCTCCTCTCAGTTTTCAATTGTCTATTGGCACATTTTAAACAATAAAATATTATTGCCTGAGAGTACATATTCAACAAACTGCAGTAATAACTAATTTTACAAAGCAACTCAAAGTAAATCAATATATAGCACAATAACAATAGAAAATTTAAAAAAGCAAAGCACACAGGGTCACTCGATTTATTAACAATCATTTGCGAAGAGCGAAATTAGCGAAATTTTTTGTCCTGCTTTATGTTTTATTATTGAATAAATAATTTTGATACTTTAAAACTTAATTCGGTTCATTTCGTTTTTATCGGCTATTAAAAACTGCATAACTTGAAAATATTTTTTTTAATTTTCTGTTATTTTCGAATACACTTATAACCTAATCTTAAATAAATGATTTTAAGGGAATATAATTCACAAATCCAGTGGCGTAGTTAGATTTTTATTTCAAAATCGCTTCCACCAGAAATCGCTCACATTACCATACTTTCAGGAGTTATAACTGTAGAACGGAATGAGCTATTGACTTCGGATTTTCGCTGTACAAATTCACTGGTGTTCTACTTTGTATAGGCAGTGTTGCCAGATTTTAAAGTTGTCTATAATCTAAATGAAAATTAATATCAAATACTTTGTTTCCAAAATTAAAGTTGTTGTAACTTCGTTGTTAACCAATATTTTTTTATGAAATTTCCATGGTTTTCATTTATAACGACTACGAATCCACGTGGTGTAGTCAAATTTCAAAACAAAAATTGCCTAATAAACTTTTGCCGTTTTTAACGAAGAAGAAAAACCATAGAGTGCCTTGAGAATTAAAGTGAAGTTATGAAAATTTGTGTCAAGATACAGTTTTTGATGGTTTGATGTTCCATTTTAAATGGGTCACACTGTATATATATATATATATATATATATATATAAAAAAGAATTGCTCCTTTGAAGATATAAGATTTGTTGATTAAAACGAATAAAAGTTGATATTTCTGTGGGAAAAAAAAGTTATTGAACTAATTAAAATGAATTATAGAAGACGATTCAATAAAATAAAATAAAATATTACAAATTCTCTCTGGACAAGATGTAAAAATAGGAAAAAGTCTTGAAAATAGAACAACCCAAATCAAAATTCATGCTGGTTATTGCAGTAAACACTGATGATAAAATGTTGGTAATAAGGGATAGAAAACATTATTTCTTCATCCACATGCCTCTCAAAGTCGAAAGAAAAGAGGATCCTAAAAGAAATAAATCAACTGCAAGTTTATTTAAATAATATAATAATTTGTACAAACATTTTACTCCAGACATTCATTACTTATATTATTTCTACACAATTATGTCAAGCAAAGAAGCTCAGTGGTACAGCGCTCGCCTCAAAATATGAAGATCGCAGGTTCAATCCCACGCTTTATCTATTTTTAATAGATATTTGATTTTTGAATATTTTTTTCTTCAGGTTCTATCACTTATGGGGCTCATGGATGCTTCTAGAAGGAAAAAATTTTACAAAATGTCAACAACAGATTGTAGATACTTGGGTTTTGCAGCGATTCTCATACAAATACCCCATACAAAAACTACACAGGCCTTTGTCCCGGACACGTTCAACAAAATTATTTTTTAGTAAATTATGAAAAAGGAAAATGCACAGTACAAAGAGTTTATCTCAAATTGGTTGTACAGGAACAATAATAGCTGAATACTTCAGAAGATCAACATCAATAATCCTTATAGATGTCAGAAGACATCACCTCACTGAAACGACATGGAGATTGGATGATATCAACGGCGGTTGCAGAAAGTTATATTGACGAGTCTTTGAAAAATAAATTTAAAAAGATCAAATATTTTGGAGAAAAAGGAAAATACAAACATGCCATTGCAATGCCCAGATGCTTCAAAGATTACATTTAATCACTGTAACAATATACTGGAGTGAAGTTATTTTTTGTATAGAGAATATAGATTTGAGGAAATCCATTCGTAATTGAAGAAGAAAATCGACTACTCATCAGTAATAATTTATGCTTAGGCAATAGAGCAGAAAATGACTGATTCCGTGACAAAAGTAGTACCAGGAAACTGACTGTGTCATCTTACGAAAGACGGTCCATAGTTATATCCTGTTATGTTTCTTACTAACAACTATCATTGCTTAATTTGTTATAAACATTTAAGAACAAGAAATCGTGTTTTTTTTTTAGTTTTTTTTGTTACATGAAAACTAGTGAAGTAATCTCATTGCTCTCAATGGACGAATTGGAGAAAATCAGAATGCAAAAAAATGAGCTCTGCAAGACTCGATCGGATTATTAGTAATGGAGAAAAATCGGAAATATATACGTTTTTTTTTAAATTCATAACATCGCCACTTTTAATTCTAGCGCAGGCTTTCCGCGACATAGTAGTGATTAAAATGTACTTTAAGCTTAAAAAACTCAGGCGCTGTCACATCATTAGTTTTTGCATAATTGCAATTTGAATTTTTAACCGACGAAACCAAAAAGGATTAGGTTCTCTAGTCGACGCGTATATTTAATTTTTTTTATATATATTTTTTTATATATGATCACGCATAACTTTTTACTGAGAGGTCCGATTCCGATAATTCTTTTTACAGTGGATAGGGTGTACTTCGAAGGTGGTCCCATTTCAATTTTAAAGTTGAAATCCACCCCTAAGGGTAGCAAAATGAAGGATATTGATCACTCACCCTCTGAATTCTGGTCCGTTAACCGATTCTATCAGGCATAACTTTGTACTGGGTTCTTCGATTTGGATGATTCTTTTTTTAATAGATAGGGTATACCTTATATTTGGATTTCGAGTGAAATTATCCACCCTTACGGGTAGAAAAATAGGGGATAATTGATTTTTCACTTGTGATCATTGGCACACACATACGTAGTTGACAATGACAGATCGCTACTGACATTATTTTTGTCCCACATCCGTCAAAATCATTATATTCTATGAGAGGATGGAAAGTAATGAAATAAACTAACCAGAACAACGAAAATAATTTCTATTACGACAAATAGTAAAAGTAGATAATCATATTATTTAACTGGTAATAGTTGAAGTAAGGTGGGTAAGTATTTTGGAAAAAAAAAAAACAAGTGGTGAATTAGTAATTTCAGCCACAAAAATTAAAAAAAAAATTTTTAAAAAAAATTAAAAAAGGAAAAAATAAAAAATAAAATAAACATTCTTAGTCTCAATAACTAAGCTCCTAAACTAATGTAAGTAACTGATTTTGAGTCGGCGCCAAACGAACAATCAACGAAGATCATTAAATTATTTCAAAAAAATTATCAGAATGTCACCGCGCAACTCGATGCCATCATTTTACGCCTTACCTCATTCATTTGATTGTTTGTTTGGCGACGACTCAAAATTAGTTACTTACATTAGTTTAGGAGCTTAGTTATTGAGACTAAGAAGGTTTATTTTATTTTTTACTTTTCAGTTCCATATTTTGTTGGTTTAATTTTTTGTTAAAAAGTTTTTATTTCACCTATGTTGCAGCATTTTGATGCAAAATGAGAATGGACGTTTCGTAGTACTATTCTTCTACTTGCAATATATTTTTGCAAAATTGAAATCGGACCACCTATGACGCATCCAGGCTTGCTCCAATAACTACTAATAATCCGATCGAGTTGTGCTAGGGCTAATTTTTTTTGCATTCTAATTCTCTACAATTCGTCCATTGAGAGCATCGATATTGCTTCACTAGTTTTCATGTAACAAGCGAAAAACTAAAAAAAAAAACTATTTTTTTGCTCTCAAATGTTTATAGCAAATTAAGCAATGATAGTTGCTAGTAGGAAGCATGAAAATATAACTATGGATCGTATTTCGTATGATGGCACAGTTGGTTTCCTGCTACTATTTTTGTCAGAAAAAATATCTATTGATTGGCTTACCTATGAAAAAAACTTTGTTCCAGAACTCTTTTTTCAATATGTGGAAAGTTCAATTTTTCATATATAAGGTGGAGCAGTAAAGTAGTGAAATCCTCATTTGTGGGTCTACTACTAAATTTCACGCATACCGTTTTATCAGTATATCAGGTCATTTTTATAGATTGAAAAGAGTGCCGGCCCTAGAATGCATCCCTGGGGTACGCCTTTCGCTGACACACATTTTTCCCTGTTGACATTACCAATTTGAACACGCTGTTGTCGGTGATTTAGAAAAGATTCAAAGAGATTTAGAGGTAGCCCAAGTATACCGAACCTAGATAGTTTAAATAATAATAGTTTGTGATTAAACAAAATAGATAGCATGATTGACATTAAAGACTGATACAAAATACGTTTTAGAATCGAATGATGTTTCGTTGATAATGTTTGTGTTTCCATTACCTTGGTTATGCATCCCAACAATGCACTGAAGAAGCCTTTATAGCAAAGTTTGAATGTAAACATTTCAAATTCTAATGTATTTTCATGGAGTTTTTACTAATAAAAATCAATATTAGGTCATTTAAACGATTAAGAAATTAAGACTTTCTTATAAACTGTTGCCAAGAATTGAAAGAATTAGTGATAAATGACAAAACGTAAACCAATATGGAGGACAGAAATTAAACTGGTCTAGGGATTTAATAAAATAGAATAGCTTATTTGACTACTTTATATACATTAGTACATTTGTAGCATGTCAGACAAGAGAGAAAATTCTAAAATAATGGCTAAGTTATATAAGGATAAAATAAGTATAAATATAATAAAATAATATTAATACAATGTATGACGTTAAGACAGCATGTAACATTCAACAAACATAGAACATCTAATGAGGCCAGTGGGCCCTTAAAGTATAAATGAATAGTGTTTTTGATTAAAATTTGATTATGATTATGGTGGAGAGCAAGTCACTGAGTTATGATCAGCACCCAAGTACTCTGCTATGGAATAATAGCTATGTGTCAAAAGATATTTTTTTATTGTTTTTTTTAAGGTGTTGAAACTGAGATTTTTTATTTCATTAGGTAAAATATTATATATATATTATAGTTGATGGAGTTATTTTTGATATATTCACTCGGTAGGCAGGGTTTCTAATGAAAGTTGGATTTCTTGTATTGTAATGACGAATTTCACCCTGAGTGGTAGTATAATCAATATGTTTGTGTATTTCTGGAAGTACATTATATATAGAGTGGGCTGCGGCATGATACCTAATTTGGTAAACCATGGTCGGCAGTGCTCTCTATATCCTACCTTAGCTATGATTCTTATGTTTTTTTTTGTAGTTTAAAAATTTTTCCGGAAGCCATATTGATTATTTGTCAGAAATATGTTGCTTTCAAAATAGGTGAGGAGTCGTTGTTTTAAAATAATTTCAATAAGTTTGGAAAAAATCGATATTGGTCGATGGTTACTTGGGGCCGTGGGATCGCCTTTTTTGAAAATATGTATTAACTTGGTGAGTTTGAGGGAGTCGGGAAAGGTGCCACTTGTAAATATAAGATTTATTAGTGTTGTTAATGGATTTAAAATGATTTCAGACACCTCTTCAAGTAGCTCACTGGTGAGCCCATCTGTGTCTTGACACTTTGAGTCTTTCAAGGATATAATTGCTGATGCAACTTCAAAATTTGAAACTGGAGCTAAAAAAAAAATGAGGCACAGGGAGCAGGAAAACGTTTGTAGTTCATATTCTTGGTAGGAAGGTAACGATTTGATTAGATTGTCAGCTTTATTAACAAAAAAGTCATTGAATTGATCAGGAGTAATTTGGTTTGGAGGGTTTCTTTTTTTATTTCTGTTATTCTCGTAGTTTATAAGTTCCCAGCTAGCTTTAGAAATATTTGTAGATCCTAGTATGTTTGTTATAGTCCTTTTTGAGTATATTATATGTGTTAATATCTGATGTGTTTTTAGTGACATCGCAGATTGTTTTGATAGTTGATCTCTGATGTTGGTTAGTTCATGGTTGTACCACCTGACAGGTTGTCTCTGCTTTATGCGAGATGTTTTTTTCAATGGGAAATATTCAACGATTTGATTTGATAAAGTATTTATTAGATATGTTGCCAATAGGTTGGGATCATTTGTTTGTTCAAAAAAACCCCAGTTGATATTAGATAGACCATTTTTCACTTTCTCGATGCTCAATTTTGTATAGTGTTGCCTGGAGGCTGGGTGTTGTTGAGAATTAATATATACTGTCCTGAGTGGTCCGAGAGACAAGGGTCTAGGATGCCTACTTTAAAGTCCTCCACATTAGTAATAATGTTGTCAATACATGTAGATGATCTAGGAGTGATTCTAGTGAAGTCAGTAATTGTGGCTTCTAGGCCAAATGATCTAATCAAATTCTGGAATTCAATATGTATTCTTTGTTCTTTTAGGAAATTAATATTGAAATCCCCAGTGGGGATAATATTTTTTCCTGGAGAGTGGAATGAAGTTAACAGGCTTTCGAGGTTACAGAAATATTTATTCTGGTCTCCTCTACAAGATCTATACGTGGCCAAAATTATTGTCTTTATATTAGATAGTTCAATGCCACAAAACTCAGAATGAAATTCATCATTGAAATTGTCCAATGGAAGTTGGACGCTTGTAAAGCAGTTCTTCAAAAAGATAGCCACTCCACCGTGTATACCAATTTTGCTGCGAAAGGAGGCAGCTAAATGGTAATTTGGGATGTTAATACTTTCTAAGTTTGTTTCGTTCTGCCAGTGCTCTGAAAAACAAATGACATCCAAGTCATATTTATGGAGAAAAAGCTCAACTTGATCTAGTTTATTCGAGATACATTGGATGTTGATATGAAAAATACTCAGTGACTTACCTTTTCCCAGTAGGTCACAGGTAGACTCTGGATTGCTGGGTTTGTTCATTCTAACAAAATTTATTCAAAAAATGGTGGTGTCTGGTCTATTTGACAATGAGGGAGATAATCAGTATAAAACAGCGAGAAGCCATGTATCAATATAAAATGATCTGACCGGTTCTCTGTTTGAAATTTTGGCCATTCGGTTCAAAAATAATGAGGGAAATAGTCCCTGTACAAATTCTCTCATGTTCTACCAAGCTCCTTTTCTAAGAGAACCAATTTGACAATTTAGCATTGAAATGGTTCCTTCGCTGTATGAACTTTTAAATGTTGTAATAAATGGATCTTTTGAGCAAACAATTTTGAACAAATTTCGCAGTGAAATGGTTTTTCTCCTGTATGAGTTCTCTCATGTATTACCAAGGATTGTTTGGATGCTAATGATTTTGAGCAAATTTTGCATTGAAATGGTTTTTCGCCTGTATGAGTAACCACGTGTCGTGAAAGATGTCTTTTTTCACTAAAAGATTTTAAACAAATTTTGCACTGATATGGTTTTTCCCTGTATGAACTCTCTCATGTTGTAATAACTGTCCTTTCGAAGAAACGATATTAAACAAGTTTTGCATTGAAATGGTTTTTCCCCTGTATGAATTCTCTCATGTTCTACCAAGGTACGTTTGGCAGTAAACGATTTAGAACATATTTTGCATTGAAATAGTTTTTCTCCTGAATGAATTTTTAAATGTTGTGTGAGATATATCTTTTGATTGAAATATTTTGAACAAATTTTGCATTGAAATGTTTCCCCGGTAAGAATTTTCTCATGTTTTACCATGTTCTGTTTCTGAGCAAACACTTCGAACCTGATTGACAATTGGACGCTTCTTCTCTAGTCTGGGTTCTCTTTAACAATTCCTGCTTAAATTCACTAGAAGAAACATTCCAGTTGTATTTAAATCGACAGGATTTCTTGTTGGAATAAATCGTTTGACCATTGATTGTAAGTTCATTCCTTGTACTCATACCGCCTTTTGCATTTACTTCGTCTTCTTCTACAGAGGTATTCTGTTGGAGCGTTGTTCCAGATTCTGAAGAAAAAACAAGAGAAATTTCTTAGTTCGATACCTCTGGCAAAATTTCCAAAATAGTCGCAACATAATTGTCCCTTGTTTGAGTACAATGAACAATATCTCATTTGAAATAATTTTTCCGAATAACATGATATTTGCTAAGATTATAGTTTTCAGAAGAAGAAAAAAGGTTATTTTCCGAAAATTGTTCAAAATCACTGAATATTAAAAGTGAGATTGAAAAGAATTATAAACGATAAGTTACTGGTTTGTGTTGTAGAAATGATATGCAGTGTCAGTGATCAGACTGAAGTTAGCACTAATCAATCCAATATATAAAAAAAATGACCCACACCAAATAGAGAAACTATAGGCAATGTTCAGAAATGAACATGAAGAACCAACTTCTGTCGTTTAAAAAAAAATGCTCTCTCTCCATCAACATGAATTTACTTCGGGTAAGAGCACAGAAACTGCACTGAATGCATTTCAAGACCAGATAGTAACAGCTCTTGATAGCAAAATTCACTGTGTTAACCATGAGCTATTACTATTAAAAATGGAATAAGAGGAGTGGCTTTGAAGCTGAAGCGCTCTTATTTCTCAAATAGACATCAGTGTGTTGTGATGAAAAACGCACAAAGCCCTCCACTAGTCATTAAACAGGGTGTGCCTCAAGGTTCCATATTGGGTCCCCTTCTATTTTTCGTTTATGGAAATGATCTCATAAATTTTTTAGAGAATCTGACGATCCAGGTGATATTGTATGCTGTCAACACGATTATTATTGTATCACCAAAAGAAGTTGAAAGTATTGTGGAAACAACTGAAACTGCCTACAAAAATTTTGTGCTTGAAAAAAAACCACCTAACTCTAAATGTACAAAAAACATTTCTCACTGAGTAGTCAACTTGATACCCCATCTATTTTTGAAAATGACATAAGAGTAGATGCATCAGAAACAACTAAATTACTTGGTATCAATATTGATAATAAATGGAGTTGGGAACCACATATTGATAGTCTTTGTGCAAAACTGCGTAAGAATTGTTATACTTTGAGATTCATGTCCAATCACTGTAGCAAATCGATATTGTTAAGCCTGTATTATGCCAACATCAACAGCCATTTGAGGTATGGGATACTTAACATCTGCTTCATGGGAAAGAGTTTTCGTTTTACAGAAAATGGCAATTAGGATAGTGGATGGTCTAGATTGGAGGGTCTCATGTAGAGACAGTTTTGAACGCTTAAACATTTTGACTGTAGCAGGCCTGTATGTATATGAGCTGTGAATACAGAGATAAGTTCTCCTGTAGTGGAGGAAACCATCTGCATGATACAAGATCTAGAAATATGCTTGTTCCAGGCCCACACCGTACAAAAAAGTATCCGAAACGCCACTTGTTTCTTGCCTGCAAAGTCTACAATAAATTAGATCAGAGTATTAAAACTGCCCCTAATATAAATATATTCAAGAAATCATTGAAAACCCATCTGATAAATGAGAATATTTACATAACTCGGGAGTATAATTGGAATGTGTCTGTTCTTTTTATTAATATCTCTATAGGTATCTGTAATATTTTTTATATTTACATTTATTTTATATTCTAGACTTTTTCTTTGTTATTGTACAACTGTACCTTGAAAAAAACGAAATGAATTATTATTATTATTATCTTGCCTTCATTGTTAGTTTACTTTTCCGAAAATCGATCAGAAATATTTTTGACAGAAAAAGTTATTTGTAAACTAACAGGAAATAATTTTGGAACCAAGCTCCAAGAAATGTGCCATTACAACATTTTCTGATAAATAACTTTCATTTTTATTCTTACTATATTCCATGAAACGATTGTATGCATAATTATATTTTTGTCTGGATTTTGTTGGTAACAAATCCAATGAAGCAGTATTTACTGCCTCCGTGAGTTCTGGGGGAGTTCCAGAAATGGGACAGTCCTCATGGCTCATCATTTTACACTTTACTTTTATAACATCGAACGCGGAAAACACTATAAAAAACATGTGGTATTGATTTATTCGTTTGTCTTGTATTGACTTATTCAATAACATCATTGATGATCTTACTGAATAAATTTTATTATTATGCCAAAAAATAAACTTTTCATGCGTCAAGTTTGACAATTCGATATTACTTTGTTTCCATAGTTACAAAACAAATATTTCATGGCATCCTTTATTCGTGAATAAAATTAATTTATTTCAAAATTTTAGCAAGTTGACTGTAATAATTTATGTCCTTTGAATAATTTTCGATTTTCGGAAAAATAATATGTATACCTGTGGAAAAGCCACATTCCCAGACTCCCTATTGCCAGTCTTGGCTTTCGTCTCGACAGGCAATCTTTACGGTCATTCGGGAATGTTCAGCTTTTCCTAAAGATATACTATGTACCCTTGCAGAAATTATCAACTCATCAGTTTAACTCAAAATAAAGAAGAAAATAATTGAAAACTATTGAATAGCATAAACAATTTGTATAATTGTTATGGTTCTCAAATATTCAGTTAGACTCATCCTGCATTGGACTTGATAATAAACATGTGGTATACTTTAGGATACAATTTTCAGACCTATTTTATTCGTCATAAACATTAATTCAATGTCACCTTACCTGGTGAAAGTTCAAGAGGTGAGCACGCTCTTATTTTTGTTTCCATCAATATATCATCACTGGAATTTGAATAGGATTTGTGTTCAGTCGATTTTCCCCCACATATTTCAGGTTTGACATCTTCATAAATGATATCGATATCATCCTCCGTTTTTAGGGTCTCCATTTTCAATCCAGTATGATTTGTCAAAAAAACACCAGAACATTCATAGTCATCTTGATTTTCGTCCTTTATATTAAACTCCCCATTGAACTGGTTTTCTTCAGAATTTTTCTGTTCATCAGCAAAACTGTAATCTGAACCTTCCATATTAAAAATCATATAGTTACGGAAATACAAACTTCAAGTTACACTATTCATGCAGAAAGAATTTTAAGGAAAATCAAAGCCGCTAAAGTTGATGCTAATTTCGATGATGGAGGATTGAACGTGATGCGTGATGAGAAGTAAAAACTGAACCTGTTTGCTATTTTTTCCCTAATCTTGTAGCCGCTATCTTGCTCCAGCTATTTAATGATTATATATTCTATATTTCATGCAGAGGAAAATATTGTTTTCAACCTACAAAGTTACAGAATGACAATTTTGTATAAACCATTGAAATGCAACTATATTTTTTTTTACTCCCAAACTCTATTACCTTACAAAACAGTGTTCAATACCAAAACCCGCAGGGTATTCAATTTTGACATTCAACAAATAATGAAATGTCATTAGCAATGAATGGCCTTGACAATAGTGAAAAATTACCTGTACTTTTCGCGAAAAATGTACTAGTACAAATGGCACTCTAGAATTTTCTAGTATGCAGAATCGAATTCAGAGGTTTGAAATACATAGCACCTGATATATGAAATCATTTGTCGTCCTATTGGAGGGTGGAAAATGGAAATGTTGAAAAAAATAAAAATTTTGTTTAAACTACTGTTTTAGAATGAATTCAAGAGTTCGAAATACATACCACTCCATATATAAAATCATATGTTGCCCCGTCAGAGGGTGTGTGTGAGTTTTGGGGGTGGAAATGTTGAAAAAAATCAATATTAAGTTATTCAGGGTTGAAATACATAGCACCTCATATATGAAATAATTTGTCGCCCTGTCGGAGGATGTATTTTAGGGGGTCGGAATGTTGGACAAAATCAAAATTCAGTATAAACAGCGGTGTACTGTTTTCTAGTATGCAGAATAGAATTCGGGAGATCGGGGGATCAAAATACATACCACCCGCTATATGAAATCATTTATCACCCCGTCGAAACTCTACAGTGCCTTTTAAACTGAATATTGAACGTGTGTTCTGCAGTGTTCTGAAGGACATAACTATCTCCTATACTATGGAGTTACGTTTGGAAGAAACATAATTTGACGCCATTTTGAATAACTGCTGTTTACAAACTCGACTGCTAACGACCTGAAAGAGCATTTTAAACGATATTTTTAACAAGATTGTGATTTATATGACGACTTTTCGAAATATTTTGATAAAGTGATATGAATTTTATTATGCCATATTTCTGTTAAAAAAAATAATTTATCGTGAAATTTTGGTCACACCATTTGAAAGCATCACAAATCCAGTGGCGTCGTCAAATTTTATAAAAAAATCGCTAGTATGTTTTTTGGATTTTTGACCTTGAAAAAAATTCGAAGTAGGCCATGAAATTTTTATTTTTATTTCTAATTTATGGCATTCAACTAGAACTATTGATGCTCTATCTACTGAAAAAAAAAACTTCTGAATCGGATAATAAATAACAGTTTTAGAGAGGTGGCCCGCTTTCAAATGGGTCACTCTGCATATACAAAAAAAAAATTTTTAGAGATGCGCAAAAAAAATTTATTGATATAAGTTGTAGTTTTATGGCTTTCTTGTTTCTTCCTTAATAATTTTTTATTTTGTACCTAAATTGCATTTCAAAAATAAAGTGATTTCCTAATAAATTAAAGATAAAAGACTTCAACTTTTATCTTTAATTCAATCTAATCGAATAGTCTGTTACCAAGCTAGGAACAACATTAGATTTCAGGGTATAATGAAAATTAAACTAACTACATAGGTTTCTGTTATGGTTGTGGTTTCTGCTGAAACTAGAAAAGGAGCCGAATATTTGGTCACGATTTCAGTTTCAGCTGAAAAGCGTGTTTAGGTCGGTCTCTAATACACTGCCTAAGGCCTAAGGGCAGAGCTTACGACCTTACCATCGAAAATGCAAATGCACGTTAAATGCCCATAAGGAATTTTTATTTTTCAGTTCATTCGTGATTGTGCTATAAATAAGGGTGGATATATTAATATTTTGTTATAGTGAGGCCAAATTTAGGATTTTTCATAATATTTTATAGAGAGGTAATGGTTATAACATATTTATGGCTTATTTAAGATTGTTTTGTTCTAATTCAAAAATAATTAAATTCAAGACTAAGCTACTTTTACTGGATTTTTTTTGTTTTGGAGCATTCCGTGTGCTTTCTTTATCTGTAACAGATATGTTCAATTCAATTCAATTCAAGTTTATTCATCTGAAGACCACAAGTGGTATAAGACATGTCAAGAAGTTGGAGTATAGAGACAATACAAAATTACAGAGTAAAAAATTAAATATTACAAAAAAGCACACAGAGCAACTACAATTTAAATATTATGATAAAAAAACAATTTCACATAGATTAACATTTAATTAACACCAAAATATTCCAGATACGCTGTATGTATAATGTCTTGACAACCCCGGTAATGAAAAACTTCTATTTTGCAGAAATTCAATCGAGACTGGCATATGGAATTATAGTCTGGGGACAATCACCTGCTGCCAAACGTCTCTTTATAACACAGAAAAAGTGCGTTCGTGCTGTTTCGTAAACCTCAAACAGAATCTAGTAGACCTCTCTTTAAAAAGCTACAAGTATTACCCCTCATTTCTCTGTACATATTGGAAACTGCCTGTTACATTTACAAGCGTAAAAATACTTTACTCTGCCGTAATGACATTCACAGTCATTCCACCAGGAGTCAGCATCTGCTCTAAACAACTTAAACCTAGTGCAAAACGGACTTCTAAGTATCGGAATTCGAATTTTCAATAAAATTCCCCAAAACATTAGAGATGAACCTACCTATTTCAGATTCAAGAAGTCACTGAAAAAAGTACTAATGGAGGGTGCATTCTATACTTTGGAAGAATTCTTTAAGATATAATTTAATGTTAGTGTAATCTGTTGTACTCTATGTGAAATTGTTTTTTTATCATAATATTTAAATTGTAGTGTGCTCTGTGTGCACTTGTACTCATTCTTGTAATATTTAATTTTTTACTCTGTAATTTTGTATTGTCTCTATACTCCAACTTCTTGACATGTCTTATACCACTTGTGGTCTTCAGATGAATAAACTTGAATTGAATTGAATGTTGTAATGTCTAAACAGAGCCAGTGTGGCAATGCGCTAACATTTTATCCCCCTGTGGCAAGAATAAGTGGCAGAGGTAATATCAACTGATATGTTTTATCTTTCATGCTAGCATATATTTCTCTCCTGATAATCATCAAATCAACATCAAATTGCATTGTTTTGCAATGGTTGGATACCAATGCCTTTTCTCTTTTTCAATTATTTTATTGTCATTTTCCAGGAACTCGTGTTTTGAAGTCATTCTAAGCTAGAATTCTGAAAATAAAGTGAAATATTCAAGCAAAACCTACAGAATAACAATCAAAACAAAATAATGACATAACCTCAACTCTTTCAAATAAGCCCTATATGTTATAAACCTCACCTCTCAACGAAATATGATGGGAATTCCCAAATTGGGCCTTACTTTAACAAAATATTAGTATATTCACCCTCATAACACAATCACGAATAAACTGAAAAACAAAAATTCCTTATGGTTCATATCCATTTTGAGACTCAAACTTAGGTAGTCCTCAGATAGTCCATTGCAATAAATTTAAAACTTCGCAAGCAATTGCAAAGGTTATACATCTTTGACCTATTGCAGATTACTATTAGTTCTTGCTTTAAGCTTTGGAAACTTGAACACATTAAGACAAGATAGCTCGTGCTGTGTACCTACCCACTAGTGAATTGTTGAAGGTGTTAAAAAATTCAATAAATTACCTGGGAATGCTTTAAAATTTTGCAGAAGCTTTCCCAAATGGGAGACGAGTACGCCTTTTTATTTTCCACATGTTGTGGCAAATCACGTTGTATATATATATATATATATATATATATATACCAGGCAAAGAGTTTCAAAGTCTCATATTCAGTATGTTAAACTATGAATAGCTCAATTTATTACCTGTTGAAGGAAACTCATGAATCAGGGATAACATCAATTCGCTAGAGTCTTTATCACTATCTCTCGGCATGAACTTCATTTTTCTTGAATCATCTTCTTCCTCTCCCTGCTCCAGGCGGCTATTATTATACACTTCATATTGATTGGCAGATTTGATTTCAGTAGGCTCTTCCTCTATTTTTCGCTTCATGTTATTATAAGCATCATTACAACTAGAGTTTTGTTCTTTCCCATTGATACTGAATGGTTTGGTCGGCTCTTCCTTTACCACTATTTCTTCCTTAACCACTATTTCTTCCTTCAAAATATAATGAATAGCATCTAAGTGATTCCCACTCGTGATATTTGCTTGTCCATTTTCCTCGAAACCGTTAATTAAATGTTCTGCTCTATAATTGTAGTTTTCCAAAGCCATCATGGTATCAATATTAACAAAAACAAATATAAATCCGAGATTCATACAAAAACAAAAATCCGGCCAACCAGATTAAAGACGAACGTGAGTCCAGACTCCAGACGCAGCGTCCTACCAGACCATCCAAGGCATAGACATTTTAAGAATAAAGAGACTTAATTATTAATTAAAACTTACTTCACACACTAGCGATCTTAACCACCAAGTTTTTGGTACGGCCAGTGGCGCATGGAGGCGCTGCCCGCAATAGACAGTCGACTGATGACGACATGACTTTTCCAATTTCGACATTTGTCAGAATAATTCTTCTACTGTTTTTATTGGCATCGAAAAATTAATTATAGAAATTATACTATGGACTTGAATTACGAACCCAACGTCGAAAATGGTATGTTTTGTTATTCGAGTTGACGCTGAAATTCCTCGAAATATTATTTTACAAGGTAAAATATAAGCTGGGTAAATATCTAGTTACATCACACATGCACTCTGAATATGGAGAAAATACTTTTCTTAAGTGTTTTTGCCTCCTGAACACGAATCCGGAAAATGCGGTGGTCTCATACCGTTCCCGAGTTACATCGCATTTTCAAATTAAACTAACCTCAGTTTCAAATACCGTTTTCTCGCACAAAAATCACTCAAAATGCCTCCTCCTTTTTACCAGCATAAACAATATACCCTAAATCACCTATTTTCGGCACAACTTTGCACAAATTATAGTCGTTTTTCTCGAAAAAATCATCCTTCTTACACAGTTGCAAATGAACAATTTTCGTTCCTTTGACAGGAGAGATTTAGTAACTTTGCCTGATTTTTCATGTTGGTAATAAATGAATCACCGCCCACAACAATTGCACCCATAAATATATGAAGGGGAAACTATTGCTCACATTTGAATTCGAAAAGTTGGCGGTGATTCACTTATCACCAACATGAAAAATAAGGCAAAGTTACTAAATCTCTCCTGTCAAAGGAACGAAAATTGTTCATTTGCAACTTTGTAATAACGATGATTTTTTCGATAAAAACGACGATAATTTGTGTGAAGTTGTGCCGGAAATAAGTGATTTAGGGTGTATTGTTTATGCTGGTATAAAGGAGGAGGCATTTTGAGTGATTTTTGTGCGAGAAAACGGTGCTTGAAATTGAGGTTAGTTTCATTTGAAACGGTATGAGACCGCCGGATTCGTGTTCAGGAGGCAAAAACACGTAAGAAAAGTATTTTCTCCATATTCAGAGTGCATGTGTGATGTAACTAGAGATTTACCTCAGTTTCCATTTCCTATCACCATTTGAGGAAGTATATGATGATGAATAGAGAGTTATTGCAACTTACAAATAAGCGCTGACTTTATTGAAAGATCCGCTATTAAAGTATCCTCTAACGCGATTTCGAAAGGGTGTTATTGCAACAAACTTCTTTCAAGATGCTTATGTTTAAGCTTTATTTTGACAAGTACGTCAAATTATGTGAAACAACTTCACGTAATAAAATTATATCGTCTTCGAATGTGAATATCAATATTTTTTCCCTCTTTCTTCAGTCATTGTTTCACCAGAAAAATTAACGTATGAAAAGAATCACACTATTGTTCGTTAGGTGGGCGCGTAAGTGACACTTGGACGAATTGATTCTTCACAATATTGTTGGGGTAGAAAATATACCACCACCAAATGAACATGCTTTATTTGATTTTGAAAATATATAGAAGAGCAGTGCTTAACAAACTTTAAATTTTCAACTGACGACAGATATATGACAGAAAAAAAACAAATCCGTCAAAATAAAGGAACTTCTAAAAAAAGGTTCTAGGGCTTTTTTTAAATGAAGTAAGGGATACCCAAAGAGAGTAAACTGAATAGGAGGCACTAATAAGCTCTAGCCAATCAGAATCTTGTAGCATTAACGCATCATAGTGACGTACTTGGACATGAGTACAGGTGGCCCACATAACATACAGAGTGGTCCAATATACATTCAAGAGCCTGTAACTCTCAGATACCAGAGTGCGGAATGCGCTAGTCCGCCACTGTCCAGAGTGAATGGTGGCCATGACATTACCATATACGTCACTATGACTCACAAATGATCTTTCATCTCTTTCTATTAGTGTCACCATTGTCTTATGGGGAATAGACTCTCCTATAACGTTTACTCTCTTTGAGGGATACCTGTATTTTAGATTGAGGATATCCTCAAAGTCGGACACAATGCGCATGCCTATATGTCAACATAAAATAAACTTACTATAGAACGGACGTTGCAATAACTCTCTACTATCAAACTGGAGTATTTGTTATAGCCTAGAATTTATGATAAGACTGGAGAATATTTTTAATTCTGTTGTTATTCAGAGTTTAGTTTCTCTATGGAGTATAATCCAGCATATGGGAGTAACAGCATTGCCAACTGTGACAAAAAATCCCATTCGTGAGGATTTTTTGGATGAGTGAGAAATAAGCAATATCACAGATGCGTAAATTTGGTTCAAATGTGTTTGCAGTTGTCATAAAATATTATGTATGCATAGTTTTTCCAAGATGATATTATGTAATATTCGAATAAAGGCCGCTCTAAAACCCTCCAGTTTAGGTGAGATATTGAAACAACAGCGTTATGGGCGCTTCTTGAGAATAAGTCCTCTGATCGGCACATTCCTGAGTAGTCAGTTTCACTATTTTTCGGGACTTACATTGAAATTAAGACTCCGTACTTGATAGCTGTTCTTGATTTAGTTATTCTTGGATAATATTATTGTATATAGAGTAAAACAATCATATGGGATATCGATGAGAGACGACATGTAGATGGCGTTAGTACTCTGGTCTCCCAGTCACATAAATCATCGTTTGAGAAACAATACCCGTTAATCGCAACTACCCAATGATTATCCACAATGAAAGGGTGGCTCATTTCCTATATTCGTACATTGACCAAATTTCTGCAGCGCATGCGCGGATTTGCATCGTCATTTGACGTCACCAGGGAACCTGGACAATTTATCTGCCATGAGTGCCCATTAATTTTTCTGTAGTTTTTTTAAGTGTTCATGTTTGCTGAATCATTTGACTTTCGTTTCAACGGATTTTTAGTGCCATAAGCATCTATAGTTTGTCGTGAACAAGTGAAAATGAATCGACAGTTGAGTGCATGTTGGAGCCCACTTCGTGATAGGACATTTGTTTTTTAACTGTTTTTTGATTTATTGAAAATATTTGAGGTAAATATAGCTCCGAAGTTACTTCAAGTTGTTTTTACTTCAGATCATGATTGGAAGAATATGTGCCGTAGTTTCTTGTGAGAAGGTTATATTTTTCTAGTTCTTATATTCTCATTCATATATCAATTTCACGCGTAACTAAATCACACCTTTCATTTTATTATCATATAAATCTCAGTTCTTTTTTACTAAATTCACAACTTTCTACTTTCAAATAAACTCTCATCCTCATATTATTGAACTTCACAAAAATATCGAAATAACTCTTCAATTCCTATTTATCAGAATGAGCGCAAAGTTTCCACAAATATTCTCAATAAATCGAAACAACGAAGTGCCCTATCACGAAATGACGTTTAAAACGCGCTTAGCATCAGTTCAATTTATGGGTTCCACAGAAACCGTGGGCATCTAGAGTTCTGAAAATTCAATGGAACAAAAGTAAATTAACACACCAACCTTAAACATCCAAAAAATCGACAGGTTTAAGTTATAAATACCAGGATAAAGGGTTTTAAAAATCATGAAAATGCATGGGCTCTTATGGCAAACCAACCGTAGTGGTGCCACGATGACGTCAAACTTTGCTGGACGGAAGCAGGGGGGAAGGCAGATAAAATCGATGAACTCGGCTATCCTTTCATTGTGTATTATTATTGGTAACCACCAATCACCTAATTGTTCTATAATCTAAGGTAACCAGCATTATTTAAAGATATATTACCACGGAACACCCTATTAGGGTGTTCTGTGATATAACTTTATATACAATGCTATGTATTGTTTTTGTATACGAATTTTTCAATATTGAAAATATATAGTTGAGTTACGTCGAGCAATTTACTTTCTATGAAGAGTTGTTCGGTGGGGAATCTGCGTCTTTTTCTCAGTATTACTTCTAAGATCCGTTTCTGTGTGAGTTTTAAACAAACATTAGGACTTTGTGCCAGACTAGAGAAAATGTTTTTTTTTTGTTCTAGGTTTAGCCCGTCTTTGAGCTGACGGAACTTATATAAAACAATTATCAATTTTTACACAAGGAGTTTTATGAGGAAGTCTCATCTCAAGTGAGAGTCTATGATTACTGCTAATTATTTTATGTGTTGCTGAGTATATTTTGAATGTACTTCGCAGTATAATGAATTGAAAATTCGGTAAAGAAGATTTGTAGTTACAGAACGGTAGAAAGTGTGTTTTTTTCAAGTTTAAATAGAGAAGTGATTGTAGTCGAACCAATCTTTAATGAACTCCAGGTCCCTCTCAGCTTGTTCTTTGACTTCCGACCATGTTCTCCAGGATAAAAAACAGCAGTATCGTCTGCAAAACCAATTATTATACCACTAGCCCCTATTGAGAATAATTCGTTGACATATATGCACAACAGTATTGGTCCTAGAACCTAGATGCAGACATAAAACACCAAACTGAACCAGATTGTATGTTCTGTTTCAGAATAGAAAGAAAAAACTTGTGTAGGATCCGAATATTATCCGAAATTACAAAAAATAATCCCAAATTGAATTTTATTATCCGCGGGCATCTGAAATTATCCGTAAATCGGATAATTATCTGGTAAACGGCAACACTGTCTAAAACAAAAGTAGCATGTTTGTCGTTCCCCCACTTAATGAAGAGTTCCTCTCGAAGGTGTCCGAAGCGTTGCAATTACGAGAAATTCCATAGGCGTACCAAATGATTTAGTAAAAGCGATACAGAAGACGTATCATGAATTTGATAGCATTCGCCATAATTTCTTTTTCCGCTACTGGAAAGTACTTATCCCAGACCCCAGGGCATTTTTGCGAGGTAACAGTAAAAAAAAACAAATAAACCATACTAGATACCCACTTATTAACCTAACAAACTTAACCGTAACCTTCCAAACGTTGCATGTCATGACACTGCTGCACACACAGCACACAATGATAATCGTGTCCAGTCGTGTTTTCCCCCTCTCCACCTACCATTGTGCTGTCTTGAATTCACTCTTGTCCTGAATCCTGAACCAATCACAGACACAGATCACCTACCCTATAGATGAGTCACGACAATGCTTTCTGCCGGGACATTTAGCTCCCCCTAGGGCTTGGCATCGGAACTAAATACACTAAGCGGGACATTTAAACGCAACAGCTAACCGAATATGTACATTTTTTATTGTTTTTTTTTCCAAATTATTGGTTTTGTTCCAAATATCTTTGAAATGTGGACAATATTTGACGATTATTCCTGTCAAATATCATGAACAGTTGAAGAAATTGTGGACAAAACCAATTATTTGAAAAAAAAACACTTTTTATCAAAGTAAGAAGGTAATATACTAAAAAGGTCATTTATTGTTTTGTGATAATCTTTATTAATAATAATAATGTTAATGGCATGAATGAAGAAGTTGAAGGCACATCTGGAACAAATAGATTGATTTCACCTGAAAATGAAAGATTTTATTTATTCTATAGATAAATGAATTCATGTTTAGAAGTAAACAGTACTTTGGGAATATTACAGAAAATACTTTTGGTAATGTAAATTCTAAATCAGTACATACTATTTGATGATTAAGATGGAACAACAAATCTAATCAGAAGTTGATGACACATCTGGATCGAATGGATTAATTAGAATTAAACATGTTATGCTTACCTTGCAAATACAACGTTGGTACAGCATTCATATGGAGTCTTTGATCTGGTTGAGATGTATTTAGCCTCGAAATGTTTATGGCCAACTCTTTTGGATGAATACACCAATGCTGGGTCCATTTCATTGATATCCATGTTGATGGAATGCATCCATTTCCTGAATCTCTCGAGCTATTTACCAGGATTCGGAAATCTGTGCCGTGTTTGATATGGTGAACATTGTGGTACACAGCATTTATTATGATAAGGCATAGTTTATAACCAACCAAAAACTGAATATAAATAATGAACAATCACAAATATAACATAACCTAACCCTGTGATGACAGATGGTATAGAGCTCATCCAGTATTGAAACGCCCACTTTGGCCTTCCCGCCCTTCCCCCACCTAACAACCAATTTTTATCGAAGATACCCGAACCATTGTCTAACTATGGCTATTAATAGAAATTCCATAGGCGTACCAAATTATTTGGTATAGGCGATTCACGAGACGTAGAGAACTTACACTCCTATAACTTTCCTAACACTCCTATTTCTTTTTCCGCTACTGAATAGTACTTAACACTGGGCATTTTGGCAAGGTAACGAGTAAACTATTGCAAAGTTGAATAAATAACTGCACTCCCTATTTATTAATTAAACAATCCTAACCTTCCAAACGCTGCATGCCAAGACACTGGTGAAGATTCGCCGTAGCACAGCAAATCGTGTCCACTCGTGTTTTCCCCCTCTCTACCTACCAAAAGGTCGTTTCAATACTGGATGAGCTCTACACAGAATATAGAATAGACAGACCAGTCCATAGCATAGAACTTGATAACCATTGTGGCGACATCTAGGGCTGAGTTCCCGAACTAAAAAAGCATCCGTGACCTTCACCATTTGCGTGAAACGTCAATAGGATAGGTGGTCTGGAATCACAGAGCGCGTATAGCTCCGTGCATTTTATCTACTGTGGTCGCCAGCGCTGCCGTTTTGAGAGTAATTACTCCATTTGTAAGCAATTCGAAAGCTTTGGAGTAATCGTGGAGTAATGACGATTTGTAAGGATTTTCTAAGCATTCTGCACCAAGGACAAAGGAGTGGGAGAAAAGTGTAATCTTCTGACTACTTGTGTTTGTTTCGTATGGCACATGGTCAATGACCAGTCATGACATAGTACAGAACTCGTTAACTCTTCACGTTTCCCGTCTTTGTCTATAGCAGTTTGCTAGTTTGAGTTCTGTGTTGTTTGTTTATTGAAATTCAAAATTGACATGACATGACATATCTGAAATCTTTTCTCAGCCTCAGGCTTCTATGAGTTTTATCATTGTTTAGATTATACTATGGTTTCATCAACAGGTTTCAAAGCTACCAACCCAACTTCTGACCTAGCACCATAGAATTGTAATTATAATATACTATATTATAATTACAATTCTATGCCTAGCACAGAGTAGGTAATGGGAAACACGAATGATTTCATTTACATTTTTCTTTGCCTCAGTTCGATCCTCAAAAATTACATTTTCTAAAAATAATTTCTTAAATCCCAATATTTTGTAGAAATTTTCAAGTTGAAAAGTGCCCCCTAATTCAAACTCGATTTGACCTTCACTTGAATAACTTCTTCCAAACAGTAGCGCCAATTGTGGTTGTTTCAGGAATATTGATAGTCAATACTATTTCTTTCAACCCAAAAATAAATTCAACCACACTTTTAATGTGATGTTTCATTATCAACTGAAAATATTCTGATGATAAAAATATTAACACAACATATAAACGGAGGCAAATGAAATTATAGTTGACAGTAAGAAGCAACTAGCGCTAAAAGTTTGGTGTGTGTGAAGTAACGATACAAACGTTCATCAGAGGTGCTAGGAGTACGTTTTTGAATTTTATGAAAAAATTGGCATTTTAAATTTCGAATTTTGAAAAACACCGAACATTTTTTCGATTTCTAAGGTCCTTGCTGAGCTTTCTAGGTAGTAATCTTCATGTGCAAATACAAATATTTCAGAAAGGGGGCACATGCGTATTCCCTATTGCAATGGATATTTGTGAATATGTGCTTCTACCCTTCTAGTCTAGTTTGTTCTGGTATCGATTCAGAATCAGTATCTATCAGAACAAGTCGACCCTCGAAATTATCGATATATACCAAGATTATGTATAAATTAAGTTTGTAAGGATTTTGTAAGCATTCTCAACATTCTGGGAGTAAAACTCCGCATTTTGACAGAAGCTAGTCAGCATATTGTATACTTTCAATTGGCAGCACTGGTGGTCGCCTATTTCTGAGGTTAGTTCGTGAATCGTGAAGCAAAATACGATATTAAAGATTAAAAGAAATTTATTTTTATTATGTATCATATATCAAACGGTGTTTTGGAAACGATGACTTGCAATCTTTGTCATAAGTTTCTCTCAGTTGGGCCAGTAAAAGTGTATCCTAACAGAAAAATTAAATGTGGAAGATGTAACCAGGAAGACGATGCTGGGGCGATTTCCCGATATCAATTGATCGCCGAACATAGCTTGTTCAAATGTGTAAATAGATTCGATGGTTGCAGACAGTTATTAAATTTTTCTGAAGTCGCCATGCATGAATCCAACTGCAAAAGTAGGTCCATCGTTTGCCCAGTTTGTCCAGAAACCACACTAGTTCACACATTTCTGTTGATAAAACACTTCAAGGACACTCATAATAACTGCTTCTTAGTAACAACTTCCTTTGAAGTTGATGTTACTGTGCCCTGTATGAAAACATACTTGTATAGACTCAAAGATAAACTGTTTTTCCTCGAATGCAAAATCACTTTGGAAGATAAGATCAGTTTGAATATATTTTACCTAGGAGAACCAGCGGAGGCTATGAATATCAAGCAAACATTCAGTATTTACTGTAGAGATGTTTCAAGAAAAATTGTGACTGAGACGAAGACATGTCTAGCCTTCGGTTGCAACAATTCTGAAGGGTTTCAACTGAACAATCTGGAAAGTGATTTCTTACTTGTTGTTTTTGAAATTTGTGATCAAGAAAATATAGATTTTACTATAGGTCCAAAAGAAAAAAAACAAAAATTTTCGGGCGGCATGTTTTTCGCAGGCCAGTAGAAAATATTGATTGTGATATTCAGAGGATAGCAGTGGTCGCATGCCACCTTTCCTTGGGATACGAATGACTATGAGGCTCTACATAACCTATATTTATTTCAAATTATTGCATTTATCTAAATAAACCCTAAAATGTATTGTGAAGTAAGCAAACTTTAGGGCAAGGTGGTATGCGACCACGGCTATCATCTGAACTACACTATATCTATTTGTTAATTGAAATATATAAGTTGTCTACTTGATAAATAATAATTGAATAGTTGGTAAATGAGAATTTTGGACAAGAATATTTTCTTGTTTCGTACTTTTCAGAGCGCAATTTGATCCGTAGTCGGGTTTTAGTTTTTGAACTTGTTTTTTTATGTGACGGAAGAATTAACAAGGGCTGTAAAAATGTATAACTAAGAATATTTCTAAATGAATCGATATATATGTTGTTGGAGGTACTCGGCTCCTAGCAGATATTACCAAAAATGTATTGTGAAAATTCTTACAATTGTAAAATTGACTATTATTGTAACGGTCAGTATGTTTGTAGGTTTCAAATTAAATATGTCTCTAGACACATGCTCTTCAAAATATATTGTAAACTGAGTTTTTTTGCACATACCTACTAATGGACTATAGGAATATAACGTTAAAAACAGTTTGATTTGTTGAAAATATAAACAGGATGTTTATAAAATCAGATGTGGAGTCATCTGCGACTGAAAGATAAACTCTAGTCACTATCTTCCATCGTCAAGATAACCTCTTGTGGGGTATTCATGTTGAAAAGGGAAACATTCTCAATTGAATATTGATAGAAAGATTTTTCTGTGAATTGAAAAATCCACGATTAAAATGAAGTTATTTATATTCAATTGAGAATGTTTCCCTTTTCAACATTAAAAACAGTGTTTGCTCCATCTTAAACGACTTACTTTTGGTTGTTTTAATGGACTGAATAGCTCTTTATTACACGTATAAAGGGATTCTTAAGATTCCTGAGCCATTGTTATTTGGAGAACCGAAATGAGTTTTGTTTTTTTGAGATTAATGCTTTTGTTGGTGCCTTGATACATGTCTGAGTATTTTTAGCACTATTTGTTTATAATCTGAAGATATTCCTTATGGCGCGAAAAACTTTGTTTTCTGTCGAAAGCACTTCCAATGGCAGTTTCTTCTTTATTTGAGAAATATTTGTGATTTGTCTTTGTTTTTGTTTCTGTGAGACTTCATCTAATGGTCCTGTAGAGAGACTCGTTTCATTTAAAAAAAACACCCACCCTGTGATTAATGTGAGAAAATGTACAAAAAATGCCAAAGAAAAGTTCATTCAACATAAAAACTACAGAAAAATACCAAAGAAAAGTTGATTCAACATAAACAACTGTATCATACTCTCACAACACTTAGATGTCTTTGACGCTCTTGAAGGTTCTCCAAAATGTTTCACAACTAAGAAATATGCACATGAGATCAAATGACTGTGCCTTCTTGTTCTGTCGGAAAGCCGAAAGTCTTATTGTTTGCATGTTCTAAGAAAGATTATGCTTAATATTGTTATTCATGAACATCATAATATTTTTCAATTAAAAAGGATGGATAACATATTTGTTTCTTATTATGTTGTAAGTGGGTAGTCAGTACTTCATATTTATTCATGTATGGTGATTTTTTTAACTGATTAATTATTATTGATCAACAATATTTGAAAAAAAATCCATCCCTCATATTGAAAATTTCTAAAAGAGAGATAAGTGATATTTGAAAACGTCTCTAACAGTAAAAAGTCTTCAGGAAATACTGAAAAATGCCCTTGTTCAGTTGTATTTTTGCCTCGTTATCTTTCATGTGGGTATATATTTTGCACAATACACACACGATAATATAAATATATATATATATAGAGTGACCCATTTGAAAGCGGGCCACCTCTCTAAAACTGTTATTTATTATCCGATTCAGAAGTTTCTTTTTCAATAGATAGAGCATCAATAGTTCTAGTTAAATGCCATAAATTCAAAATAAAAATAAAAATTTCACGGCCTACTTCAATCTTTTTTAAGATCAAAAATCCAAAAAACAATCTAGCGATTTTTTTTTAATAAAATTTGACGACGCCACTGGATTTGTGAAGCTTTCAAATGGGTGAGACAAAAATTTCACGATGAAATTATTTTTTTCAACAGAAATATGGCACAAGTAAAATTCATATCACTTTATCAAAATATTTCGAATAGTCACCATATAAATCACAATCTTGTTAAAAATATCGTTCAAAATGCTCTTTCAGGTCGTTAGCAGTCGAGTTTGTAAACAGCAGTTATTCTGACGGACATAACTATCTCCTATACTATGGAGTTACGTTTGGAAGAAACATAATTTGACGCCATTTTGAATAACTGCTGTTCACAAACTCGACTGCTAACGACCTGAAAGAGCATTTTGAACGATATTTCTAACAAGATTGTGATTTAGATGACTATTCGAAATATTTTGATAAAGTGATAGGAATTTTACTTATGCTATATTTCTGTTGAAAAAAACTATTTAATCGTGAAATTTTGGTCACACCCATTTGAAAGCATCACAAATCCAGTGGCGTCATCAAATTTTATAAAAAAAAATCGCTAGTGTTTTTTTGGATTTTTGACCTTGAAAAAAAATCGAAGTAGGCCGTGAAATTTTTATTTTTATTTCGAATTCATGGCATTCAACTAGAACTATTGATGCATCTACTGAAGAAAAAAAACTCCCGAATCGGATAATAAATAACAGTTTTAGAGAGGTGGCCCGCTTTCAAATGCGTCACTCTGTATATATATATATATATATATATATATATATATATATATATATATATATATATATATATATATATATTGTTATGATTGGGTAGAATATAATAATTTTTATTTATACTTATACTTAATTATTGTCCACTTTACTTCGCTCCGCATTGGAAGCTAATTGTTAATATATGTTATGGGTTGTTTTGTTTTGAGGTTTATTTCAATGAAATTTGTAAAATTATTTCTTTCACCCAATACCATAACAAATTTACTGAATATTTGTAAATATTTTATTATTTTTACTCTTTGTAATTCCCTTTGAAATTATTCTTATATACCATTGCCCTATTGATTTTCTAGAATTTCATATATTTCATTTTTCTCCCTGCTTTTTATTTCATTTCTTACCACGACTAAACTCAGTTGGAACGCCTATGCTTCAGGAGTCGGTACTGGTAACAGAGCCACTCTGCCTTTCTTGATGTCAATAGAACTATTTCAGTTCAGTGTTTATAGGTGAAAGATCAGCATATCATTGTGGAAAGTAAACCAGAGATTATCAAAAACAATTATTTCCTTTATTCAGGAAAACTTATATTGACCTGGCCTGCGATAGATAACTTAAACTATGAGCAATTGACAAATTTTCACAGAAAATAATGAAAAACAGTGAAGTATATTATAAATATAACCTCACTTTTTCTTTTTAAGTTGAAAAATGGTTTTATAGTTCAATACCAAAATTAAACAAAGTTCTTCAGATATAAGAGTTATTTTGCAAAGTGATTCAGTTTGTGATGTGCACTCAAAAAGTTTATACCTGGAGTTGGATTGTCGCTGATGTATTATCTGGTGATTCTCTGTAATCCTGCTTCATCTACTCCTCTCAGGGACTCTCTATTGCAGTGGAACTATCCAAAATCTTTGAAATCAGCTTGGATAAGTTTTAATGTGGAAAACAAAAGGTAATCTTCTTTTATGCTTAATTACTTTCCAGAGGTTAAATTGATTTGTTATTGTTAGAAATCTTTCTTATCAGTGAAAATCCGGAATTTCTTTTCTCTCAAATTTTCACAACTTTTTTTTTCAAAATCTTTTTTCTTCCTGCTTTGTTTTTTCTTCACCTGGATACCATTTCTGTTTTGTCATTTTATTTGAATTTTTGAGAATCGCGCACTTCCTTGTCGCACTATCACTAATTTGGTGTTATTTGAGAAAACTTATCAACTACCATATTTTACATTTCTTATAAACTAAATACAAGATTTTATCATAATTATCTTTGACGTTTCTGTGTTCTTACTTTTCCACAATTTCAAATCTTTCATCAAGAAGTTTCTTGTTCTGCCATTGGAGATGCAATTTCATATAGTGTATGTTTCAATATTATAATTTTGTTGATCACATTTAATCCAGAATAATTTTGTAAAACTAGACTTTTTGTTGTATTTCAAACAATTATATGTTGGAATCATTTTTGAAAATGAAAGAAAATTCCTGCATTATAGTATTTGCATATATTTACCTATCAATGTTATAAAGAGGCTTCAGAAAGTAAATAGAATCTCAAAGAAAATGTAAAAACAATATCTCATAAACTACTAACTATTAAATATTTATTATTTTTGTGGTTTTTAGAGAAATTATTTATTTTCCACTTTTAAAATATATAACTAGTCCTTCTTAACATAACTAGTCCTTCTTAACATAACAATATATAATATATATATATATATATATACAAGTGAAACTGACAGATTAGTTTCACTTGTCACACCACATAGAGTACACATTTATATCTATTATATCTATATAAATTTAAACAACGCTAATGTGGTTGTTGGTTGTAGTAACTTTGAACTTCGTTTTATTCCTTGATCTACGTTTTTTTTCTTTTGTATCACTATGTTAGATGAATATGTTTAACATAATTGAAACCAACCTCAACAAAGTTTCTCCCTGATGATGGAAATAAATATTTCTGAAAGCTTGCATAAACCTTAAAGAGTTTACTTTTTCGTTGCCGCTTACCCCAATATCCCTAGTTTTATACCTAACTAGTCAGCAAATACTTCCCACACACACACAAATATATATATATATATATATATATATATATATATATATATAAAAGTAAACTCTTTAAGGTTTATCCAAGCTTTCGGAAATGTTTATTTCCATCATCAGGGAGAAACTTTGTTGAGGTTGGTTTCAATGATGTTAAACATATTCATCTAACATAGTGATACAAAAGGAAAAAAAACGTAGATCGAGGAATAAAACGAAGTTCAAAGTTACTACAACCACATTAGCATTGTTCAAAATTATATAAATATAAAAGCGATACATTCCCTAACTCTTAAGGCGAAAATATACTCATTCGAGTGTCACAATTTTTCTCCGAACAAAATAACTTCGGAGTTCCTTCCACCGACATAACCTTAATCTAGACTGCTGATCCCGTATGATGAGAATTCATCCAATTACAAGATATCGAGGAGCTTTTAGAGTATGCGCATTTTGTGTCTCTGACGATTCAAAATCACATGATGGCTCCCTCGTTAGGTGTCAATGTCTAAAATGACATTATTTGTGCTTTCTGCGCTTTGCGCAGACACGTTCACTCTATTTGGATGGATTTTTCGAGTTGTATCAATAGCACTTCTCATTCTAAAAAAATATTTGTGCGCATGCCTCAACTTTTTGGACCCTTTAATATGTGTGTGTGTGTGAGTCATTGTTATCCTAACCTTTCTACACGTTCTGAATTTCAACCATAGTCTTGGTTAGATACAATTATATGTTTCGACTGTTGTATGTATGTAATGAAGCACCATCAATTGCACCGATAAAAGGGTAAATAACCCGTGTATTTACCAAGTGTCTGCAACTTTCATATTACCCGCTTTTTTAACACAGTCGTGAAAAGGCCTAATCCGTTAAGGTCGCCGACGCATATGGCTTGTAAAACTATCTGATAGGGGAGCCACCATGCATCATAGTGAATATTTATCAAAGTCTCCAACCGTGCAAATGAGTAACTATAGTCGAAATAATTTTTACTAAAGACATTAGCCGCAGTACTGGCCGGCTGGCACTATTGCCGATCAAGTTACGTACTCCATGTAATAGCTGTCTTGAAGTATCAATTATCATTTGGTTTGGAAATTAATCAGGAAGAAATGATTCGTAAAATAGTTATTTGGAAATAACATTCTTTAAAATAAAAATCCAACGGTGTTATATCCATTATGAGATCCAACAAAAGTAAAAAAATGATTATAGAGATTCGTAATTATAGTAGCGCGCTTGGCAACATGCCAGTTGGGTTGTTCGGAAAAGGTGAAATAAGGAAATCCTCGTTAGGGATTTTACGGCAGAATATATTATTCCAGCACCAGCGGAATAGTTATTGGATTTTGAATTTCGATATTCTTCTAGTGAATGTAAAAATCTCGCATCGTCAACCGGGCATATATTTTTTCAAATCCTAGGTTCATATATTATGTATCTTTTGTGTTAGTTTGTTTGAATAAGGGAATGAACCTATGAATAATCTTTGGATGCCATAATTCACTAGTTGAATTCTTACAACAGAAGATAACATTTTCTCAACAAAACTACTCCAATTTCCCAAATAAAAAACAGTTTCCAATATCTATGGAATTTTTACAGTTCATTCTGAGAAAATCGAGTTACAAAAAATGTGTATTACGCGCCTTCAAAACCCGCAAGAAACCATGTTTCATTACAATACTTCAAAAGCGAATTATTACAGTTCATTATTATGTTACGAGTGTTCAATGATTACAAGCATTGTACAGATAGCAATTTTAAAAGCAACACATTTGCCTTTTCAAAGTTTATGAGGGCTCCACATTTTTGAAATTCACAACAAAATCATAATCTCCGAACCCAAAAACCGTACTATAAATCACAAAACCCATTCCCCTTAAAACCCTAAATATCAAGGCGTGAGAATATTTAATTTGTATTCGCGGCAAGCTTATGAATCTGTTATTCATAGAATAACCTAGATCAAACAATTGAAGGAATCATTTCTCCTTGTTAGTGCATTTGTATAAAAACTTGTCTTTAAAAATATTTTTCATTTTTAATGCATTTGTATAAAAGTTTGTCTTTAATTTTTTTTATAATTTTCATTTAATTCTCTCTAGTCATTCATGAAATCCGTCATCTTATTAAATTATGTTTTTTTTTAATAATATTCGACCTTAAAAACCCCCTCATACCAATTTGGAATAGAATCGGGCCATAATCATAAAACTCGTCATCTCAAATTCATTAATTTTGACAAAGATATCATAATCTCCGACCCCAAAAATTCTGACAACAAATTCATTATCATCGACCCAAATAACCCCCACATACCAATTCGAAACTCGTCCGCTATTTTTTTTTTCTCTAACATAAATTTCATAATACATTGTCACCGGAATTGTGAACACCTGTAAAATTTCAAGTTAATCGGTCGACTAGAAGTTGGTCAAAATTCATTTGTAAAATTTCACTCGAACGTACAAATAGATAAATAAATAATAAACACAAAGAAACAAACAAGGCAAGTTGAATAAAAGCTTGTAAAAATATGAGCGTTTTGCGAAAAACACAATTTTTGAAATAGTTAATAAATTAACTGGCAAAGACATGGACAGAAGGGAGTTTAGAAAAATTATTTCTCGTGTGCCTATTATCAGTCAGGAAAATCTTTGTTATATTATACAGATTGAACCTCCGGACCCAAACAATGATTGTTGATTTTTATTTATTCTTCTCCAAATTACGCTCCATGATTCGCTTATGAATAATCTCCAAATCCGAAACATTCATTTTCTCTATCTTGCTACTTCTAAAGGCGTTATCAAAATCACATTCCTATTTCATTATATTATAGGCCCTGGAATAAATGAAATTGACAATGGCGCACTCTATTCGAAAACGGCTTGACTAGGAAATCAGTAAGAATGTTGGTAAAGTAGGGACTATTTCTCCCTATATGTTTGAATTTTGCTATTCGCCGCCCATTTCGTATTACATGTCCCAAACGACATTGTCAGGAGATTCGCTTTTACTCGGAAGTTGAGCTATTTTCGTGGGTCTTTCGTTTGAAATAAAAAAGAAGCATGTATTGGCTTATTTCCTTCAATTGTCGACAAAAAAAAGTCAATTTTCGAAAAGAATTCAATCTCAATATATTCAATTAGTACTCTAATCCTTTCTGAGTTTATCTACTAAATTTGAGTTCTCAAAGTGTAACCGTTTCTCGATGCAATTTGAAATAAAAATTCACGACATTGAACGCCCACCTTAAATAATAATAATAATAAATGCCTTTATTTCCATATGAGAACATAGTCTTACAATGATTGTTTTTGAGAAAAATGGGAAACCTCAAGGGGGAGTTCACTCTTGAGTGCTCTTCCACTCAATCCTTGTTATATTTAAATTTCATTATGTTAACAGTCATAATACTTAACCTAATCTAACTTAAAACTAGTAGAGTACGATAAATCTTTTTTTTGTAGTTCTACACAAACTTTGTCTATGGGGATATAATAACCTTAATGCAATATATGCTCTCTGTATGCATTTGGTGATATGTTCCCGGATAATTTTCTTTAAAAATTCATGTACGAGACAAATTTCCCGCAATTAATTCAAGCACGTGGGGGATTCGGTAAGAAAATGTTATACCGGAATTATATTTAAATAGAACACATTAAGTAAATATTTATTTTGACGTTATTCACAAATAAATAGAAGGCTGTGTGTAATGGGAGTTTTGGGGGAGATTTTTTCTGATTTTCCCAGATTTTTTCTGATTTTCCCCGTTCCCTAGTAAAATAAAAACATATAATATCAGATACATTTTTATATAAAATTGATTGTTTTCATACAATTTTCTTACTGGGTTTCAGGGAAATGTCAATATTGATCAAAAATGAAAGAAGATGTTCGTATTGCGGGATATTTTATTTTTATTTTTCCCGTGCCCTAGTAAAATAAAATTTATAATATCAGATACATATTATTATATAAAAATAATTGATTTCATATAATTTTCTCACTAGGTTTCAGGGAAATGTCAATATTGACTACAAACAAAGGTGATATACAGCAAAAAATATATAACTATACCTATACATATATACTTGAATATTTTTCATATTCTTTTAGGTTTAATTCTAAGAAAAATTTATATTAGCGGTAATAATTTGTTTTTCAAATAATTCAAGAAAACGGGATATTTTATTCTTTTTTTTATTGGTGCCCCATTTTACCCATTTAAAGCACGCCTCAGCGTGTTTAAATCGAACTTTAAAAAATAATAGTTTAAAAAAACTAAAAAGCACGCTTTTATAGAAAACCAAACTAAAAAAATTTAAAATAAGAAAAAAAATAGTTTATTTAAAAAAAAAGCGTTGGGTGCATGGTTCGCCTCGGCCAACAATTACCTGTGATCTGAGACATTTCTTACTTTACTGCCCTAGGTGTGACCTATATAATTATTGATACCATGCACCCCACGCTTTTTTTTAAAATAAAATACATTTTTTTCTTATTTTTTTTTTTTTTGTTTGGTTTTTTAGTTTTTTTAAACTATTATTTATTTCCTACTTTTTAGTTTGGTTTATTTATAAATGCGTGTTTTTTTAGTTTTTTATGAAAGTTATATAAATTAACAAATCTTATTTTGCAAATTAAAAAATGGAATAATCTTACCAAATTAGTATATTGTCATCGGTCCTCGATAAATCTACAAAGTTTGAATGAAATCTTACCGTTTAAAGTGGGTCAAAATCGCGACCAAAGGAGTCGGTTACAAACATAATCTCCGACCCCAAAAAACCCCACATACCAATTTTGAATAGAATTGGCCCATAATCACAAAACTCGTTCGCCATCTTGGAGCCGCCATCTAGAATTTTTCAATTTTTACAAAAGAATCATAATATTGGACCACATTAACCCCCACATACCAATTTTGAATAGAATCGGACCATAATCAGAAAACTCATGTACCATTTTGGAGCCGCCATCTTGAATTTTTCAGTTTTGACAAACGAATCATCTCTGACCACGAAAACCCTCAGATACCAATTTTGAAGCGAATCGGACCAGAATCACAAAACTCGTCCGCCATATTGGAGCCGCCATTCTGTTTTTTTTCAAAAAAAAAATTCTTAATGCATTGTCACCTGAATTATGTACACCTGCCAAATTTCAAATCATTCGTACGTCTAGAAGTGGGTCAAAATTGCGCCCAAAGGAGTCCGTTACAAACAAACATACAAGTGAGTCGGTTACAAACAAACATACATATAAAGCGTGTAAAAACGCACGTTTTTTAAAGTTACCATGGCAACATCAACAAATCGAGAAACGTGAAGTCTAAATGACAAATTTTTGATTATTGATCTGACAGGAGTACCTTGTAACGTCAAATAAAATATTACTAACAACTCGTTCATTTATATGTGATACCTCTTGCTCCTCCATCCATTTGATGAACTTTTCATATTCTTTTTTATATATATCACTGGATTTTCGCGGTATTAACCGCGATTCTGCCTCACTATTCAAAAAATCGATATTAGAATAATTCATTTTTGAGCTGGTGAATTCATTAAATGAACGCATGAAGCACAACATTTTAAAGTAAAATGAAATTAAATGGTAGAATGTTAGTTTGGAAACAAAAGTAACACTTGGGTCACTAACTTCATTGACAATATTGATAGGGGTGTCAGCAAAGAAATATATTGAATTTAATTTGGAATAAGTAATTTGGTAGCATTTATTGATATTTAAATCAATGAAATTAGCTTTACACCATTCACAGAATAAAAAAAGTTTCAAATTCCTTGCATGATTTTCAATTTTAATAAATATTTTGAAGTTGTAGGCAAACAACAAAAATATACACTTTTTAACGAAAAGAGAAATGTCATGTATAAACAAATGGTCTACAGTCGAACCCCTGAGGGACACCAGAGGTAATATAAATAGGTCTGGAGACTCTTTGTATGCGATTGGTCAGATAACTTCTTAGCCAGTTGAGCAATTTCCCAAAAATCCCATAAGCTTTAAATTTTGCCTGTAGCAAAGCATGATTGGCTCTGTCAAAGGATTTTGAGAAATCGGTATATACAGAATCGACTTGCTCTCTGTCCTCTAATGTGTGGACAATGCAGTGCTGATAAGGACATGTTGGTAAAAGTTGATTTACCCTGAACAAAACCGTGTTGTTCATTATTTTAACATTCCCACGTAAGTTGTTTTGTTAGCAAGCAATCCAATAATTTAGGTGTATCGGATTGAATGCAGACAGCACGAGTTTTCAATATTTTGTTTGATGTTCGATTTAACTTTTTGGGGAACAAAGACACCAATGGCATAATACAAAATATCTTAAAAACTGGTATCTGATGAATTGATGATATTGTCTAGCAAGTTCTCCTAGTTTATACTGGCAAATAAGTCGTTCAAACCTGTGTAATTGATCTGTAGAAGCAGATCATCGGCTAAAAGAATATTCAATTCGCGACAGATGGAAAGCACTAAGAGCATACCCTATATATATATATATATATATATATATATATATATATATATATATATATATATATATATATAGTTATGTTTAGAAGTACGTTAAATATTTAAAGAGTTGAATTAAGAATTATAAATAAAAAAAAAAACATAAATATTTTTTTTTCGTATTTAGTAATCTATGCTATGTTATTTTACGGTTTTTGTGAAGATTCTACTGTTTTTCTGAAACTTTATATAATATTAATCGATACCTATGTTTGAAATAAAGATGTTTTCAACATTACAAGCAATTGACATAATTTTAAAAATTATAGAAAAATTTTTTTTACTAATACAAGCAGATAGCAAAATGTTAAAAGTTCGAACATTCTGTATATGAAATTGGATCTTAACACAATAGCCAATGAGATACCAGGAAAGATCTTGATGCAAAATTAGGAATTTTGAAAATATGAAAAGCAGAAACGTCAAAAGAATGATTTTTACATGTCTTGTAAATAGTATGTAAGGTAGTTAGAAATGTTTCGTAAATAAAAACGTTCAAAAAGGTGAAAATAATGAAAAGTGCGTGAAAATTCGAGAAGGAAACAGAGGATGTTGGTATCAAGAAATCAACAAGCTAAGCGTGAGGAAGAACAGAAAAAGAATTTTTGTAAGAACAGAATGAAGAAAATTGAAATTGTATCAATATGAATTAGAAAAACATTTATTTGACAAGACAATATGGGAAATACTATAAAGAACAATAGCAGATAAAAGATCCCAGATGCAGAGTTAATCTTACCTTTTTTCATTGGAGATTTACCAGCACGAGGTGAAGTCACAGTCGACAAAGGGGATGCAGTTTTCAGAAACGGGAGAAAATCCGAAACACTGAACATTCTCATTACTAGAAGTCACAGGTATTTTGAAACCATAAAAAGTTACTGCAGTGCAATAAAAAATAAACCTTTAAAAGAACCCTTTTTGATAGAACTCGTTCATGATTTAATATATAGACCACATAACCTACAAAACTAGGTTACAGGTTACATAACTTCACATTTTCTGTATATATATTTGCTATGAAGCACTAATTAGGTTATTTATTGCAGACTAGGTAGTAGTAAGTTTTTCCTGAATAAAGGAAATTATCATTTTGATGAATTTCTGCATTATTTTCAACGTTTGAGCAACAATGAATTGCTATTTTCTGAAACTTGCTTCAAGAACGACCAGAGGGCTCCACTGTAGAACCGACTTCTGAGATTCCATAGGCGTACCGATTGAGTTAGCTGAGGTGAAGGAAATAAGGTAAAAGATTGGATGGAAAGAAAATAAAATGCATAGCCGGAGATATTAAATATTTATATGGGTATTCATTTGTCAATATATATTAAATTAAATTCAAAGGGGAAATATCTTAAAGTTTTTGAAAATAAAAAAAAAATTAGCAAAAACAAAAAATTATATATATATTTTGTTATGATGTCTGGTTGTGGAAAGTAAATAAACAAATATAAAATAAAAACGAACCGCAATCAACGCATTATAACAATATATATATATATATATATATATATATATATATAATATATATATATATATATAATACATATATATGATACATATTATCGTGTGTTGTATCTTATTCAATTCAAATTTATCTTTATTTTTAAATAGAAACATTAAGCAATGGTCAATATGTTAAAAATTTTTAGTTTACCTCTACACGATTCTCTATAACAAAGATAGGTACTAGAATCCTTATTACTTTCTTCTGTAGGGTGAAAATTCATTCTACAATGCCACTTCCTCCCCAGAAAATAATAAGTGGATAATTGAGTGGTATCTGGCAGAGTAAATAATTTTCTTTGTCTTAGAATAACTTTTATTGACTAACTTTATTATAAATGAATATCAGATAAATAATTTAGTACTTACTTCTGTGTTTTTCAAAATCTAAGTTCATCAATATGTACTCCCAGAAATTTTGTATTATCTGCCTAAGTTTCTTCTGCATGTGGATCTGAAGAATCAGGACTTGAAAGCACCCTTTTAAGAAAATGAACAAATTTTGCATTTAATTCTCACATATTCCGAGAGATAGCTCTTTCGAACAATATTTTTTTAACAAATTTTGTATTGATATAGTTTTACCTCTGCATAAACCCTCATGTTCTTCTGAGCTTAATTACCAGGCAAAGAATTTTGGACAAAAATTCCTCTGCATGAATTCTCATATCTTCCGATCTCTGTTTTGTGTAGTAAAAGATTTTGAACAAATTTTGCACTCAAAATTTTTTTCCCCTGTATGAGTTCTCATATGTCCTTCCAAGGTTTGTTTCGTAGTTAATGATTTTGGACAAATTTTGCACTGAAATCTTTTTTCTCCTGTATGAATTCTCATATGTTGTGAAAGATAGCTGGGTTGAACGAAGGATTTCGAACATATTTTACATACAAATGATTTTTCTCCCATATGAATTCTTTCATGTTGTGAAAGAATGTTCTTTCGAGCAAACGATTTCGAACAAACTTTACACTGAAATGGTTTTTCCCCTGAATGAACTCTAACATGGTCTTCGAAGTTTGATTTCCAAGCAAAGGATTTTGGACAAATTTCACACTGGAATAGTTTTTCCCTTGTATGAATTCTCGTATGATCTTCCAATCTTTGTTTTGTAATAAACGATTTTGAACAAATTTCACACTGAAATGGTTTTTCCCCTACATGAACTCTTTCATGATATATAAAAGAGCTTTTTCGAACAAACGATTTCGAACAATTTTGCACTGAAATGGCCTTTCCCCTGTATGAACTCTAACATGTTCATCCAAACTTCCTTTCCTAGCAAACAATTTTGGACAAATTTCACATTGAAACGGTAGACTTTTTCTCGCATGAACTTTTTTGTGATTTGTTAAAACGCACTTTACAGCGAATGATTTCGAGCATATTTCACATTGGAATGGTAATTTGCCTGTATGAAGTCTTCCATGATATATGATAGAACTCTTTTTAGAAAATGTTTTTAAACAAGTTTGACATTGAAATGGTTTTTTGCCTGAATGAACCCTTTCATGTAACTTGAAAGCACCTTTCTGAGAAAATGATTTTGAACAAATTTTGCATTGAAATGGTTTTTCTCCTGTATGAACCATCCAGTGTAATTTTAAAACGCTGCTATAAGCAAAAGATTTTGAACAAATTTGGCATTGAAATGGTTTGCCTCCTGTATAAGCTCTCTCATATAATTCTTGCTCCATCTGATCGCTCGAATTATTAGTGATCCTGGTAGAGTTGTCCATTTTTGCATATTTTCCATCCTCTTCTATAGCAGTATTTAGTTGGAGCAAATCTGAAGAAAAAAATTAGAAACATTTCGAGTATTTCAAGAAATGATCCAGAAGTTTGCTTTCAGTATATATTTATTAACCATGTTGGTAAAATAATTATCTGCGTCATACAAATGATAGTAACGTAATAAGAAAACAATTGGATTGATTAAATCTGGAAAATCATCCTGAAATAGTTTTTTATCTCAGGGGAAGGGCAGAATTGACCTCTGTTTAGGTGCGGTTTCAATTGCTTTGCCTACGTTGTATTTGTATGTATGTATGCATTATTTTGAAATACATAATAATTACACTATTTGATATCTCATCATATCCAGTACTGTTTCGCTGCATAATTTTTGAAATAATTTTACTTAATGATGTTGAGAAAATTGTGTTTCTACTTAACAGAATATTGCTCCTAAATTCTATGTTGTATCTGCCGCAGACATCAAGATATATTTTCAATGCCATGCCCATACTGAATCTTTCATGATTGAAACAGCATTTTGTTTTGCCTGTTAATTTGGCACTGAAATGGTTTTTCCCCTGTATCTCGTACTAAGTTTGCATTACAATGGTTTTTCCCCTGTGTGAGTTCTCTCATGTCTTACCAAATTATGATTGTTGGCAAACAATTTTGAACAAATTTTGCACTGAAATGTTTGTTCTCCTCTATGAAATTTTTCGTGATCTACCAAGTTTTTTTTCCAAGAAAATGATTTTGAACAAACTTTACACTGAAATCGTTTTTCGTCTGTATGACTTCTCTGGTGTAATACCAAATATCGTTTGCCAGCAAACCATTTTGAACAAATTTTGCATTGAAATGGTTTTTCCCCTGTATGAATTCTCTCATGTACTATGAATCTGCTTTTGTCACTAAAAGATTTTGGACATATTTTGCATTGAAATGATTTTTTCTCTTTATGAATTTTTTCATGAACTGCCAAGTTTTTTTTGTAAGAAAAGATTTTGAACAAATTTTGCACTGAAATGGTTTTTCTCTTTATGAATTATCTCGTGTACTACCAAATTCTTTTTGATAAAATGATTTTGAACAAATTTTGCAATGAAATGGTTTTTCCCCTGTATGAATTCTCTCGTGTATTATGAATCTGCTTTTTTCACTAAAAGATTTTGGACAAAATTTGCATTGAATTTTTTTTTCACCTGTATGATTTCTCTCATGCTGCAACATATTTTTTTTCATAGTAAATGATTTCGAACATGATTTACACTGGAATGGTTTGTCTTCTGTCTGAGTTTTCCCAGATGTTTCCTGCATTAATTTACTAGAAAGAAAATCATTGGACTGCATCAACTGATCGTCCTTCGAATTATTAGAGGTTGTAGGTTCTTTGTTGGTATCGTTATCCCATTTTACATCTATTCCATCCTCTTCATTAGTGGTATTTTGTAGAACACTCGTTCCACAATCTGAAGAAGAAATGAAAGTAATTTCGATATTTTTTACAATGTAAACCTCATATGAGATATAACGGAACTCTCCGCTTACATTTAGTTTTTGTTAATCTTCTATCTAAAATGAGCAACTGGATCCAAATTTGACACTCAACTGGTTGAGAATGATTGACTAAAGACAAATTTGGAATTTAAAAAAATTAATTGTATCAATGGCAAAACGGTTCAAAATGAAATATATTATTGAGTCTATTGATCGTTTATCAAAAAAAAAAATGGGTGAATTCCTTATAATATGAAAAGGCATTGGATATTTTTTTGTGAAAAATGAAAGTAGTTTTGTTTATTTTCTGATTCAGAGACAAGCAACATTCTACTGTGGGTAAAACAGTAGGTCAAGGTCATTTAAATACCATTTATCACATAGCTTTAAAGTAAATTCACTTTGTCATAAATTAAAATCTTGAATGCTTTAGTAAAAATAACCAACAATTACCTAGTACCTATTGATCGTCTTCGACAATTTCTAAGATGTTTAAAGGGAATATTTCGGCCTATAAATCACATGCTGCAGCTGCACTATTTCTACAATCCCCATGAATAAATAAAAAGTATATCTATGAATTGGTTATTATTATAAATGTGCAGTTATTAGATAAGAACACAAAACACACATACACGTGTAAGACCAAGTCAGGTTAGCAACTGACTAACAGCGTTACGTGTTGTGTTTTGTCAATAGGTGTTTCGATCCTTCCGTTCAAAACAAGCTCTGGCTAACCTCACTTAATCTCCTCATTTTGTAAAGCAAACGAGGGGAAATGCAAAAGCATGTCATTCACACGCAAAAAATGTATCATCCAAAGTGAATATACTACAAATGAAACCAAATTAGACAAGCTAGAGAAAATTAATGACCTGGGAGTAATATTCACTATTAATTTCAAGTCAACGGTCACATAGATTATATAACTAGAGATGCAAATCGTAAACTGAGCTTTGTTCTGAGAAATTCCAAAGAACTAAAATGGGATGTGGGCATCCTTCTGTTCTGTGGGCATCCTTCTGACAGATCAAAACTAGAGTATGCATCAACAATTTGGAATCCGCAAACAGTACTCCACTCAGAGATGGTGGAAAAAATCCAGAAAAAACTCCTAAGATGCATATATTATAGAAAATATAAAGCATCCGCCTTTATGATTGCATACAAAACACAGCTGGAACTCTTCGAAATGAATACCCTGGCAGATCGCTGAAGAATGAATGACGCGCTATTTATCTTCAATATTTTTAACCACGTCAACGGTGCACCTGAACTGCTGTCTGCAATAAATATATACATTCCAGACACCAGACTCAGAAATCGAAATCGTGTTTTCATGACAAATACTCAATCAGACTCTCCATTGAACCGCTGCCTAATGGAAATTAACGACATAAATGAAAAGCAGGCTAGGTTTGACTTTTTCAACAGCACAGCAAGTGAAATAAAACACCAGATACTAATGTGATATTTTGTGATGTTTAGATGACTTTATTATTATTTATTTTATATATTGATTTTTATCAATTACTCGCTGCACTTATTAGTTAGTACTACTCTGTGATTGTTAGATTATTTTACTATTTACTTTACTATTTATTGCATATTTGCACTTAATAATTAGTACTAGGTTTACATTTAAGTTTTACACTGTGTACATGTCATTGGGTAATAACCTGATTGTATTGCAGTATAAATAAATTTATCTCATCTTAATTTTCAACAATTAGATATATCTCCGTTATTCTGCGACTTTCATAAATGTGATTTTTGGTGAAGCCCCTTATTTTGACGAGCTCTATATCCCCCGTGTATACAGTGTGTCCCTGAAAATAATCCGTTCCTTTCACGTACGGATAGTGTTTGCTATTTAGAGTAATACATATATGGAGAAAAAACCAGGGGAGAATGTTCGCATAGATGAAACATTAGTTTGTGATATCCAAACTGGTGATAAAGTCAGAACTAGTTGACTTCATAAGTAGGAGATTTAAGCCGGTTCTGGCTCTCCCCCCACCACTATGACGTCACGTGTGACCTTGAATGGTTGCAGGTGTGCAATGTGTGTGTGTTTGACCTTGAGATTTGACTTTGAGATTTGTCATTGAGTTTTGACATGGGGTTTCGTCGACTTTGAGATTCGACTTCAGTTTTGACCTTGAGTTTGACCTTGAGATTCATAACATTAAGTTTTGACTTTGAGATTTGACCTTGAGTTTTGATGTTGGGATTGTTTCGGCAACCTTAAGATTTGATCTCGATGTTTGTTTGACCTTGACTAAAGTTGTGGTGTAGGCATACATATTCTGTGTAGTCATGACCTTCATGAATCCTTGTACTCTCCAAGCGAGGAGGGCGTTTGTCCTGTGAGAGAGCTAAGAGTGAACTGCGAGTATTGATGAGTGCGTTGAATATCAAGAGAATCTCCTCAAAATCCATACAGATTGCGCATCGCATCGGACTTGTTGTATGGTGGGGGTATTTCACTGAAATATTCCAGGAGAAGAGTATTTCGAATC
>JAFIRS010001831.1:35000-287232 GCA_018342105.1 Gonioctena quinquepunctata | reverse complement strand
AATTATTCAACGTATTTATAAGGGTTCTGTATCGCATACTATACAGCAAAGTTAAGCCATTAGAAATTAAAAACATAATGTCAAAAAATCACATAAGAAATGCATGGTCGCAACGTGAACAAGGTATTGATATGTCTTACATAATTCACATATCTTGTGTGAGACATATTTTTTGTACATATTTATCAAGGCATCTATATCGCCCACTATTTTCATATCGTTCAACATTATGCTGCAACATTTCATGTGTTCATAATTTGCAATTTGGTGTCAAGTGACATTATACAGACGTTTCTGAACCTATTCGAAAGTGGGTCAGAATAACATATCATACCAATATCGTCTCATAAAAATGCGCAAACACTTTTATTCGTTCCAAATGTGAACATTCTGGAAAAACAACAATGTTTTTCTATTTTTCCATACTATATTCTCTATAGAAAACATTGCTATTTTTTGGACTGATGGCTTCTTTGTTCACGAAATTGTAAAAAAAATTCATTCTCCTAACCGACGGCTATTCTATCATTTAATATTTCCGATACTACCCTTCATTATTGAAAATAATATCTGATAAAAATCAATGATATTACCATTTACCAATGAATCTATTATGTATAAGATTCAATTGATTAAGATTGCATTAGCTTCACATTCTTCGCTCCTACCAATAAAATATGTTATCTGTATAAATTTCTTTGGAGCACATAGTGATCCATATTTTGAAATTATACGATTTTTATAGAGAGAACAAACTCATTGAATAATACTCGAATCTGAAAACAATCCCATAAAATAATCAAATGGGAATAATATAATGAACAGGTTCATGCAAACCCAAACCTTCACTGATAAAATAGCCGATGACATTATTTCGATATCTCTTTCATATGCAATATTTCTTCATTTAATGTCTATTAGATACGTCACATAACTTTTCCGTATTTCGCGGAAACTAATAATACTCGTTGAATTAATACACGCTCATCAATATTGATATATGAATCAAATATGAAAAAATATTGACACAACCTATAATTTGTTATGGATTTTGACAAAATAATATTAAATTGGTTGAATTATGTGCGCTAGATGGCGACGCGTACGCACAATTGACCCTGATCGAGCCAAAGGTTTCGACTACTAAGAGCTGTCAGTAACGACCGCAATTTTTATTATAATTAATTTACATACGAAAAAAATCCTTCATATGACATATTTCCCGCATGAGAAATATCGAACATCTAGCGAGCGAAAAATACGCGAGCTAGGTAGTCGTGTAAACTTCGGGCCAATGAGAGGCGAAACACTCGGTGGGCGGAGCCGACGAGCGCGTCCACCGCGAGGATTTAAACTGAGCGTTTTTTATCACAGTCAACCGTGTGGTGTGTCTGTCGTCGCGTGTGGTCAGTTCAGTGAGATCCGAACGAGTAACATGTGCTTTTATCAAGCCAAGTGAGGAATTCGAGAAACTGCTTTTATCAAGGCAAATGAGAAATTCGAGAAACTGCTTTTATTAAGGCAAAAATTCGGAATTCGACCCGACTTTGAAGAGTATAGCCGTCCAGATCATTAGATCGTTGGTGGCCGTGCAAATCTAAAGAAGTGGAACCGAAAGGATTAGTGACACCTATGCACTAAAAAACAACATGTCATCGTCAGATGAAGAATCTGCCGTCTCAACCGACGAGAGTAGCAGAAGCTCTGTCGCATCAAGAAAGACGAAGAAAATGAAGAACATCAGGATGGAAGACATCTACGAGGTGTTAACCCAGCTGAGAAAGCAGCTGGACGAGTTCCGCAAGGAGAACGCGGATCTAAAGAAAGAACTCAGCACCTATAAAAATGCTGCAGCGGCTGCCTCCCAGAAGGAAGCAGCTCAGGCCATCGCCGCCCTCGGCAATAAGGAGGCTGGAAAGCCAGTCCAGGTGGCTGAGAAGCCAGTCAGGACGCAACACCTCCGGAAGCTGTTGAAATCATGGAGACGGAGGACAACGTCTCCAAGAAAAGAACCCTGTCATTCCCCAACGAGAACCCCAGCAACGACGACGCAGAGTTCACCGTTGTTACGACAAAACGGAAAAGAGAGTCCAAAGTCGAGACCCCAAAGCCGGAACCAAATCGGCCCCGTCGCCAAAACGGTTCCCGTCGTAGCCACGGAGGCCAAACCATCTTCGAGGCCCTCTTCCCCAGGAAGCGACCCAAAGAAACCACCTCCAATTGTCCTTAGAAATAAGGACAAGTGGCGAACCGTCTCCGCCGAAATGGCCCGAAGGAAGATCAACTTCCTGAAGGCCAGGTTAACGTCCGATGGAATAACCATTCACACGGAAAACGAGGCAACGTGGAGGGAACACGACGTTCTTGGAAGCTGGTGGCTACAGCTTCTACACGTACTCCCTCAAAACAGAGATACCACTCCACGCAGTGATCCGGGGATTCCGGAGAATACAAAGCCGGAGGAAGTGAGGGAAAGCGTCAGGACTCAGGCTTCACCGTCCTGGAATGTCATAGGATGACATCTAGGCGCACAAAAGGCACTTCCGCTATTTTTAGTGAAAGTACCACGAGGAAAACCACATCTTCAAGCTTGACATTTGTCTCATGCTTAAAGTGGAAGTGGAACCCCAACGACAGACGACTGGAGGATATGTCTCCCAGTGCCACAAGTGTCAATGGTTTGGACACGCACAAAGGTGCTGCCATTCCACCCCCAGGTGCGTGAAGTGCGGGGAAGAGCACGAGTCCCGGACCTGTTTGAAAACCAAGGAGCAGCCAGCTACTTGCGCCAACTGTGGGGGGCCACATACGGCCAGCTTTAGAGGATGCCCCAAATTCCCCAAACCCAAACCAGCGACAAGACCCATGCCTCAGCAAACACACCAACCACGACAAACAACATACCAACCACCACGAAGGAGGCAGGGCCCCAGGAACGCTGTGCCCCAACCGCAACAGTGAACCAGCAACTGCTGGCACTACCTGAGGCGCTCAAGAAGCAACTTCTTGAGCTCTTCAAACAGAGTCAGGCCCCAGGAAATCTTAAATGTTAAGACAACCTCCGGAAACGCTCAAAATCTGCTCCTGGAACATCATCCAGCTATTCTTGAACGTGAGCCTAAGAATGGCAGTGAACGCTCCCAGATACGTCCCGAATAGATTTATCTACAGGGACCTGAATGTCAATCCGAACTTCATTGACGACCATCTTCGGAACCACGCCACCGCGACGTTCCTGAAGACGGACACCCACACGAACCCGGTGATTCAAGACATCCACGCGAACCTAAACCTGGACGATCCCAGGTTTAGAGAAAGGGAAAAGTATTTGCGGCCAGTCTACCAAAACGACCGTCCACCACCGAGAGTAGCACTCCGGCGCGTCAGGTGAGTAACAACTCAACACAAAACACCAAGACCAACACACCCACATCACACCATACACTTACACACCCATCAGGTACATCACCACCATGCACACACAGCACAAGTCAGGTAAACACAAAATTCAGATAATAAGGGGTTTAAAGCACTCAGAGGCTGACTTCATACCACAGGAGGTACGATTTCAATTTCGCAAACGTGCCATTTGCGAGTTGAGGACCGCTCCAAGGAGGAGCGGGGGAGGATGGCAAGTGGATAATAAATCTCGTTCACATATAACATGATGAAGGGGATTTACTATCCATGGGCGCTCAACCTTAAGGGGGGCATGGTGTGTCACAGTCAACCAGTTGAGATTCAGTCAACCAGTTGAGATTCAGTCAAGCAGTTGAGCGTCAGTCAACCAGTCGCTATTTTCAGTATTCAGCGTTCGAAGTCTCCAGAAATACTTCAGTGGGAGTATTTGTTCGATTCACAGTGGTGATCGACTGGGATTTATGTTCGTCCGAACTGATACTGGATTAGCCCAGCTGAAAAATATTGGAATAACAATTTTTGGGATTACAAATTGCTGTCATATACAAGCGTATATTGGATCTACACTTTCCACGACCATGGAAAGAAGCCACGGTCATCATGATCCCCAAACCCAACAAGAACCATGTGATACCACAAAACCACCGACCCATCAGCCTCACACCCTCGATGAGCAAGGTGGCAGAACGAGTCATCCAGAGACGATTGGAACCACTCACGGAAGAACTCAACGTCCTACCAGACGAGCAGTTCGGCTTCCGACAAGGACACTCTACGGAAATGCAGGTCCTGAGGATAGTGGATTTTGCCGTAACAGGCTTCAACCTGGGCAGGGGACACCACACAGGAGCCTTATTCCTAGACGTATCCGAAGCCTTTGATAGGGTCTGGCACAATGGCTTAATCACCAAAATGACAGACCTCGGATACCCCACTCCCATAGTGAAGCTGATAGACTCCTTTCTGCGAGGACGGCGGTGCCAATGTAAAGTTGGCAGCGTCCTCTCAGCAGTGAGGACTCTAGAAGCAGGAGTACCGCAAGGCGCAGTCTTATCTCCACACCTGTTCTCCATCTACACGGCGGACATCCCAAAGCCTGCTGACAACTTCAACAAGCTAGCTCTGTACGCGGATACACGCCTGGCCCGGGAACGCAACAAGAACCCGAACCCAAGATCAAGCAGACAAGCTTGAGGACTGGTTCAACCTATGGAAGATCGAGATCAACGCGGAAAAGAGCCAGGCAATACTTTTCACCAGAAGGCGAACAACACCGTCAGGACACGTCATCATGAATGACCAACGGATCCCATGGGCAAACGAGGCCAAATACCTTGGAGTCACCTTGGACAAAAGATTGACATTCAGGCAACACGTAGACCGGAGGCTCGGACTAGCGAAAGCAGCCCAAAAGAACCTCTACCCCCTAATAGGACGCAGTAGCAACATGGACCTCCAGTTAAAACTGCTCCTCATCAGGACCATCCTCCTCCCCATCATCCTGTATGCATCCGCCGCATGGGGTCAATGCGCACAAACATACAGGACCAAGATCCAGCTATTCTTGAACGTGAGCCTAAGAATGGCAGTGAACGCTCCCAGATACGTCCCGAATAGATTTATCTACAGGGACCTGAATGTCAATCCGAACTTCATTGACGACCATCTTCGGAACCACGCCACCGCGACGTTCCTGAAGACGGACACCCACACGAACCCGGTGATTCAAGACATCCACGAACCTAAACCTGGACGATCCCAGGTTTAGAGAAAGGGAAAGTATTTGCGGCCAGTCTACCAAAACGACCGTCCACCACCGAGAGTAGCACTCCGGCGCGTCAGGTGAGTAACAACTCAACACAAAACACCAAGACCAACACACCCACATCACACCATACACTTACACACCCATCAGGTACATCACCACCATGCACACACAGCACAAGTCAGGTAAACATACAAAATTCAGATAATAAGGGGTTTAAAGCACTCAGAGGCTGACTTCATACCACAGGAGGTACGATTTCAATTTCGCAAACGTGCCATTTGCGAGTTGAGGACCGCTCCAAGGAGGAGCGGGGGAGGATGGAAGTGGATAGTAAATCTCGTTCACATATAACATGAAGGGGATTTACTATCCATGGGCGCTCAACCTCAAGGGGGGCATAGTGTGTCACAGTCAACCTCCACACGGAAAACGAGGCAACGTGGAGGGCAACCACAACGTTCTTGGAAGCTGGTGGCTACAGCTCCTACACATACTCGCTCAAGTCAGAGATACCACTCCACGCAGTGATCCGGGGGATTCCGGAGAATACAAAGCCAGAGGAAGTGAGGGAAAGCGTCCAGGACTCAGGCTTCACAGTCCTGGAATGTCATAGGATGACATCCAGGCGCACCAAAAAGGCACTTCCACTACTTTTAGTGAGAGTACCAAGGGTAGAAAACCACATATTCAAGCTTGACACTTGTGTCATGCTTAAAGTGAGAGTTGAACCACATCGACAGACGACTGGAGGATTCGTCTCCCAGTGCCACAAGTGTCAATGGTTTGGACACGCACAAAAGTGCTACCATTTCACCCCCAGGTGCGTGAAGTGCGGAGAAGAACACGAGTCCCGGACCTGTCTAAAAACAAAGGAGCAGCCAGCCACCTGCGCCAACTGTGGGGGGCCACATACGGCCAGCTTCAGAGGATGCCCAAAATTCCCCAAACCCAAACCAGCGACAAGACCCATGCCACAACAAACACACCAACCACCAACAAACAACATACCAACCACCACGAAGGAGGCAGGGACCCAGGAACGCTGTGCCCCAACCCCAAACACCACAGGCACCACCAAAATGGGGTCCAACGAGGATAACAACAACGGCAACCACAACAGTAAACCAGCAACTGTTGGCACTACCCGAGGCCCTCAAGAAGCAACTTCTTGAGCTCTTCAAGCAGAGTCAGGCCCCAGGAAATCTTAAATGTTAAGACAACCTCCGAAAAGACTCAAAATCTGCTCCTGGAATATCAACAGCGCACTCACACGCAAGAATGAGCTGCACGAATTGATATCCAGAACACAAGTGGACGTCATCGCCATCCAGGAAACAGCACTGAAACCCCAGAAGAACTTCCATCTTCCAGGATTCACCTGCTACCGGACAGACAGGCCCGGTTGTCGCACCCGCGGAGGCGCAGCCCTTCTAGTAAGAACTGACCTCGAGCAACACGAGGCTGAGAAACCAGAACTATCTCGAGGCGAAGCAGTCGCAGTAAAAGTGAAAGTCAGACGCATAGGAATGCTAAGAATCATTTCAACGTATATCCCGCCAGGGGGAAACATACAAAGAGAAGACCTAGCAGAACTATTTCCAGACCATCACCCAACTGTAGCCATCGGAGACTTCAACGCGAAGTCACAGACATGGCACTGCAGAAACAACAATCCACGAGGCCGAAACCTGGAGAACCTACTGGCCGACTACAACGACATCGGAGTAGTAGCCCCCTTCGAACCCACCTACCACGGACTAGCAAACCAAACACCAGACATCCTAGACATAGCACTCGTACAGTCCATCCCAGCCAACACCGAGATGGAAGTATTAGACGAGGGCTCCTCAGACCAAACCCAATGTACTAACAATAGGGGAGAACACCCCCTAGGACCACCCACAAATACACACAAAGACTGACCTCGAGAGAGCAACAACACAGTTGCAAGAATGCATCCAAGAAGCCATAGAACGCAGCTCCAAGACCACCCAAGCAACCAGGTTCAACTTCCAACTAGCACTAACCCCAGAGGTTAGGGAGCTTGTTAGGAGCAGACGCCGCTTGAAAAAGAGATACCAGAGGACACTGGCTCCCGAAGATGAGAGGAGAATGAACCAGGCAGGCAGGCAACTGCGGCTGGAACTCAAAGCTCACCAAACACAGCAATGGACAAACAGGATGACAGAAATGAGCACAGAAGACAACTCTGTATGGAGAATACAGAAAGTACTTCGACAAGGCAGAAGGAAACCGTGCCCGCCACTCCACGGAGAGGGAGGCCTGGTCTACACTGACAACGAAAAGGCAGAAGCTTTTGCCGACGCTTTCGAACGCCAGTGTAGAGACAACCAGGTCAACCAAACCGACGAGGTTGGAAACATGGAAACCCGAGCCAGTTAGACTGTCAGGAGAATAAGACGGATCAATGATGCCGAGCACGTCCTTGAACCAACTTCGCCAGAAGAAATCAAGGACATCATCCGAAACCTTGCTACCCGCAAGGCACCCGGACCAGACCAAATTTCGAATAGAGCCTTGAAGGCACTACCAAAAGGAATTGCTGCCTTGACCAACATTGTCAATGCAGTGCTCAGGCTCAGACACTTTCCACGACCTGGAAAAGCCACGGCAATGACCCCAAAAAAACCACCCAAACTCTCAAGGAAACGAGTCATCCAGAGACGATTGGAACCACTCACGGAAGAACTCAACGTCCTACCAGACGAGCAGTTCGGCTTCCGACAAGGACACTCTACGGAAATGCAGGTCCTGAGGATAGTGGACTTTGCCGTAACAGGCTTCAACCTGGGCAGGGGACACCACACAGGAGCCTTATTCCTAGACGTATCCAAGGCCTTCGATAGGGTCTGGCACGATGGCTTAATCACCAAAATGACAGACCTCGGATACCCCACTCCCATAGTGAAGCTGATATACTCCTTTCTGCGAGGACGGCGGTGCCAATGTAAAGTTGGCAGCGTCCTCTCAGCAGTGAGGACTCTAGAAGCAGGAGTACCGCAAGGCGCAGTCTTATCTCCACACCTGTTCTCCATCTACACGGCGGACATCCCAAAGCCTGCTGACAACTTCAACAAGCTAGCGCTGTACGCGGATGACACAGCGCTAGTGGCCAGATCGGTGAACGCAACGCAAGTAACCCGATACCTGCAAGATCAAGCAGACAAGCTTGAGGACTGGTTCAACCTATGGAAGATCGAGTTCAACGCGGAAAAGTTCCAGGCAATACTTTCCACCAGAAGGCGAACAACACCGTCAGGACACGTCATCATGAATGACCAACGGATCCCATGGGCAAACGAGGCCAAATACCTTGGAGTCACCTTGGACGAAAGATTGACATTCAGGCAACACGTAGACCGGAGGCTCGGACTAGCGGAAGCAGCCCGAAAGAACCTCTACCCCCTCATAGGACGCAGTAGCAACATGGACCTCCAGTTAAAAATGCTCCTTATCAGGACCATCCTCCTCCCCATCATCCTGTATGCATACGCCGCATGGGGTCAATGCGCACAAACATACAGGACCAAGATCCAGCTATTCTTGAACGTGAGCCTGAGAATGGCAGTGAACGCTCCCAGATACGTCCCGAATAGATTTATCTACAGGGACCTGAATGTCAATCCGAACTTCATTGACGACCATCTTCGGAACCACGCCACCGCGACGTTCCTGAAGACAGACACCCACACGAACCCGGTGATTCAAGACATCCACGCGAACCTAAACCTGGACGATCCCAGGTTGAGAGAAAGGGAAAAGTATTTGCGGCCAGTCTACCAAAACGACCGTCCACCACCGAGAGTAGCACTCCGGCGCGTCAGGTGAGTAACAACTCAACACAAAACACCAAGACCAACACACCCACATCACACCATACACTTACACACCCATCAGGTACATCACCACCATGCACACACAGCACAAGTCAGGTAAACACACAAAATTCAGATAATAAGGGGTTTAAAGCACTCAGAGGCTGACTCCATACCACAGGAGGTACGATTTCAATTTCGCAAACGTGCCATTTGCGAGTTGAGAACCGCTCCAAGGAGGAGCGGGGGAGGATGGAAGTGGATAGTAAATCTCGTCACATATAACATGAAGGGGATTTACTATCCATGGGCGCTCAACCTTAAGGGGGGCATGGTGTCACAGTCAACCAGTTGAGATTCAGTCAACCAGTTGAGATTCAGTCAAGCAGTTGAGCGTCAGTCAACCAGTCGCTATTTTTAGTATTCAGCGTCTCCAGAAATACTTCAGTGGGAGTATTTGTTCGATTCACAGTGGTGATCGATTGGGATTTATGTTCGTCCGAACTGATACTGGATTAGCCCAGCTGAAAAATATTGGAATAACAATTTTTGGGATTACAAATTGCTGTCATATACAAGCGTATATTGGATCTACGGCCAACTTCTTATCAAGATACAGATTTGGTTCTTCGTTTCTGATCGAAGCGTTACGGGGGCAACCAATTGCCTCTAAAAGAATTCTAAGTCCAAACAAGTGACGGGATTGGGTGGCACTTTTCAGAGCCCTGTGCCCAAATCTCACAATCTACGCATCGACCACAAGATTGGGTGGCACTTTTCAGAGCCCTGTGCCCAATTCTTGCACTCCACGCATCGACCCAACTTTTTATTTCAGGAAGATTCCCTGTATTTGCCGGTTCACTTACCAAGCCATTGGACATCATCCTTCTCTGAGGCTGGAGAGGAAGTGCGCTCGACTCGGGCTCGCCTTCAACGATCAGTGTTACACACATGATCATTGGGCCGGTACGCCTACCTGAACTTTCCTGTTTCGATCCACGTGGTGACAAACATTGCACGGAAATTCAGCGGCTTAAAAGCGATAAACTTTGCCGCGACAAAGTGCCGGTCTACTGACGGGGTTAGGGCTGTTAGGAATTTTCAAAGTCGTGAAGTCAATTGTGTGTCGAGAGCTTAGGGATCGATAGGGCACCTCCACTTCCCAGCCATGCGCTGAATGTCGTGTTGTGGATTGTAATCGCGATCGGTCAGCTTTAGCTAGTCATAGGTTGTAAACCCAATAATAGCTTAACGAGAATTTTGTATAATATAATATTTTTTCCCTTGTTATGGTAGATTTCAAGCCTTAAAAATAGGTACAGGGATTGGTACCAATTTCTATTTTAATTGAAATAAGATTTCATTCAGTTGAGAATTAATCTTGAGCAGATATAGATTATTAGAATTCCTTTTGAAAAGTTAGGAAAACTTTCCATCATAAAGTTTATGTTTATTCTTGTTTCCCCTTTGTCCAAAGAACGAAACTCTCTCTCTTCTCGAAAATTGCAAGCGTGGATTCCGATTGTTGTTTTCCCGTTTTGTGAAATAACTATTATTTTTGGAACTTCTTAGGCCCGCTATATTCATAATGGAACCCAGAGGCAGTGCTAGCCAGGGTGAGAATTTGAGACCCAAATTCTATAATCTCAGCCGGCCTGAGGAATGTTAGAGCCATCATAACTTCGATGCATTGACTAGAACTCCAATGTCTAGTGCGAACATTAAAGCATCGTTGCCATATTTGTCTCTTCAATTATTATCTAGTGGGTATTTTTCGTAATGAGGAATTTTAGTGGTATGAGCCGTCGATGATGGCTTATTAAACTACACCGTCGATCATTTTGTTCAGATGGATTCAAAAAGAAATATATATTTCTTTTATGTATTTATTTTCAACAGGAGACTCAAGTACATGGGAAAGGGGGATAATTAGTAATTCCAATGGAATTGTTATTACACAGTTACTTTCATAGTACTTTTTCAAAATAAAATAAGGTGTTGGGTGTGTGTAATGGCAATTATAATAGTGATTTTATCGGTAAATAAAATAAATGATTATTGGTCACAGTTGTCTTATTATCTATAATCAAAATCTCGCATGTATTTCGTATATAATGAAATAAAGGGTACTTTTTGCCATCTCGAATTCTATGAGCTATTTGTAGTCAATTGGCTGGCAGGCAGGTACATAATTGAGAGGAATTATCCCCTGTATGGATGGAGAGGGATTAATGTAATACAATCATTGATGTCATGAATTGCAAAAGACAGTTATTTGTGTGTGATATAGGCATCTGAGCATTGAAACAGACAATTCCAAAGGAATAAAAAATATCCTATTGATAGTACGATTAATTCATGAAAGTTCATCAATCCGAATAAAAATTACCGTCAGGTTAATCAAAAATAGATATATCAATCTGTCAGAAGCAACCATTGTTCAATAATGATGTCGAGTTAGCAAAACTATTACAAGAATGAGAGTCACCTTTAACTATTGCAGTATCAATTGCAATGAACTGTTACCACTGAAAATGAGAACTACTTAAGCATATAAATATTTAAACATATTATATTCATAGTACGAAATATACATAATATTTCACGAATCCAAATAAAGTATCTAAGTCAGATTAATGAACAAATGTGAGCACAGTTGGAAAAGATTCACATTCGGTAAATATGTGGATGATCTTTGGAGGGATGGTATGAAGAGATACGAACACACAATACAGCTATGATTTGCGTATGGAACAAACTCCATTTTTAAAACTTTTTCCATATACTATACGTAGTTTTTTCTCACAGCTGATAGTCTACCTACAGTTGACAGCCAATATATTCTGGTTTCTCCCTTGTCCACGGAGCAATAAATTTGAGCTTGTCATAGTCGTCTGTAAAAGGAATTTTGTTTAAAATTCCAGTTTCAAATTCTAAATCTTGTATTTCTAGTTATTGTCTGGATTTTGATCCATAACTGAACTTTGTTGATATCGAAATTGATGCCAAAAAGTATTAAACATATTATTTTTATTGGGTTTGTCGAAACTATCTGACCCTTGTCGAAGAGTATGTTTCATTTCTTTTTTATGTGTTTGCTCGCCAAAGTACTTCAATCTGTTATTCAGAATAATGAAATGACGAATATATGATATCAGTCAGATATAAAAAATAAATTGTTCATATTTTACAATATAAATGAAAATTTGATTTGTCATGGATTTTTTTGAGAAGGTTCTTGGGGGGGGGGGGGGGGGGATCTTGGTATTCTCTAAATTGAATTGGTTCAACTCTTCGAGGTTGTGAATTGTTCGTTAAAGATTGGATCAATCATCCGATTTTACAATTTCGATTTGGGGTTCTTAGAGCTCTGGTTGTCATAATGGAAATAATATCGACTTTTCTTGAAAACAAGCATGTTTTGAATGAAAATTCAGCAATATTTCATATAACATTTCATTCATGAATTATTCAACGTATTTATAAGGGTTCTGTATCGCATACTATATCTTTATGAACAGTTAAGCCATTAGAAATTGAAAACATAATTTCAAAAAATCACATAAGCAATGCATGGTCTCAACGTGAACAAGGTATTGATATGTCTTACATAATTCACATATCTTGTGTGAGACATATTTTTTGTGCATATTTATCAAGGCATCTATATCGCCCACTATTTTCATAACGTTCAACATTATGCTGCAACATTTCATATGTTCATTAATATGAAATGGACAAGAACATAATTTGCAATTTGATGTCAAGTAACATTATACAGACGTTTCAGAACCTATCCGAAAGAGGGTCAGAATTACATATCATACCAATATCGTCTCATAAAAATGCGCAAACACTTTTATTCGTTCCAAATGTGAACATTCTGGAAAAACAACAATGTATTTCTATTTTTTTCACACTATGTTCTCTATAGATAAAAAATTACATACCATTGCTATTTTCTTGGACTGTTGGCTTTTTTGTTCACGAAATTATAAAAAAAAAATCATTCTTCCGACGGCTATTCTATCATTTAATATTTCCGATACTACCCTTCATTATTGAAAATTATATCTGATAAAAATAAATGATATTACCATTTGCCAATGAATCTATGAGATTCAATTGATTAAGATTGCATTAGCCTCACATTCTTCACTCCCACTTATAAAAGATGTTATCTGTATAAATTTTGTTGGAGCACATAGTGATCCATATTTTGAAATCATACGATTTTTATAGAGAGAGCAAACTCATTGAATGATACTTGAATCTGAAAACAATCCCATAAAATAATCAAATGGGAATAATATAATGAACAGGGTCGTGCAAACCCAAACCTTCACTGATAAAATAGCCGATGACATTATTTCGATATCTCTTTCATATGCAATATTTTTTCATTTAATGTCTATTAGATACGTCACATAACTTTTCCGTATTTCGTGGAAACTAATAATACTCGTTGAATTAATACACGCTCATCAATATCTATATATGAATCAAATATGAAGAATTATCGACACAACCCATAATTTGTTATGGATTTTGACAAAATAATATTAAATTGGTTGAACTGTGTGCGCTAGATGGCGACGCGTACGCACAATTGACCCTGATCGAGCCAAAAATTTCGACTACTAAGAGCCATCATATCTTCGGTGCATTGACTAGAACTCCAATGTCTAGTGCGAGCTTTAAAGCTTCGTTGCCATATTATTCTCTTCAATGTATTCGAGTGGGTATTCTTCGTGATGAGGAATATCAGTGGTATGTGCCATCAATGATGGCATTTTAAACTACACCGTCTATCATTCTGTTTAGATGGATTCAAAAAGAAATTATTATTTCTCTTAAGTATCTATTTATTTTATACAGGAGTACATGGAAAAGTGGGATAAATATTATGGAATTATTATTCCTACTTCCATAGTACTCTTTAGAAATCAAATAAAATAGGGTTTCATTATTTCGGTGAATAATTATTGACGGTTGTTTGTCTGATTGTCCTATCTATAATTGAAATCATCTCGCATGTTTCAGAATATATATAATGAAATAAATAGTACTTTTTTCATCTCGATTTTTTTTTTGATTTCTAGTCACGTGCAGAGTTGCCCATAATAGGAGGAAGGGGGTCTGGGAGTTAATGTCACACAATCGTTTTACGCTCTCAAGGTTTGGCATCATAGCGTTACATCACATTTTTCTACTTCAAATTCAGACAGCTTTGAGGTGCGTGCGCATTACGTAATTTCTTTGAACATTTAGAAAATCAAACAAGTGGAAGCGAGTCTCCAAATTTATTATCCTAGCCGAGAAAGACCTTGTGAAAATACGTGTTGCCCTCGATACTTTCATGCGGGAACTGTCGAAAAAAATTTTGAAATGTTGTAATTATGCGTGCGGTATAACATTTGACACATATTCACTCACGAACTCTCAAACGAGTAAACAGCGAGTCACCAAATCTATTTCTAGGCTAGAAATGTCTTGTGAGAGAATATACGTGTTACCCTCGATACTTTCAGAAGGGAACTGTTAAAGAAATATTGAAATGTCACAATAATGCGTGAGCTCTACCTTGACATCTGAGAAAGTAATGTCGAAGGCCAGTCACATTTCGTTAAAAAGCAATCAAGAACTACTAACACACGAGCACTTTGTTGCATTTGATGGCAGGCGATAGATACATATTGACACATGACATGCGCGGTAGAGAGCTTTTTCATCGGAACGTATAAGTTTTGAGAAATAACTATGTTTTTCAGGTCTACGAAAGTTTAAAGTGAGGAGCATTCCGAGCTAGCTAGTTGAGGAAAAGGGATGTGTTGTGAAGGCAACTCGTTGTAGATAACCACCTTCTGATAATACCGACTTGCTGTGGAGGTGGAAATTGCCCCACAGTAATGGTTACAAATGCATTCCACCAAGGCCTACTTCCTCTACCATTCACATTAGTGACGAACGATGTGTGAGCCACTAATATGCACCCTAATGGTTTGTTAACTCCGTGTTTGAAATAATCGGGAAGGAGGTTCACTCACAACCGACTCGTTGAGTAGGTTGGACGTGTGGAGCAAAAGAATACGGAATTCTTAGGTCGGAACGTCTGTATGGTAAAACATTCGTGAACAACTAATGCGTCGAGCAGCTGCTGACTGGTGTTGCAAGCCTCCGAAATGAAATTTGAAGGAGACTTCACTCTGCTGGAACTCATCGAGTTGAGCGGATGTGTCTTGGGATTCGAATTCTATGTAAGACAAATGGGACACAGCAAACACTTGAAGTGTGTCTGAAGGTTATATCCCGTTTCATCAACTGATATGAAGTGTGATTAAAATACACGACTAGAATTTCTCCGAGCAAGGTGAAATGCATGCTATAATTTTGTATGCATTCGAAAGAGTGAATTCAGTTGAGAATGGACATTTGAGAATTCTGATTTATGAAGGTCGCAAAGCCACCATGTGTGCAATCCCATATAGCAAATCAGAAACCCAAAGAACCCACTCCAGAACCCACTCTCAAGGTTTTATTATTTCAAATATGAAAAGAAAACAATTATTTCCAACAATTCCATTTCTTTGTTTGATCTGTCAGTCGAATGCGAACCCAATGTCAAGGTTATGTGATGTATATGGATGAAGAAAGACATGTTTTCCATCCAAGTTTGCTTTCATGTGATCAGAGATCGTCACCTTGAATAAAGTACTAGTCAATATCTTTCTCAAAGTTGATTTCACATCTTGATTTCAATCTCACACACACACACAGAAATACATGATATCTCACTCTCTGAAGTAACATCAGTGGCATTCGTCAAAAATGAAAAAAAGGGGGTATATCCTCAGGTGTGTACATCACAATAATGCGCATAAGAAAGGTTTTCGATTCAATTCAAGGACAAATAATGCATGAAGACACAGAATCTTTGAAAATTGAAAAGACGCAGTCACATCAGTAGCATTCGTCAAAAATTAAAACAAGGGGTACATCCTCAGGGGTATACGCCACAATAATGCGCATAAAAAAGGTTATTTATTTCAATTCAAGGACAAATATGGCATGAAGACACAGAAACCTTGAAGATCGGAGAGACAATGATTCGAAATACTCTTCTCCTGGAATATTTCAATGAAATATCCCCACCCTACAACAAGTCCGATGCGATGCGCAATCTGTATGGTGAGGGGATTCTCTTGACATTCAGCGCACTCATCGATACTCGCAGTTCACTCTCAGCTCTCTCACAGGATGAACGCCCTCCTCGCTTGGAGAAAGCAAGGATTCATGAAGGTCTCGATTACACAGAATATGTAAGCCTACACCACAGCTTAGTCAAGGTCAAACAAAAATCAAGATCAAATCTTAAGGTTGCCGAAACAATCCCAACATCAAAACTCAAGGTCAAATCTCAAAGTCAAAACTTAATGTTATGAATCTCAAGGTCAAAACTGAAGTCGAATCTCAAAGTCGACCAAACTCAATGTCAAAACTCAATGACAAATCTCAGAGTCAAATCTCAAGGTCAAACACACACCACATTGCACACCTGCAATCATTCAAGGTCACACGTGACAGGTGAAGGACAGAAACGTTACACACAATCACGCATCACGCACATCTATGTGCCTTCTACCTCCCAATGTTATCCATCCACCCGACCTTGAGTTACCCTTCAATGTCAGACTGCATATGAGACAGCAGTAACCTTGAACTATATGCAATGTCCTCTACCTCGCCCCATCTCAAGGGCACTTCAAGGTTAACGATACACTTACACATATAGCCAAACCCTCCTTCTCAAGGTCAAGGGCGTGCGTTGGGGTCAAGGTCATATGTGGTGGGGAGAGGGCCAGAACCGGCTTGAATCTCCTACTAATATTAAAAAAAATATTCTCACCATTTTAATGTCAAGACAAAATGATGATACAGAAAAAAACTAAAATAATTTTTTTAATTGTTTATAATAGTTTTTTCATATTTCTTTTGTTAAAATAATCAATTGAGAAATTATTTTTTCTCTAAAAATCATAATTGGCATTTCTCCATAGGCCAACAAAAAAAATATATTTTCATCATCATGCTTGACAAGAGAGTAACGATTTGGAGGATAATTTCCAAACAACTCGAGTGTATTTCAGGATAAACCAAAACCTCAAGGCTTTTCAAGCAGTACATCATGATTTACCTGGTCGAATGCCTTTCAAAAACCTGTAAACACAACATCTAGTTGTGATTTAGATCCTAAAGTTTCGAAAGCCTCATTGCTGAATATGAATAAATTTGTATTGATTGCTTTTTGTCTCATAAAACCATGCTACTGAGGGACTATACAGAGTGGGCCATTGAAAACGAAACAACGGCTCTGTAAGTCGGCAGAACCGAAATATATAAAAACACTCGGACACGTCAACTACATTTCCGAGGGGGACATCGTTCGTGATAAAATTCACCCGGAATACATTCCATCCCTCGGAGCTGTGACCGCCACCCTAAATTTTTGAATGGCAACATATGGCAAGTGATACCTCATTTGAAAGGTATCTTCCTTCTTAATATCAAACAACAGAAATAAATTGATTCTATTCATTCGTTTTCGAGATATAGGACCTTGAAGTTAAGAAACCACTTCTCATTCACTCAATCGATGAAAATAACATCTAACAATGCAACTGTTTGAAAATAATTATCATTGTCAAGGAATTGAATGATCTAACTTTACCAACAAATTACATGCAATTCCGTTTAAAAAATGTATTTCATCCTCATTTACTATTACCCCATGTTTCCTGGGCATTCCTTCTCTAATGTGAGTTATATTTGCCGTGAGCGGACTTTTAGGGGTATGAAATCGATAGAATTTGTCCGATATCTTGTTAATATAAGATTCAAGCGTTTCCACTTTGGCCAGCTCTCGCAGATCGTCCAACCGAATGTACCTGCTACTGTTTGTAACTATGCGAAGAGCCTTGTTCTGTAGCCTCTCTAGCCTCGATATTTGCAGAATATTGGACAGGCATATGTCATGGTTGGTCTGATTATTTGTTCATACATTCTTAGTTTATTTTCCGTTGATAGCTTGGAGTTACGTGCAATGAGGGGGTACGTACGCTTGATTGCGGCCGCCCCCCTCTGTAACGCCAAGGCTATGTGATTGTGCAAGTACATTTGCCTGTCCAATTGCACTCCCAGGTATCTAACAGTAGGTTTCTCCGTCACTTTGTTATTTTCAATCGTTATCTTCCCGAGGATTTTCACGTTAGTTCTTTTCCTCGTGAAGTTAACGACCTCCGATTTATTGGGATTTAACTTGATCTTATTTTTCCCCAAATATGGTATGACCAACCGATCCAGATGTATCTGGAGCTGCCTGGCAGCCACTTCGCTTTGAAACGAGTGGGCATAGATCGCGGTATCATCCGCGAACATAGCCGTACTCGTTTTAGCGAAGGTCGGAAAGTCACTAGTATACAGGGAGTATAAAATCGGTGACAGCGAAGACCCCTGTGGGGCCCCCGCTCCGATTGTATAATCTCGCGAACTGACTCCATTAACATTGACCCTGAAAGTCCGCTCTGACAAATAGGAATCTATTATCTTTGTAAGGTATAAAGGCATGCCTGCCTCTATCATTTTGGCGATCAACCCCGCCGTCCAGACTGTATCGAACGCTTTTTGGGTGTCCAGCAGGACCATAACCGTGTTGTGGTCCCTGTGGAATGCTTCCTTCACCCCGTGAACAACTCGGGCTACTTGCGAGGTTGTAGAATGTCCTCTCCTGAACCCGAATTGTTCAGGCGGGATGACTTTCTGCTTCTCCTCAAAATCCACAACACGATTCAGAAGGATCTTGTCCACCACTTTAGCTATGACACTTAGTAAGGATATAGGCCTACAACTTTCTAGTTTGTTTTTGTATTTACCCGGTTTCAAAAGTGAGATTCTTTCTGCTCTTTTTAGACAATCTGGATAGTGCTGCCACTTCACGATTGCAATTATTATATAAATGAGCTGGACCAGAGCTTTCCTCGGGAGGTTCTTGAGTAGGATTGCGTCCAACTTATCAAGGCCCGGCGCTTTATTTCTTGGCAATTGACTGATCACCCTCAGTACCTCCTCATAGCTCGTTAAGGCTTTTCGGAGTTCCGAGGGCGCCAGTTTTACCGAGGGGATTTCCCTGAAATTTTTAGCTATGTTTGTGATAGCTTTGTGATGATCTGTGCTATCTAATTCAATTTTATGGACGTCTCTGAAGTATCCGCCAAACAATTCGGCCTTCTCCAACGCGTTCGTCACCGAACGGTCGAGTCCACTCGCTATTGCTGGCACAGGTTCTCTTTTCCTTCGGAATCCTCTTGCCATATCCCATAGCGAGTGATCCCGAACGTTGAGGCTCTCAAGCTTACGATTCCACACAGTATTCGTGTTTTGTTCTATCAGTTGAGTAATTTCTCTACCCATTCTCAAGAAATCATCCTTATATACCGGATTTCGTGTGGCTTGCCTCTTTTGCCTCTCTTTATTTTTTAGCATAATTAGATTTTTGATACCGTGAGGAATCGCAAACTTGTCTCCCCTCACGACAAATTTTTTGGTTGTTTTGTCTCTAGCATTTTGAATGGTTTCTATTAATTTCAGCGTTTCATACTCAACGCTATCTTTGGTTATGTTAGCGTTGATAACTGTCGTTCGGTTAAGAATATTTCTATACTGCTTCCAGTTGCACTGGAAATAATCATAACGCATTCTCGTGATATTTACATGTTTTTCCTGGTCTAAGTTAAACACCACTGGGACGTGGTCTGATATGAACTCGGTAATGACTGTTAGTTCTCCCAAATCCGTTGCGTTGTTTTGAACAACCAAATCAATAGTCGTCGGTGACATACTGTTGAAGGCGTAATGCGTTGGCTCGCTACTGTGTTCAATAATAACCTCATTGTCTAGCGAGTACTTCAGCAACGTGCTACCGTTGGCATTTGACTTCGTCGGACTACCATTCCACTCCGAGTGCCTCGCGTTGAAATCCCCGGCCAGAATCACCTTATTAGCAACACTAAACAGATTATCTAAATCTCACGCTGGGAATTTTTCGTTGGGCGGGTAGTAGATAGAGAATATGCTTGTCCCGTCTTCTAATTTGATTCCTACATGCTCTATTTCCGAATTACTTTGGGGAATTTTGGAGTATGGAATATTTTTCTTTATTAAGATTGCCACCCCGCCGGCAGCTCTCTCGCCTCCTTGCCTATCTACCCTAACCGTGGTGAACCCTCTGAATTTTAAGTTATGCTCCTGCCGGAGTTCAGTTTCGGACAGCAGCATTATATCAACCGAATGCTCCTGAATGAAGTTGCTGAGGAGCGCAAACTTCCCCGCAACCCCATTCAGGTTGAGCATGCATGCCTTTATACCTTTATTTCGCGCCATTGAAAAAGAAGTATTCTGTTGCTATATCTTCTCTCATTCCCTCTGGAGTATTCTTTAAAATATTATAGAGCTCGATTAGTCTTTTTTCGATTTTACCTACATCTACGAGGCCCGCCTAAACCAGTGTATATACGAATAATTTTTATTATTTTTATTGATAGTAGTTTTAGGAACACACTTACTCACAACATCCTCCCAGATACTGTCAAGTTTGCCTAAAGCCGCATCTATATTACTTTTATTCAGGACTGGAGACCACTCCATATCCCTAAAGGAGAGACTCAGTTCAAGAAAATCAGCTTTTTCATAATTATATCTCGATTCATGTGTAATATTAGCGGGTTTCACCATTTCTTTATGGGAAATAATGATGTTTAGAGCGGGATAATCATCCTCTTTCACGTCACTTCTATTTATTTCGCATATAGCCACATTGATTTGAGCAAGATACGGCCCTGACAATTTTCAACTTTATTAAGTTGTTTGAGAGAGTTGAAATCAGTGAAAATAAATTTATTTTTTTGTTATGAATATTTGGATTTACACCAGAACCTAAGATTCTTTGTATATTAAAATACCTGACAATGTATGATTTGCTAAGACCCGAGATGTTTTGTTGTGAAAACTTGAATACCCTTTCATACACATCATTTGTACTATTGGGAGGTATGTGAATAATACCAAACGTATGCTTCTCCTTACCCAGTCTAAGCTGAATTAACACTTCTTCAAAGTATAATGCATGTTTTGCAATAGTAAGGATTTTAACTTTCTTCTCAACTGCAATAAGGACTTCACTTACTGCACTCTTATTTGTAAAATTTCAAAATTCTATCAGATCTCATCATCTCATCTATCAGATCTCATCATCTATATTCACGATATCTCCATCTCTGACTCCTTCCTGTTATCACGTTTCAGTTAACATTAACATGTCATAGTCGTTTTCGAGAGATCTTCTGTAAAATTCGCTACATTTTGTGTTCAACCTCCTAAATCCTACTAATATTATAAACGCGAAAGTTTGTTAGTATGTTTGTTACTCTTTCACGTAAAAACTACTGGATGGATTTTGATTAAACTCAATAATATAGCTTATACATCAGAATAACACATAGGCTACAATTTATAAAGATATTGTGTGAGTTGTCCAAAATATGACGATAAGTGTAAGTAGGAAAAAATCTACCATCTCTGCGAGCTATTCTGGCGACGATGACCAAGTGCGCGATACTACGGTACGGTCCAGCGGCACTATAGTATATATATATATATATATATATTGCTATGTAATGAGAATTTGGTATATATATATATTTTTATTATTTCAATAATTAATATATTTTTGCACCGCGTTGGGCGCCATTTGCTATGGTTCGATAATTGAAAAATATAAATTGTTTTTATATAATGAATGAAGCTAATATTTTTCGTTATTCTTCAAGAGCCAAAATTTATATGATATAAATAGATATTTCTGCCCCTGTAATAATAATTGCCAGCGAACGTCACTGTTCTCTCGTCACGCTACCAACAATTATTATTTTCCTTGCCACGGCTAGACAACAGCTGGTACGCTCTTTTCTCAAAAGGTGGCCGGTTCAAAGCAATAGATACACTGCCACTGGTGACTAACTTCAGTTTATTGAATGATCTTTGTTATGTTAGTTGATCATTGTGAGAAAATAAACAACCAAATATCAAAAGCAATTATCTCCTTTATTCAGGAAGACTTGAAATCACCTGGCCTACGAGAAATAACTTATACTAGAGTGAATCAAACAAATATTCACGGATAAATAATAAATCAGATCATGGATAGTTAACAGAACCTCACTTTTCGTGAATGTAAAATTTTCTGTTATTGTTCAAAGTAAAGTGAAATAGCGTTCTTCGAATGTGCAATTGGTTATTTGTGAAATAGTTCTGGACCGGAAATACACTATGAAAGTTTTTATACCTCGTTGGAACTGTTGGTGTTCAAACTATACCATAAAACAGGAAGTCTCCTCTCTTCATTCGCTGTCAGGACTGCAATACCAGTATCAGGAACGATATAGATGTGGAAATCAGCATCAGGATTCGTGGTTATATTATATCATTAAGGTAATATTTGTTTTTGTTTCCCAAATGATGGAATTATTTCATTTTTAATTAATAACATTTTGTGCGTGCTATCTGCTTGGAAATATTTTTTCATCTTCCTCGAGGCTTTGTTTTTCTGTCGCTTAGATACATCTTTTTCCTGTTGTTTTCCTATTTGAATTTTTGAATTCGCGCACTAAATTGTCACTTTTCACTGTTCATATTTATCTTACTCAATTTTAATCGAGCTATTTTTCCATACTTATTACTATTTACAAATTCTTATAATAATTGCTTATGATACCCTCTCGTTGCTATTCTCTCACAATTTCTAACTTTTCACCTGACCATCTATTCTCTGATTGGCTAATTTTCATAAAGACGTTTGCTGTTCTCTCATTGGCTACTTTTAGTTAGCTACAATTTCATGTACAGTGTGTTTCAAGTTTATAAATGTGTTGATTTCCTTTTATTCTTGCAATTTTTGTAAAATTTAGACTTTTAGTTGTCTTTTGAACAATTATGGGTTATGATAATTTTGACAGTGTATACAATTGATCGTTTTATCGTATTTTGACATTTTGTATCTATCCATATTATACAAAGGCTTATAAAAAAAAAAAAAAATTTTTTTTTTTTTTTTTAATTAAAAAATAAATAGAACTTCAAAAGTTATTCAAAAAAAAATCTCTTGGAACTAATAACTAATCAATAATTATTTTTTTTGTGGTTTATTTCTTTTTAAAATATTCGTTGGTTTTTATATATATATATATATATATATATATATATATATATATATATATATATATATATATATATATATATATACTAGCTGATACCCCCGACTTCGTCCGCGTGGAATTTATATTTTTTGTTATGTTTCACTTTGTCTCCTTCTATGTAGCTTATGCCTGTAGCTCTGGCAGCTTCCCTCTATCCCGTTTTCCGTTATCCCGTTTTCCGTTATCCTGTTATCCCATTATCCCATTATCCCATTATCCCATAATCCCATTACCCGTTTCCCGTTATCGCGTTATCCCGTTTCCCGTTTCCCGTTGACCCATTATCGCGGTATTCTGTTATCTTGCTATCCCGTTTTTGCTTCTCCCATCAGCCCCTTATCCTGTATGTATCTCATCCCGCTATGATGACGGGAATAGAGTATGTGACAATAATCCACATTTCTTCATAACCAAGTGCAACCAATAGAAGGTGAGCTCCCATTTCGAGTATATTTCTGTATATATATATATATATATATATATATATATATATGTATATATATATATATATATATATATATATATTGAAAATGTTTCTTGAATCTTTCGATTTGTACTTCAGGAAGTTTTCTTGGGGTTGAGGTTCGTTTTTGTATAAATAATTAGTTGTTGAGGTTTGTCTTCATTATTGATTTAATTTTTTAATGGTCTTTTGGTATGATTTCTTGGGCGTTGCATCGTAATAGAAAAATTCTTCTATTTTTCTGTTGTACTAGTTCAGTAGCCAGTTTGGAATGATGTTTCATAAGGTAGGTTACCTGTTCTCCATGGGAATCTCTAATTGATGAGTAGAAAACGAACCTCAACCCCAAGAAAACTTCCTGAAGTACAAATCGAAAGGTTCAAGAAACATTTTTAACGTATACAAGGCATGGGTGAAAACATGCTATCCTTCTACTCATCAATTAGAGATTCCCATGGAGAACAGGTAACCTACCTTATGAAACATCATTCCAAGCTGGCAACTAAACTAGTACAACAGAAAAATAGAAGAATTTTTCTATTACGATGCAACGCCCAAGAAATCATACCAAAAGACCAATAAAGAAATAAATCAATAATGAAGACAAACCTCAACAACTAATTATTTATACAAAAACGAACCTCAACCCCAAGAAAACTTCCGCTGGACCGTACCGTACTATCGCGCACTCGGTTTGTCATCGTCGCCAGAATAGCTCGCAGAGATGGTGGATTTTTTCCTACTTACACTTATCGTCATATTTTGGACAACTCACACAATATCTCTATAAATTGTAGCCTATGTGTTATTCTGATGTATAAGCTATATTATTGTGAAGTTTCATCGAAATCCATCCCGTAGTTTTCACGTGAAAGAGTAACAAACATACTCACAAACTTTCGCGTTTATAATATTAGTAGGATATATATATATATATATATATATATATATATATATATATATATATATATATATATATATATATATATATATATATATATATATATATATATATATATATATATATGTTGTTATGTTATGTTATGCCAGTTGTAAATTTTAAGAGACTAAAAACCCACAAAAAGAATAATTACTAGATGGTTAATGGTTTCAAGAGTTTGTTTGTCAATAACTTTTGAAATTCTATGTATATTGTGAGCCTAGGTAGAATATGGATAGATGAAAATGTCAAAATACTATAAAACAATCAATTTCATACACTGTCAAAATTATTATAACTCCTAATTGCTCAAAAAACAATGAAAAGTCTAAATTTACAAAATTTTCAGGAATAAACAGTAATCAACCCATTTATAAATTTGAAACATACAGTATATGAAATTGTAGCTAACAAAAAGTAGCCAATGATAGAACAGCAAATGTCTTTATAAAAATAGCCAATCAGGAATAGATGGTCAGTGTAAATTGGAAATTGTGGGAGAGTAGCAATGAGATGGTATCAGAAGCAATTATTTTTGAAATTTGTAAATAATAATAAGAGTGAAAAAATAATTGTATATATAAATTATGCAATATAAATATAAACAGTGAAAAGTGACAATTTAGTGCACCAATTCAAAAATTCAAATGAAAAAACAAGGAGAAAAAGATGTAGCTAGGCGATAGAAAACAAAGCTTCAAAGGAGATCGAAAATAAATTTCCAAGCGGATGCCACGCAAGAATTTTACAAAAAGAAAATTGGAATAATCCCATCATTTGGTAAACAAAACCAATATGACCTTAATGATAACATATCCACGGATCCAAATGTTGATTTCCGCATCTATATAGTTCCTGATACATGATATTGCAGCCCTGACAGCGATTGGAGAGAGGAGACATCCAGTTTCATGGTTTAATTAGAACACCAACAGTTCCAACCAGGTATAAAACTTTAAAAGTGCTTTTCCGGTCCTGAACTATTCCACAAATAACATATTTCACATTCGAAGAACATTATGTCACCCTATTTTGAACAATAACAGAAAACGTCACTCTCACGGAAAAAGTGAGGTTCTGTTTATCTATCCATGATCTGATTTATTATTTTTATCCGTGAATATTTATTTGATTCACCCTAGTATGAGTTATTTCCCGTAGGCCAGGTATTTCAAGTCTTCCTGAATAAAGGAGATAATTGCTTTATGATATTTTGTTGTTTGTTTTCTCACAATGATCAATAACATACCAAAGACCATTCAATAAACTGAAGCTAGCCAACAGTGGCAGTGTATCTATTGTCTTGAACCGGCCACCTTGAGATAAGGGCGTACCAACTGTTGCTTAGCCGTGGTGAGGAGAATAATAATTGTTGGTAGCGTGACGAGAGAACAGTGACGTTCGCTGGCAATTATTATTACAGCATACAATACAGGGGCAGAAATATCTATTTATATTTTATCAATTTGGCTCACAAAGAATAACCAAAAACAATTAGCAATTTCAATATACAAAAACAATATATATATATATATATATATATATATATATATATATATATATAATATTCCCAATTCATCAAAACATATCAATATATATATATATATATATATATACATAAATATACTTGAAATGGGAGCTCACCTCCTATTGGTTACACTTGGTTATGAAGAAATGTGGATTATTGTCACATACTCTATTTCCGTCATCATAGCGGGATGAAATACATACAGGATAAGGGGCTAATGGGATAACGCGAGAAGCAAAAACGGGATAGCGGGATAACAGAATACCGCGATAATGGGTCAACGGGAAACGGGAAACGGGATAACGCGATAACGGGAAACGGGATAATGGGATTATGGGATAATGGGATAACATGATAACGGAAAACGGGATAACGGAAAACGGGATAACGGGATCACAGGATAACGAGGAATGAGATAACGGCGAACAGGATAGAGGGAAGCTGCCAAAGCCACAGGCATAAGCTACATAGAAGGAGACAAAGTGAAACATAACAATAAATATAAATTCCACGCGGACGAAGTCGGGGGTATCAGCTAGTTCTGATAATATATAGCTAAACTGGTCATAGTATTTCATTCCGATTAGTAAGCCCTGATATTCCCAAAACAATGGATGAAATAATATTTATTGTATTGCAAATGCCAAAGAATTCATTCAATCAAGGTATTTTCATATTATTATTGTAAAAGAAACAAAATAAAGGTAATTTGAAAATAAGCTGTCCCAAAAGGTAGGCAAAACGTAACGAAGTTTTTCATTTGCACACTCAATCAAGTCCACTTCATCACTGATTAATTTTACGTTGTTTCCAATTTTCGTGTAGATCTTCCCATTCATAGCTAGACATTCTGAGCACCATATTTTTTTGTTGTTGTAATTAGGAGTTGATAACGCTTTTTAATCAAATCCTCATTCCAATAGATACCTGTCCCCTTCAACACAGTTCTGTCTCTATATACTTCGTTTCGCTTCAAGTATGAAACAAAATCAACTATGACCGTTCTTGGTTCTTGGATATTATTGTTGAGTTTTCCAATGGAGGAAACATTGTTGATTTCACCAATCGTGCATTTTATTTTCATCCCATTATCAAGTGGAAGGAGGATCCTACCTTGAAGATTTTCATTATCTATCGTGTCCTTTCATTCCCACTAATGTCAGCGTGTTCATCTCATTTTTCTGGTCCATTGAGTCAACTTTGATCTCCAATCGTGATACTTCTTTTTGGTTGGTCCTCGTTAATTCATCCAGAGCATCCAGCTTATTCACAACACTGTTTATTTCGCTATTCATTTTTCAAATTGTGTATTCAGTTTTTCCAGCCAGTTTTTGGAGCCAGTTTGTTTATTAGCATTTCAAGAGTACTTCAATCGATATCACTCGCTATTGTTGAAACACCGGAACGAATTATTGTATTATTCATTTCTGCATGAGCTGGCAATAGTGTTCAGGTTATTCACGATTATGTATCTGATAACTCCATATACTTCTTTCCATGTTGCTTCCGATGTCATTAAGATCTCCATCAGGTTTGGAGCAGTGAATGTCCTATTGTGCATCCTTTGGTATTGTGCTCACGTTTCTTTCCACTTGTGGCATATAAGAAGTATGTGATCCACATCATCCACCTATCTGCAATAGACACATTGATCTGATTCTCAAGTAGTTTGGTCAAAGGCACTATTGGTGTTGGATTTTCCTGCTGCAATGTATTTTCTGGAGCAACTGCTGGCAGTGTTGGCACTCTATTATGGAAAGCATATGGCAATAATGCACCATGCTGAATGACCCTGGAAACATTTCGCCTGATTCTACATTCCACGGCTTTATACATACAGGATATATGAAAAAAACTTACCAGCATCAGCACGAATAGAAATGAAAAAGTCCACATAGCACTTCAAAAACGTTGAATTTCGCTGCAAACGCCAACGCCACACAAATGTAGGGTTATGTTTGCATTTGAAATATTATTTTTACTCCTTCGCGGCATTGGGGGTACGTACGGCAATACATCACATGTCATAAACCGGATTCAAAAACTCTAATGCAATGGACACTTTTAGAAGCGATGTTAAAAGCCACATTGCTTAGACATTTTCTCAACGTTAAGAATGACTAGATCAAAGCGAGGTGAGTTTGATGTTACAAATATATATCATAGTTTTCTCATCAGGAAACATCTGAAAAAAAGTACTCTATGGAAGTTCTATCAACCTTCTTAATACTAACCGGGGTATTTTTGTACCCCACCTTCAGTTTTTTTATGGGAGATCAAGTTATTTCCGTTTTCATCAATCATATTACGGGGCTTGTCGCTCATTGGCCTTGCGCGGGTTGGACTCCCACAGCTGGTGAACATTTTTTCAAAGCCCCAAGAGTGGTTTCGGATCTCAGTAAAAAGGTGAGGCCCCCGTGATCCTAACTCGTTCAAGTTTTCATTACTTCTGAGGGTTGGTCAAACAGCTAAGAAAGCGGTTAAAAACCATACGGGTAAATCCTTTGAAAAATGCCAATTACACGTTATTTCCAATTTAATACCTCAAATGGAATAAGATTTTGACAAATTCAAAATTTTTGTTCAGGGCTCAAAATGTCTGGGGTACAAAAATACTCCAGTTCATAAACCGTGTAGGCGTGCAGAAACTCTTTATAGTACGTTGTTAACGAGTACTTTCCTGCATATTATAGTTCCCCAAATCGTAATTTAAGTCTTTACAATTTACTTCTGCTGGAATATGATTCTTTGTGGCACAGTACGTAAGAATAGAACTTCTATTCCAAAGAAACTTCTGCCCGCTAAAACTCGTCCAGCGCCCTCCAGTATTTTTGTTCCTACCAAGAACCAGTATGAACATTGGAAAAACGTTTTGGTTCAGAAAGTTACATGTTGCTTTCCTGGAATAGCTTGTATTTTGCTATTAGATATGAGGTAGACAACAAAATTTTGTGAAAATGGATAAATAAGCTGGGGTACAAAATGACCCTTGTTAGTGCTTTATGGAGTATAAAATCACTCAGTGTTAGGAAGGCTGATGTAGAGAAAATGTTTGATTTCGACAACACAGTGTCACAAATTTTTGCTGGGTAAAGGCATGTGCTACATCAATAATAAAAAAATATTTTCAAAGACAAGCTTTTATCCAAATGTACAAAAAAGTTAAACATAATTGCTTGAGATGTGTGACGTAGGTTATTCCGAGAGTTATAGAGTCAGAAGCTTGTCGCGCGAAGTTTTCAGTTTGAATACAAAAGCGACAAACTTTTGAATCTATAACTCACGGAATAACCTACGTCACACATCCTGAACAATTATTTCTTTCTCTTGAGTGCATTTGAAAAAGGATTTTCATCAATAATTTTTTTGTGCTTTTTAGTACTTGAGTACGCCTTGATTTATGTATTTTTGTCAGAGCATCATTTTTGTTATCGTTATCGTGAACTTTTGCTCTGCATGTATTTTTCAAGACAAAAAAAACTTTTTAATTCCTTGTATATATCGCGGCCGTTGATCAGATTTGGTTAGGTCCTGAATCCAAACAACGGGGGAAAAAGAATTGTTATTATGTAATTTTATTATACGTCAGTGGCTTAAATTCGTCGTTTTTCCTGAACTCAAGACAATGGAAACCTGAAATTCACTAATTGAAGTGATGTAAACTTTCGCGATAGTTGTTTCCATTTGGCGTTCTCCCTGAACTGAAATAACTGATGACATAACTCAACAATTATAATAGCGGCCAAATCTGTGAACTATGTGTGGAAGATTTCCCTCGACAAAAACACCTGCAAGAGCTTAATTGAGGATTTCTTTCCGCGGGGACACCAATATTTGTTTCAGAGAGAAGAAAAAAAAATCATCCACTTTATATTATTCAATTTGGCAAATATTCACCCTTAATCCAACCAAAAATTTACTAAAGTTTTAATATTTCCCTAAATTAAACAATCAATCGATTTCACAAAAATTTCGATTATACCACTTAAAAATAACATAAACCAATATTCACACTGTAGTCTTCTGACCCAATTGAACTTTACGGCAAATGCTCAAATGAAGGAAATAATAATAATCCAGAAAAGATATTTGAATTCTCCGGTAACTAGTTGAATCAATGAAGGAATTTGCAGACCTAAGATTTGAATGCCACGACAGATAATTGAATAAATGAAATAATAATTATGCAGGAAATAATATTTTAATTCCCGGCAAATAATTGAACAAAATGAAATAATAATAAATGCAGAAATAGTGAACCTCGGGTGCTTCAGCACACGAAGAAACCAAGCTCAAATAAAATTAATTCACAATTTCCACCTACGGATACCTCAACGCTTCTGGATCACTCTACTATTCGAAACTCTTTTCACACTAATTCCGCTATCAAGTTACTGGCACCAGCCTTACGGAAGCACGGAGACTGCAGATCTCTATACCATTTCGGTACTTGTTTCTATGGAAGAATATGTGTTTATTTCTATTTAATTTTTTTATAGGATTCCATAACTAAGAGAAATATACCATCGATTATTTCAAGTTACTATTAGTTTGTTTATTTTTCACTCTGATACGGTTGCTATAAATACACTACTTCCACCCTAGGGCGTTATGAGCGGGCGTTATGGCCATAACGCCCACTCATTGTACGAGGAGAAATAGAGCAAAAGCTAGAAAATATTATTTATTTGGAAAAAAATCCATACAAGTATACACAACAATTCCATAAACAACAACAAACTAAGTCAAACAAATTTTTTTTTCATTTTTTCAATAATCTTACTTAATGAAAATTAAAAGTGCAATTTTCAAATTTTCCAGAAATATTATGTGACCCGAAATCTTCGAATTCTTTCGAAAAATTTACCATCATTGTTGACACTTTGTTTTTAGAGAAAATGCTCTGTTCTATGTAACCTTCCGCCACAGATGCACTCTTCCATTTTCCGTGCATTTTTGAAGTTGTATACGATGCACCGGCCTCAATTAGTTGTTCCCAAACGATGTCCAGTATATTGATTTGCATTATCCAATTCTGAGTAGTTGGAAATCATTTGAAGCACACTTCCTATGGTATTTTTGCCAACAGGTTGGACGGTGCACCGACCGTTTCGGTACGTAAGGAAAAATCTGAGATCCTTTACTCCACTGGGTCTCAAGGATTGATATTTTCTGACCCTATTTTCTCCTCCTCCACAATACTAAATGAATCTTTTTGACGTACCAGTTGTAGTTTTCGGTATTTTAACAAGTGAACAGTTACCCTTATCTTCCATGTCGTTCTTCTCTCCTTAGTCCTCCAAAAACACCCATTATTAGAACTACTTTATATAATAGATGAATTTTATTCGTAGCTTCACTAATAAATGTAAGAACTTGATCTGTTGTCAAAACCTTGGATTTTTCCGTAATATATCCTTTGGATTTCATTCGAAAAAAAATGCCATTAACCGTTAAAAATAGGAAATATCGGTATTTTCATTGCTATCAGTGTAGATTTTAAAATATAATATTTCGTCCACAATGAATTTGGAGAAAATTTTTCGGACTAAAATGAAAAAATCAATCAAAAACATAAACTAAATGAAAGGGAAATCAAATAACATACCAATTCCTGAAAGTACGCCAATAACACGGTCTCATTTATGGCAATAATTTTATTTTTACAAGGGTTTGGATTTCTCTCGCAATAGTTAAATTTTTGGGTTGCTTCGGCTGCATTTTCTTCGATATTTTTTGGTATATTGGTATTTATTTTCATTACTTTTATATTATAACACAAAGCAATAATGCCATTCATCGAATATAATGAAACACTGACAACAATATTCAACAAACGTCAAAATATCAACAAATGTCATGCCTACTGTAAGAAGAAAAGTAGAAAGGAAATGCTAAGACCAACTAACCCATTTGAAAATCGGTTTTTCATTGGAATAAAATACACTTTTCGTGAAAAATCAAATCTTGTATGCACCACGAGTGTTAGTAGATCTTAAGATCCTAACGCTCATCGGGCAACATTCATCCCTCGGGCTGTTTATTTAATAAAATGACGCTGCATTTTTGTGAGAATTGAGAAGCTTGTTAGTGGAGGAAACTAAAAGCGGTTGTGTTCATGATAATTATGGAGATCCCACAGAATGTGACGCTCAAATCTGAAAAAGCGTTGGGAAATTTACTGCCTGTGAAATCCAAACACTTATACGAGAAGGAGTATGACCATTTTCTGAAATGGAAAGATGAAAACAAAGTGAATACCGTAAATGAAACTGTCTCAATGGCATACTTCCAGGAACTGGTGAGTTTATCTCATGAAAAATATTATTATTTTTTATTTATTTTACATTATTATAGTCTGAACAATATAGTGTGAATAGTCTATGGATCAAATACTCACAGCTGAAATCAATATTGATTGTTGAAGAAAATATTAATATATCAGCATTCAGTCAACTGATGGCATTTCTAAAAGTTAATTCAAAAGGATACATTCCTAAAAAATCAAAGGTATTGAAAGGTGGACAAGTATTACTTTTCATAAGAAAGGCTCCAGATGATACTTTTCTGCTACATAAAGTTGTTCTGGTAATGGGCGTATTTGAAGGCTCAAGGTGTGATGAAATGGTCAAGATGACAGTTGATGACATTGAAGACAGAGGAGCCGTTTTACTGATCAAGGTACCAGAAACCAAGACCTGCACCTCAAAAAGTTTCACCATTGTTGAAGAAAGCGAAATAGGAGCCTTGAACTTAGTTAAAAAGTACATCGCACTACGACCAAAAGGATGTTAACAACGTAGGTTTTTTTAACCTACAGAAATAATGAATGCATTGAGTTACCTGAAGGTAAGAATACTATAGGAAGTGTTCCTTCTATCATAGCGAAATACCTAAATTTGGAAAACTCGAAAGGTTACACCGGACATTGTCTACCCCGAACGTTGTCAACGCTTCTTGTTCAAGGTGGTGCTTCCTTTGAAACACTAAAATTACATGGAAAATGGAAGAGAAGTACGGTAGCAGAGAGCTATATTGAAGAAAGTAACTCCTCGAAGAACAAAATTGCTACAATGATAGCCCATTCCGTTTCCGAAAAAGAAAATGTTAACGTTCCGAACGAAACCGAATGCACATTGAGGAGTTCATCATCGGTCAACTCACAGAACTTCAAACTTGGTACTAATTTTTCAGGAACATTTGAAAATTGTAATTTCTATTTGAGAGAAAATAATTTGTCCCTTTTTTATGTACAGTTATAAATAAAACTTTTCTGAGTAATTAATTTATTGAACTACAGAAAAAAACATTTAGCGGGCGTTATGATTCATAATGCCCTCCATAACGCCCCGGGCGTTATGGGTCTGTTTATAGCAACCGTTGCCAAGGTATTATAAAGCAAGTGAAATATGAAAATCTATTCCTCCCTCAACACTACAATTCAAGAAAACAAATGTTGTTTGAAATTTGTATGTAGAGAAGTATCCGAAATATTGTTCTGTTTCTTTACTATGATACATTTATTTTGCCGGTTGTGCCATAGGAATGGAGCCACGGATCGAAAATCATTTTGGGAAATGTATTTGATTCGTGACATACAGGGTGGACACATATTATGCAATGTATTTTTTTTTGTGAGATTCCTCGAAACATTGAATATGAGTTCTGATGTTATGAAATTATAGAATTATTTCCATATTCTTCAGGTAATCAAATAATTTAGACAATTCAACATAATCATTTGTTTGATGGTGAAGTCATAGTAACATACAGAAATAATTCAATTTTGAGCTACATGCATACAAGGTTATCACAGAAATTGTGGAAAATATTTGGACCTATATTATTCATTTATTTCTTTTATTCATTTATAATACGAATACTTAGTCTGAAGATCATAATTTGGAAGGCTGAGTTTTTCGCGGGGGACGCCTAGTTTTGCCAATGATCAAAGCATCCCATGCGATCCACGCCAGTAATATTCAGGGCATATCTTTTAGTGACATTTAGTTCGATTCTTGAGTTGATGCTATTTTTCCCACATTATAGATCGGATAGTAAGTGATATAACCCATTTTTTTTCCCATGAGCGGAAACTATCTGGGATATTAGTGCTTTCCATAGATATTCATATATCCGAATGCGCAAAGCTTGAGCTATCGCAACGCAGGTCAATTTTTTTCCCACTTGTGCGGTGTTGTCAACTTATAATTTTTGCAGTACGTTGCTCACAGAGTACTAGGAGTACGGCTCAACTATGTGATGGGTTGTTTTATAGGTATTTACTGTTTTGGTGTATACTTGAACGTTAGTACTCATGCTTGTGTAGTATTTCTTGCGTGCTGAAATACAGATTACAAGGCTGTATTGTTATTTATTATGGTTATAGTCCAAGATCCCAGAGCTCCCAGACATACTTTATTTTCTGAAAGACAAAATATGGGGCCTTCAGTAGTACTATAGGTACATTGAATGCTAGCATACCTGCAGAGTTGGCTAGACGGCCGAATTTTCAGGTACCAGGTACGAAAGGTAAGTAAAAATGGGGCTAACTTAGCTTAAATTCTGTTAGTTGATTTCTATATATATATATATATATATATATATATATCGAGAATGAGAGAAATCCGTTTTGAATCCAAAATAACCCACCATCCGTCTACAGCCTGTTTCATGGTTTCCCAATCATCAGGACGGCCTGTGGTCTCTTTCAAATTCGTATCAGATTTCTCGTAGGTTAATAGCCTTAGGCCAATACAAACATGTGAACAGCATCAGATTATTGATCGTGACACCTATAATCTGTGCGGTGAAGCTTGAACCTAATATCGTGGAATTTTAATAGCACGAAATTTCGTGCATATTAACAGGTCACCAACAAATGTGTCAGATAGGCCTACCCACGATACCAATAGTCGTACTCCTCATGCGTTTAACGCAAACAAATATCGAGAATAAGAGAAATCTGTTTCGAATCCAAAATAACCCACCATCCGTCTACAGCCTGTTTCATGGTTTCCCAATCATCAGGACGGCCTGTGGTCTCTTTCAAATTCGTATCAGATTTCTCGTAGGTTAATAGCCTTAGGCCAATACAAACATGTGAACAGCATCAGATTATTGATAGTGACACCTATAATCTGTGCGGTGAAGCTTAAACCTAATATCGTGGAATTTTAATAGCACGAAATTTCGTGCATGTTAACAGGTCACCAACAAATGTGTCAGATAGGCCTACCCACGATACCAATAGTCGTAGGGTAGGCACTACTTTTATGTAATAATGAATTATAATTTATAGTGGAATATTCCATGGAAAATGAAAATACAGATATTTTAAATTTTGTTCCAGAACAAGCCGGCAGCGAAAGTTCAGTTGATTCTGATGATCCGAGTGAGCAAGAAAACAATGTATGGGAAGACACCTTATGTGCCCCTGGAGACTTTATGTTCAACCATGCTTCTGTTGGGCGTACACAAAATATTGAATCCAAGACTCCCAGTGAAGTTTTCGAATTGATTTGGACTGGAGAGGTAATAGAATTATATCCTTGAAAAAACAAACGCATATGGCGAGACACTCAACTCATCTAGAAGACCTAAAACTAGATATGAGCGGTTTAGAGTATACCGAGAAATATCCAGGGATGAATTGAAGAAATTTTTTGGTTTGTGTCTTTTGGCTGACCAACCGAAATTTCGTTCTATCCGAGATTTCTTTTTTTTTCAGTCCACTATATTATCACCCTATTTTTCCTGCTACCATGTCAGGACGAAGATTTGAACGAATTTTGAGATGTCTTAATTGTTCGGATGATGGAAATAAGGATGACCCTCTTTATAAAGTCAACTGATTAGTGAATAAAATAATACGATCAAGCCAAAATATATTTCCTCCTCCCGAGGCATTGTCTTTAGATGTGTCAATCCTGCTTTTCCGAGGACGGCTGAAATTTCGGATCTATATGAAGAATAGAAAGAGCAAATATAGAATCAAATTCTATGAACTGTGCTCAAACGATGGTTTCGTCTTAAATATGGAGATTTATAAAGACAAATCAAATAGAGCAGATGCTAGGGGAAGTTCAAAGGTGAACTCGTTAGTGCTAAGGCTTCTGGAGCCATTTATAGATAAGGGGCACCATATATATATATATATATATATATATATATATATGGATAACTTCTATAATAGTCTTGATCTCTCGAAAAATTCATTACAACGAAAACGCATTGTACAGGAACATTACGTTCTGACCGAAAAGGGAATCCAAAAGAAATAACCCTGGCGAAACTAAAACGTGGGCAGCACATTTGGAAAAGAAATGGCAATGTGTATGTTTCCAAATGGCGTGATGAACGAGATGTACTATCTATTACAACAGCCTATCAACCTTAATTGGTTGAAACAACGAATAGGTTTGGCCAAAGAAACACAAAGTCATTAGACATCAGTCGTTATAATGAAAACATGTCAGGTATTGACAGAGCTGATCAAATGATTAATTATTATTCATGCCCTAGAAAAACAATCAGATGGCACAAAAAAGTCATATTACACCTACTGGATTTAGCAGTGTGGAACTCACATTACTTATATAATAAGTGCAACGAAAAAAAGAAAACCTTCAAGGAATTCAGAGATGAGCTGATCAAATCATTCTTCTCAATTTCTCCTGATGAAGATGGCAGGGAATTTGTCAGAACTGTACCGAAAGAAACAAGGTCTATACCATCTTAAAGATCAAGGGAAAATACTGGTCATGTTCTTGAAGCCATTCCTACACCCGAAAACTCTAAAACAAGGGAAATATTATAGGCGGTGTAAGCAGTGCTACATAATGAAAAGAAAGCAAGAAACTGCTTGGATCTGTCGCGATTGCATTGGCAAGCCACCACTTTGTGTAGAAAAATATTTTCAAGATTAGCATGCTTGAGTTCTGTTATTTATTACTTAGTTAAAGTTTTAGTTCCTCTTGAATATATATTTTTTTTCACAAAATTACCACTTTTTTTTTTATTTTTACATGCGGCATATGGCGTCACTGTCTTTTTGAAAATAAACTATGCTTTTCGCTGGGCATAACGTTATCTGACGCATTTTGTTTCCCCAGTATTTCCAATTATTTTGGAAAAATGTGATTTTAAAGCTACTTATTGCGTTTCTCTACGTTTAAAAGTACTTATTTTATCACTGTGACAATTTGACCACACTTAACGTTTTTTTGGTGCCCTGATGGGAATACAGTTAATGACGTGATATGACGTCAGTATCCGCGAACGTGTTAAAAAATATTATTCGACACTGCCAGACACTTTCCGCCGGCCATAACATCCGCTAAACGCTTTAAAGCTCCAAAAAAAAATCAACCCATATTATATTCTGACGCTTGAATTTTATATGTTACTTAAATGGTTATTTTAAACATATATTTGGTCAGCCAGACAAATCGTGAGGGCCAAACATCCTCCCAGACACCCAAAACATTTAGCCGTGAGTATGAGTGCGGAGGTACTATGGTTGTGCTTTGAAGCGAGTGAGATATATATGCGAAGGGATTTCCTCCTCTTTAACTCCGCCTCAGTCCGCCTCAGCTGAGTTTACCTGGATTTCATGCTTCCACTGGATGTGACTATAATCCTGCTTTATTCAAAGAAGGAAAATGAGGACCATTCAATATATTGAAGGAAAAATATAAGTATCAGCAAGTTTTTATGGAATTCGGCGAGCCAGAGTAATTTACAAATCAAGATATACAACGAATTATGTTCAACGTTATACAAAATTCCATCTCCGACATTCACAATGTTACTGGAACATTTGACGTGGATGCTGCTCTACTTCAGTTGTTCATAAATAATTATACAGCTTCTGACGTGAATGAGGTATTCAACCCAAAAAATATCAAAAACTTTGATGCGAGCAATCTACCACCATGCAAAACTGAGCTTTTCCAACAATTCCTTCGAGCAAATTACATTTCAAGTATATGGAATAATGCTGATAAAAAACGACTCCAGTAAACAATGGTTGGACATTTGAAGAAAATCAGTATCAGTTTTACTAGTTTGATGGTGACCAATTACCGGGTTTTGTCGGTGAATCGCTTCAGGAGGATACAGGTATTTTAAATTATCTTCAAATTCTGAATTTATTATATATTCTCAGTTGTTTGTTTTTCAATTTGTTAATTTGTTTTCACAGAAGAAGCTGCTACCGAAAATAATGCCAATGAAATAGATGATGACTTGAATAATATAGAGTATCATGATTGGCTTGATAATGAAGCTTCTAATGACCCTAACGACGATGACCAGGACGATTAAGGAACAATTAAATATTTTTAAATAATTAATTATTAAAATTTCATGTATTATTTTCTGAAATTACCTGAATCAATATTATCTTGGCCTTTACAAAAAGAAATACTAATGAATTTATATTTACCGATAAAAATTATTATTAAATTCTAATAATTGAAATAACTAATATAATTTATTACATTAGAATGAGGATGGAAAACTATTGAACCCAAATTGGTAAGTACTTGAACTATATTTGGAAAATTTCAATATAACTTAAAGTTACTATTATAAATCTTGAAATACATATTTGAATACATTTTCCAAGACTTGTTTACATCAAATGCAGTTCTAAGGACGTGGTGTAGTACTGTAGTCTCAAGACTGAGTTCCAAAGCACAAGCATAGTACCTTCGAGCTCATACTCACGGCTGAATGTTTTGGGTGACTGGGGGGATGTTTGGCCCTCACGATTTGTCTGGCTGAACGAATATATGTTTGAAATAACCCGTCAAGTAACATATATGCAAATCAAGCATCAGAATATATTCATTCATTTATTTATCGTATGGCATACATCACATAATGTGTCGTGTAAGTTAATGTTGCGTCATGTAGCACGAAGTGAAAGAAAGAGAAAGCTAGGTTCAAAGCACAGAAATATAGCAGTTGAATGTCCAAGTAATTGATATAATTAATTGAGTCTGGTGTCGCTGTCAGGAAATAATTTGGATGTCCTCCATATGCCCTCAGGTTGCAATTTTCCGTGATGTGATGGATCGTGTGCCTTTCAGCGCCGCAGTAATATTGTGGGGAGGGTATTATGTTCCACTTGTAGAAGGCATCTGCACACCCGCCGTGGTTGGTCCTAATCCTGTTAAGTGTTGTTCATGTCTTACGTGGTAGTTCGAAGCCGGCTGGGGAGGTGGTTATGCACGGCATATTGTGAAATTCCGGTTGGGCTGCTTGGGTCTATTTCTGCCTCTACTCATTCATTGGGTTGAAGTCAGTGGACACCAGGTTTTCAGCTGTTCTGATAGGGGGTTTTCTAGAGCACTTTCCGTGATTACTAAGCACTGAGCCTTCCCTTACCTATGAACCTATAAATGCTTTCAAAACATGAGAACGCACCAAGCGACACCCCCAAGAACTGCTGAACGCGTCTGTGTCCTTATATTATGCATATTCTAGAGATCAAAGTGTTGATATAAGCATTGTTCTAATGTTTCACGTTGCGAAGTGAGTTAAGCGCTCAACTTTTTCTATGTCCACATCTGAAGTTGTTCAGTCAAATGAAAAATGGCGCCTACTGACATTCTGGTAGCTGTTGGTGTTTGTGCTGCAAATTTGATTATGAAAAAAAAAAAACACAAAACGACGATGGTGGCCAAAACATCATTTCATCTGTATTCGTACAGAATTTTTTTGATAAATGTGCCATTTCGGCCATTTTCTTGTTACGATCCCTCCACTCTTCATAAGAGTCATTCCAAGGAGCAGGACTTTGTCTTCAACTTTCTATGAGATTCAATGTATTTTCAGTTGTCCACATTTTGCAAATTATATGAGTCCCCCAATTTTCCATTGCAGCCTTTCGAAGGTAAAGTTACTACAAACCGACCAGCCGATGATCGCTTGGTGTCAGATACATAATTCTCTTCGCATGCAATATAATCGCTTGACCACTATGGTTTCGAATCAATTTCTTCGATTTCTCAAAACCTACTCAATGAATTCTGAATATTCTCTTCCTCAATTGTGGTTTGTGCAAAATGACAAGTAATGGAAGTTGTATTGAAACTAATTGGGCCCGAGACTACCCAACCAAATTCAGTTTTTTGCAATACTGGCTTATTTTGGCCAAATGAGATCTGGCTTACACATAACATTCCAAAATAGATCCGCACCTAACAACAAATATATTTTACCAGACTTGAAGAACAATGCCAACTTTATATGATTTGGAACATATCTATATCAACAGTTGGTATATTTCCAGAAATTGTATCTATGACATAAAAACTTGTATTAATTGATTACTCATTGTGCATTGCCTGGAGGTTCAATTCACATTTTGCAAAAATATCAGTAGAAAGGCCATTCGATCCGTTCATCAAAAGTTTCACTTCACGCTAATTCAAGGGCAACTTTTTTCATAAATCTCTGGTGATGAAACTTGATTGAGCTCCACTATCTAATAATGCTCGAAATATGTGCACATATCCATAACGATCTTAAACTTGAACTGAAGCTGTGGATAAAAATACATGGTCGATAGACCCACAAGCAGACATAACAGGTACACCGGATTCTACAGTATTATCAATATTGATGGCTTCAGGAACCGGTTCAACGTTGGCATTGCTAGTGCTTGCTGAGGAATTTGAGGTTGTTCAGAATGCAATAAAGAATTATGTTTTAGATTACACTTAACGCATGGTCTTCGTCTACAAACTTCACCATGATGGTCCTTTTTCAAACAATTGATGGATAGCCTCAACGACCGTACTTTTTCATCACGGTCCGGTATTGACATTTTCCAAACAGTTATACAATTCTGCACATTGTGACCTTTGCCATAAATTACACATTGGATTTTATGATTTGAAAGAATTGTCTCCTGCCAGAAATCTTTTCGAATTTGAATGATAACCTTTCCGTGTTTCTAAATAATTTTGTGCTACCATTTCTAAAAGATCAGCCCTAGACTTCAGAAAAATCTTTATGTCTTCGAATTTTGGATAATCATTGTCCCCTTTGTGAATTTCCCATTCACGAAGTGTATTCGAATCTAATTTTGTGGTTATCATATAAACTAATAGAGTATCCCATTCCCCGACAGGCTGATTCAATTGCTCCAAGGCACGTAAGTTTTTCGAAAAATCATCAATTATTTTTCTCAAACTACTGGCCGATTCCTCATTGATATGCTCACCACTGAAGAGAGCACGTACATGATTGAAAATCAATTACTTATTATTGTCGAACCTGTCTAGTAAAGATTTCCACGCAACCTCATAATTCGCTGATGAAAGTTCGAGTGATTTTATGACTGAAGCAGCATCACCCTCCAAAGATGCTTTGAGGTAATGGAATTTTTGTACATTATTCACCCCCGTATTATCGTGAGTCAGCGACTGAAACGTATCCCGAAATTCCAACCAACTTTGAAATGATCCACTGAACTTTGGTAAATTTATTGTTGGTAATTTAAAGTGCTTCAATGTTCCTCCGGCCGATTGCTGCATATTTGTGTGCAACCTCCGCTCACTTTCATTCGATAACAGTATCTCATTGAATGCTGCCACTAGAACTATTTTCTGCATATTCAGACAAAATTTTCTTTGCAAGAGTTAAATGACTGAAATAATCGATACAAATAGTGACTTTCTAACTCGGTTTCAATACCTTCTTGAACTTCTTCGAAATTGAATTTTATCTGTTCTAAAAACTTTATTCTATCCTTGTTATTGTAATATATTGATATTTGAAATATATTCCCTTTCATTCAAACTTTTAACAAATTTTCCAAATCCAACTAATTTCGTTTTTATTGTTTCGTGTTTTCTAGATAAATCTTCTTCACTTAACCGATCTCAAACGTGTGGAATATATCGGAAATGGAATTACTTTACTAGAAAATGCGATACTGAAATCATTATTGAAGATAGGAAGAATATTGGGAACTCACAATCAATTCAAGCGGACCACGATATGATTTATTCTCTGGTCGTCCTGCTTCCCCTGCCTCGCTCCGTCGAAATCTGTAGACACTCCACTGGGCAACTGGCTCTCTCACTCAAAGATTCAAATTGTGCCTACGGCTGCCAGACTAAATATTTCGAGGCGTCATCGGGGAAGTCATTCAGATTTCAATTAATTCAGTCACCTTTTATTGCTGAATTAGTGGGTACTGCACAACCACACTCTGCTACTATAAATGTTGGGGCATTAATCCAACTAATTTTACTTTTGGACTATATTTCAATCCGTGAATGAATTACAATAAGTTTTACATAAAATAAGAGGTGACGTCAATCAAAAATATCTGCATGAAATCTCTATTTTGACCGGAGCGCCATATTGGGTTGGGTAGACTAGTCCTATTGCCGAGGTGCGTAAGGTGTCGGCAGAAGATCCCCATGAAGTTCCATAGAGTTTGTGTAGAATATTATTTCTTGTTCGCAGTTTAGCAGCAGTGTTTTGTAGGTGCCTTCTGTAGGATAGTGTTCTGTCGTGGGTAATTCCGAGGTATTTTGGGTGCGGGTTGTGGTGGAGAAGGTTCTCTTCGAAGTAAACCTGTAGTTCCCTATCAGCGTGTTTGTTGCACAGGTGGAAGCAGGACGTTTCTGTCTTTGTGGGGTTGGATTTCAATCTCCACTTGCGGAAGTAGGCTTCCAGTGTTCTTAGGTCGGATGTTAGGATGGCTTCAGTTTCCTCGAACATTTGGTGCCTTGTAGCTATAACCCAATCATCTGCGTTCCCGAATTTTCTGGATTTCGTATCAGGCATGTCGGATATATATATATATATATATATATATATATATTAGTTGAAAAGCAGTGTGGCAAGCACAAATCCCTGCGGCAGCCCATCGTTCAGTGTGATTGTGGAACTCTTCTCGTAATGTAGTATTACTTGAAAGGTTCCATTTGCCAGCAGGTTGTTGACAAGTCGAATGGTCTTTGAGCATGGTATTATTTGTATGAGCTCGTACAGGAGGCCGTGTCTCCACACGGTGTCGAGGGCTGCCGACAGATCTATGAAAGCGACCGACGTTTTCAGTTTTTTCTGAAACCCTGCTTCTATGTATGTTGTTCCTGTTCAATAGGGACTCGTTCATGTATTGTGCTTCTATTAAAAATGACCCTTTCAAGGAGTTTGTATATTACGTTGAATAAAGCGATTGGACGGTAGCTTTCCGGTTGGTCGCTCGGTTTTCCTGGTTTCAGTATGGCAATGATTTTTGACCTTTTCATTGCATGTGGGATTTTTCCCTTCTCCATTATGTCCGTGAGAAGCATGGGTAGCCATTTCTTGGTATATTTTCCACAGTTGAGAAGGAACTCTGGGTGGATTCCATCCGGTCCTGGGGCCTTCCCGGTATTCACGTTTTTCAGAGCATTCATTATCTCAGCAGTGGTAACTGGGCGGGAAAATTCAGTCGGTCCCTCGCATCTGGTTTTTAGTTCCGTGAGTTCTCGTTTGATTTGGGTTGCATGGGCTTTGTTCCCCAACGATCTAGTTGAGGTCAGGATGTGTGCTGCTATCTTATTTGCTGGTGGGTGCTTGGCGTTGATCGTCGGTTTGTGACCGTCACCGAGTTATCTCAAGGGCGACCAGGCTTTTCTGCTAGATCTCTTGAAATTGACGTTGGATACTGTGTCCGTCCATTTCTCGCGTCGAACTGCATTCAGGTTGTGCAATAAGTTGTCGGCTATCTCCCTGTCTCCGCTTTCCTGGAAGTTCCGGTATTCTCTTTCACACTCGTCGTTCCATCTCGGCACATACTCTTTACGGTAGCCTCTAGGAATGGTCTTTTCCGCTGATGCAAATAGTAGAGACATCTGACAAGTTCTAGGTATTTCAACTGAATATTCAAATAACTGTACTTCACAAATAGCAGCATTATCTACAGGATACGACAAAATGTTTCAACAAATTCTCAAACTGGGGCCTAACATTTTACAGTCATCTGAATTTTGAAGGGTAAAATACAACATGGAATCATCTTCTTTCCCGATATATTTTGAGTTTGTAGGTGAAATATGAGAAAGTCCAGTCCTGTTGTCATGGATAGGAATCGGGTATAATTGATTGGGAGTATAAAACTCAGGTTGAACTAGGTTTCAGAATAAAAACAACTCGTGATTCGGTCTGAAAGGCCTGAAGTTCAATCAAATTCAAATATGGAGCAATCGATGAGATTTTTGCAAGAAGGGGTAAATTAATTTATTTTACTGATTGTGAAATATCTCGAAGGGCATGTTCTTAATCACATGGGGTAATTATTGAGGTATGGAGTATTTTTAATCTTGCAAAAGTGATTGAATCCAAAATGTCGTCTAAATATGATTCAATAAACAAGTAGCTTTCCATAAGTGATTCACAGACGTCCAAAATTTCCACTTTTGAGTCTATGACTAATATATCACCTGAAATATCTAAAATGGAATCTTTGATTCCATTAAGATTCGTGTTGAATGTCTCCCCGTCAGTTTGTAGTTTCTGAATGGTTGTAATAAAACTTTTTATTACTGATGTAGTTACTGGAATCTGATTTTTCAATAGGTTTTCCAATTGATATTCATCTCGCGAAATTTTATTAACACATTCGTTGAAATATTCACCATCACTACTTCCCAAATTGCCGGTAATAGCTTTCCAAAAAGTACCAATACCATTGATCAGTCCTCTTTTAACTCGTTTTCTTTCTCCAATATAGTGTGTATCTAAATATGTTTCTTCAAGTTTTGAATCTAGTGATTCGACAATTTGTGTTAATGAACTAACATGAGTTTTAACGTCTGCATAAATGAAGTTTATCCGTGTATTATCTGTTTCTAAAAATAATACTAAGCTTTTCAATAATTCGTGATTATGATTCAAAGCGTTGCCTATTGCAAGTATATCTTTGTAAACTAATAATGTCCACTTCTCATTCGAGAGTTTCAGATTATCCTTTTGATGATAATAAATACCTATGGTATTATTGATGGGGACCACGTCGTATTGTCCGAATGCGATCGCTGTGATTACTGCGATAACTGCAAGGAACAGCATTTTCATCTGTAAGGACTTTATTCAGAATGGGGTTTCATTTTGCCGAAATTTATTTTTGATTGTTGGTTTGTTTCTGGATTATTCAAAAAAGCTGAATTTTTTAAAAATTCAAGTATTTGGAAGGGTCCATTGAATTTGTTTTGGAGTTTATTTCCAATCTGACTCTCTTCAACGTAGACTTTATCTCCCACCTCATAGTCAGGGGGATCATGCTTGATATCTTTATCGAAGCGTATCTTAGCTTTTTCTTTGCTGCGCTCCGTTTTTTGTCTAGTAATCTGGTAGTAATACCAGATTCGATTATTCAAATCTCGGATATATTCAGTTATTAAATTATTTTCATTATATAAAGTTTCAGGTGGTCTAGTTGAGTTGTGTCCGAATATTAATTCGTACGGGGTGAATCCATGGGTTTTATTTTTTGTATTATTGTAACAAATAACCGCATATGGGAGAACATTTAACGGGTGTTCATCAGGGTTTTCTATTTGGTGTGCTCTAATCATTTCCATTAAATTCTCTTCCACTATCGCAATGTACTCGTTCAGGGGTTCCGTAATGTTGAAAGTATAATGAAAGTGTGTTAACTACTGACTTCGCAGATTTATCTTCTATTGGATAAGCTTGGGTGAATTTTGTGAGTTCGTCTCGAATTGTTAAAGCATAGTTTTTATTTGGAATTCCCATAATGTCGATATTAATTCTTTCAAAAGGTGTTTTCGGTGTTTCGCTTAAAACTAGTGGATTATTTGAATTCTGTCTAAAAATTTTAGTTTTTTGGCATGTATCACATTCCTTTACATATTTTTTCACATCTCTAGTGATACCGGGCCAATTATACTTGTCTCTAATTCTTCTAAAGGTTTCATTAAAACCTCTATGTATTTGCTCTTCCATTGTGATATTGATCTAGAATCAAGGGGATTTGCTGTTGATCTGGGTTCTGAATTATATCTTGGCAAATTTGAAATTTAATTTCGTCTTCATCTGCTGAAATGTATGACAACATTTCTTGGATTGGGAGATCTGGATTATTTTCAACATCATATATTTGATTTGATTAAAAAATGTGCCGATCTTCGTAAAGGGCACTTAACATATATTAGATTGCATTGTCGGGATCATAGGGTATAGTTTTTATGAAATATTTCCTATTTTTGACGGATTTACTAGTTAAAACACTATTTTGTTATAAAGAAAATTTAGTTCTTCCTCGAAAATGTCTTCGAAAATGTTTTCATGTATATTTGTTGTTTTATTTCTTTGTGGAAAAACGATTATGTTTTTATGACTCCCGTCTAAAAGTTGTTCGTTTGTAAATACAAATTTTGAATAGTCAATCAATATTTTTTTTAAAGCCTCGAAAAAATAGTTAATTCCTCTATTCATGAGGTTTCAGTGTCAGATATTTCTTCCTCATCTTCATTTGCCACTTAAATATTTGAATGGAATTTAGCACATTCTTTGGAATAATTAATTTCAATTCGTGATAGGGAAATAATTTCGTAAGAGTATTCCTCTTATTTCAATCTGTACGATTAGTGTTCAAGTTTCGGTTGGATGGAAATTAAAATTGAGTGTTTTAGATTTCTCTCTCTTCGTAACTCTCGGAAAAAATTTCAAAAAGTGGACTTTACTATATTTTTTATTGAATTTTTAATATGCATAATTCGTTTAATATATTTTTCGGGTGGTCTACTCGAAGTATGACCTGAAAATGTTCTTTCAGGTCGACCTGATGTGCGAGGATAAGGTTCAATTTCAGGAGGACGCACAGCATGTCCAAAGACTATTTTGAGTTTGTCGAAATTCTGTTTTACGAATTCGCTTCTGAAATCTGGATGTGAAAAACTATTTCTAATTTCTTAATTCTGAAATTTGTTTCTATTATAAGTTGAAGTTTCTGCAGAATTTTCAATTGTTTCTAATGATTCATTTGTATTATCAATGATTTTCGGGGTAAGATTTTTTTAAAGCGATTTTCGTGATAGTTCCTACGAATTTTGAAATGTCAATATTTTTTGTAATAGTGTTCTCGACAGGTTTCATTTTTGAAATGTCTGTATTTTCTGAGTTATGCTTTTTGCTGGATTTCATTAAATTTTGGAATTTTAATTTTTTGTTCAGCAATCTTTGAATTCAATTTCAATTCAAAACTTCCTTCTGTTTTTGATTCAACAAAAATATTTTCAAAAATGTTGGGTGTCTTTGGTTTTACTTTTGGGTCCATTTTGATTGTGTTTTCAATTATTTCTTCTTCTTGGGCTAACAATATAGCCTCAACATTTTTTAAATCGCTTTCCATTTCAAATGGTTGTTCTATTATTTCACCTATCGAAATCATATTTTATATTTTAGGGTTTAAAATTAGAGGGACTCTCAGATTCTCTTTTCGAATATGTTTTTCAACTTCGAAAAGGGGGACTTCTTTAAAATTTGTAATTAATTTTCGATTTTCTATGCCATCATAGTGTTCTGAAAAGTCTGAACCTGAAAGTCCGTCAAATTCCATGTCAAGATCGTGAATGTAAATCTTATGTTAATCTGTGTCGTTGAAAGGAATCATAACAGATTCTTTAATAACCATTTTTTTATTAATATATTTGAAGGAGATTCTGGTAATTGTTGATTTGTGATGGGTTTTGAAATTGAGATTTCACTGTATTCGTGCAATTGATCTTCTCTGGTTGTTTGTCTTTCATTTCTGATAAATTCGTTTGCGTGGTAAGGTTGTTCATAATCTGATCGTCTGGAATTTCTTCCACAAAAGGTGGCTTGTCTCGGTCTATGCGCTGGTTAAAAATCCTGCGATTGCAATTCATCTGAATAATCATGACTGTTTTCGTACGATTCGTCATAACATTGCGTATAACGATTTTCAATGTCAGATGGAAAGTAAGAGTCTTCTTGATAGTAAAAGTTGTCGTGATCAACATATGATTCGGGTTCATAATGTTCATTGAAATGATGAGCTCTGTGATTCGGAAAATTTTATTGATAATTCGGAATTTTCTGGATGACGGAAGGTCTTATTTGTTTTTTTTAATAGGTTTCATTTGTGATCGATTTCGTTGGAATTGTAGTGGTCGTTGATTTGAAAATTGTTGTGTTCGAGTGTTCCGGAATCCTGTTTGTAGGTTTTGGAGGAATCCTGTTCGTAGGTTTTGGAATCTCTGAAAGTGATTCCTATTGGAATTTGGATTTTGATAGAAATAAGGGCTTTGATAAAATTGTGGATTTTGATTAGAATGTGAAAAATTGGGATTTTGATTTCTATTAAAAGTTGAATATTGGATTCGTGGATTAGTTGGTGATTTTTTTGGTTGAAAAGAAGTTAGTCCTACACCTCCTTTATTGTTTGAATTGGATTGTCCGAAGATTTGAGTTTCAAAATGGGATAGTTGGAGTTCCTTTTTTATTCTAAGGGATGCTTCCACCATATGTGTTGGGTTACTCGCACGAATAATATGTCGGAGTTTTGGTTCTTATCCGGTTAATGAGGTATTAAGTACCATTGACTCGATTAAATTTGATTGTGCCGCTTTTTGTGTTTGTGCCAAATTCGATTTCTGAATACACGAGAGCATTTTTGCGTTATGTGTCTGTGATCTAGAGTAGAAAGCGAGAGCATTTCCACCATTTCCCTGTCTTATTCTTTGCAAATCTTGGATTACTGATGTTGAATCTCGTGAATCACCAAAATGTGCTTTCAAAAGACTTTTGATATCTGTATACGTTTCTGGGTTTCGTGAATTTATCAATTGTGCTGCCTCCGATTTTAATTTATTTCTAATATGAATAGTCAAAAGAATTTCTTGTTGACCTAATGTCAAAAGTTGGGCATGGTCACAGGAATTCGAAAAGGTACTTGAGGAGATTGAATCTCCGTCATATTCAGGTACAATTGAAAAGATTTCTGATAGTTCATAAGGTTCAATTTCGGGATCATTTTCGTCTTGGTCGTGAGCATTATAATGATCATTGTCGTTAGAGATAAACATTGTGAATCACTTCTCAATGAAAATTGGGTAAAAATTGGGTGAAAGAATGGGGTATGTCGCTGTTTGGGATGAGCAAAACAGAACTTCCTCAAAATTAATAGTTAGTTTCAGTTGTACTGCTGAATTTAGTTCATATAGCTGAAATCTAATGACTAGAAGAGATGATTTTATGTTATTACAATTATTTTCGTACTGCTAGGCGACAGAAGATGAAATCCCTTCTACCGTGTGAGCGTTGCGACCCTGAGATGGGCGTCCGCGTGTTGTTTCTCAGAGCCACAGAGACCGTTTTTTTTTTGTTTCATCTTACTTGTTCCTTTTCTCGTGTTTCTTTCTTCTTGTTTCGCTTGCTATTGGGCGACGGAAGATGAAATCCTTTCTACTGTGTGAGCGTTGCTACCCTGGGATGAGCCCCGTTTTGCGTGTTTCTCAGGGCCACAGTGACCGTCTTCTCGTCTTGCGTTGGGTTCTTGCTCTTCGAAGGTTTGGAAACCACCACCCTGGTATTTCGGGGTATTGTGGAAATCCGCACGACTACGCCAATTTGTCATAGTGGATTTGTAGAAAACTTCTATTTAAAAACTTTTTATTTTTATACAATATAAATACAATTTTACGTATATGGAAATACACGGACGACTACGGGAATAAAAGTGACGCTCCTCCCATCGGGACATCCTTTTATAAGTTTGGAAATGCTATTGCAGAACTGCGTCTCGTTTACGACTCTAGATGCTTCTTGGGGCCCAGGTATCTGAATGCTGACTATGTTGTCCTTTTTGACTCTGTAACATTGTTGCATACTACGTCGCCAATAACTGGGTAGAATACGGTGACTTTTCGATAAAACATTTATGCTAGGCTAGATAATACGGCATCATATAGTATTAGAAGGGTACTGATGAGAGGGGGTGAATAGGGCAATAGCGTAATATCATACAGTGGCATACAATTTGAGATATTTTGGTTGTGTAATATATTTTCATACTTGTACAATTCCTATTTTTGGATGAATCATTGACTTCCTTATCGGTTACAGTGAAATGAGAATAAATGTGAATTTGGATTCTTGCGAATGGCATTGCACTATCATAGAAAGACTTCAGATTATATATTGAGAAGTCAATGAAATACCATGGAAGGCTATGGAAATTGATTTGTTTGATGATATGAACAGGATGTTCATAAAATCAGATGTGGAATCTGCGACTGAAAGATTTCAATTTTCTGAAAAAATCTTTCTATTCAATTTTCAATTGAGAATGTTTTCCAGTTCAACTAAATAAATTGTTTTGGATGAGAATAATCTGATTATATTTGTTTCAAATTCTATTTGATATAGCAGGCTTAAGGTATTTATTATGAACTTTGTAGGTGTTATGGTTGTGCCCGCGATAATCTACGAAGAAAGACACACACACACACACACACACATATATATATATATATATATATATATATATATATATATATATATATATATATATATATATATATATATATATATATATATATATATATATATATATATATTATATATATATATATATATATATATATATATATATATATATATATATATATTTATATATATATATATAAATTTAGAAATAACGACTGAAAATTGGGGAATAACGGGGATCTTCAGTCAGCACGAGTGTTGAACTATGAAAAACTCTTTAATACGTTGGACCGGGCTTTCGTTTCAATTTCGAAACTTCTTCAGGGTCCTAAAATATGTGAATTACATTATTGAGAAAAAAAAATACTAAAAATGAAGGAAGTACTTACAGTTATCTGAGTGGTTGATTATTGAACATTAACTTTATAAAAAAAACGTAAAATATGTAAATATTTGTCGGAATGGTGTTATATCTTTGACGTTTCGAGTGACATTGAAGGATTTGAAATGATGACCTATAATTAATCGTCAAAAAAATATGAAATATGTAGTGGGTGTGTCAATTTTTTCATTATATTCTTTGAGAATCATCAGTTTTATTCCATTTGTAAAAGATAAATGTAGATTTTGCTAAGATTACCGATATCTGTTTTTTGATCATATTTTGATTGGATTTATTAATTTCAATCATTTCAAGAAATAATCTTCAAGAGAAATTTTTTCCTTAATGTAAAACTTGTGCTTCCTTTTATGATATTCCATGGCCTGTTTCAATAGCATGTTGAGCTAATGCACATGATTTCTTGTTGAGTCTTATATCACTTCTGTGAGAGATAATACGATTATTTAAAGTTCTTGAACTTGTACCAATATAGTTCAAATCACAGTTGTTACATGGTATGAATTTTTTCTTCAAATCTGGTGTGGGATCTTTCAACCTCGTATTTAAATTTCCAATAGTCTTGATATTTTTTTGTGAAATTTTTATGTTACTTTCATTCTTGAATAATTCAATTATATTTGAAGATAAAATTCCTATATTGGGAATTGAAAAAGAAAGTATCCTTTCATTGTTATTTTCTGAATTTTGATTATTTGTGTCATCATTATGAAAGGATAATTTATTTTTCAATTTCTAATATAGGAATTCTATCATCAAATTTAATTAATCGTATTATCTCTACGAAGATATAGACTCAACAAAAATCATTGATAGCTCAACATGCTATTGAAACCATAATATCATTAGAGGAAGCACAAGTTTTACATTCAGAAAAAAATTCTCTCAAAGATATTTCTTGAAATGATTGAAATCAAAATCCAATCAAAATATGAACAAAAAACAGATATCGATAATCTTAGCAAAATCTACAGTTATCTTTACAAATGGATTAAACGATGATTCTCAAAAATATAAAAAATTAACCACCACTACTACTCATATTTTCTGACGATTAATCATAGGTTGTTATTTCAAATCCTTCAATGTCACTCGAAACGTCAAAGACATAACACCATTCCGACAAATATTTACATATTTTACGTTTTTTTTCATAAAGTTAATGTTCATTGATTAGCCACTCAGATTACTGAAAGTACTTCCTTCATTTTGAGTATTATTTTTCTCAATAATGTGATTTTCATATTTTAGGACCATGAAGAAGTTTCAAAATTGAAACGAAAGCTCGGTCTAACGTATTAAAGAGTTTTTCATAGTTCAACACTTGTGCTGACTGAAGATCCCGTTATTCCCCATATATATATATATATATATATATATATATATATATATATATATATATATATATATATATATACATATATATATATATATATATATATAATATATATGTCCAATTATTTTCTGGAAGTGCTTAGTATTCGCGAACATTTCAGAAATAAAAGTGCTTAGTGCTCCAGACTCGGGAGCACTCCTCAAGAGTGCTTAGTGCTTAGAGCTCGAAGCACTTTTCATCAGTGTCCGGCGCAGCTGTGTTCATATGAAGGTTTTTTCTCAAAAAGGACTCAAGATTAACCTCTTTAAATACTAGCATGTTATCAAGAAACACCCTGTATATGGAGATATACGCTTATAGCGGGTAATGATATTTGTAGTATTCGATAGGTACGAGTGAGAGTGGCGTAAAAGTTCAGGCTGGAGGATCATTGAAAGTAATCCAGAAGATGTTGTAGTTTATTGTTCAAAAGATCAGATTCATTTTCATTGTTTAACTAGACATTTGTTTGTAACAAGAAGTGAGCTTGTTATAGATCCAGTAGCAGTAGTATATGAATTCACCCCACAAATTATAGGTGTCACATCTATCATTTTGTGCATTTCATATTTTTATACTTGCCGGTGAGTATAAGCACTCTGAGAGATTCGGTACGAATTCGAAAAAGACCACAAGCCGTCCTGATGATTAGGAATCCATGAAACAGCTGTAGGCGGATGTTGGATTTATTGGAATCGAAAAAAATCTCTCTCTTTCGTTATTTGTTTAACGTTACTCTGAACGCACTGGAAGTACGACTTTTGGTGTCGTGGATTGGCCTATACTGACATCTATTAGTGACCTATCGAAGTTGCACGAAATTACGTGTCATTGAGTCTAAGCTTCACCCGACAAATTATAGGTTTCACATCTATAATTTTGTGCATTTCGCATTTTAACACTTGCCGGTAGATATTAGCACTCTGAGAGATTCGGTACGAGTTCGAAAAAGACCACAAGCCTTCCTGATGATTGGGAAACCATGAAACAGGTGTAGGAGGATTCTGGCTTTCTTGGAATCGAAACAAATCTCTCTCTCTCTTTCGTTATTTGTTTTGCGTTACTCTGAACGCACTGGAAGAACGACTTTTGGTGTCATGGATTGGCCTATACTGACATCTGTTGGTGACCTATCAATGTCACCCCACAAATTATAGGTGTCACATCTATCATTTTATGCATTTCACATTTTTATACTTGCCGGTAGGTATTAGCACTCTGAGAGATTCGATACAAATTTGAAATAGACCACAAGCCGTCCTGATGATTGGGAAACCATGAAACAGCTGTAGGCGGATGGTGGCTTCCTTGGAATCGGAACAAATTTCTCGCCCTCTCTTTCGTTATTTGTTTTTCGTTACTCTGAACGCACTAGAAGTACGACTTTGGGTGTCGTGGATTGGTTTGTGACCAATCAATGTGTAACGAAATTTCGTGTCTTCGAATTTCACCCCACCAATTATAGGTGTCACATCTATCATTTTGTGCATTTCACATTTTTATACTTGCCGTTAGGTACTAGCACTCTGAGAGATTCGGTACGATTTCGAGAAAGACCACAAGCCATCCTGATGACTGGGAAACCATAAAACAGCTGTAGGCCGATGGTGGCTCTCTTGGAATCGAAGCAAATCTCTCTCTCTCTCTCTCTTTCTCTCTCTCTCTCTCTCTCTCTGTTTCGTTATTTGTTTTGCGTTACTCTGAGCGCACTAGAAGAACGACTTTTGGTGACGTGGATTGGCCTATACTGACATCTGTTGGTGACCTATCAATGTTACACGAAATTTCGTGTCATTGAATTCCACATCATCAGGTCTATGCTTCACCCCACAAATTAGAGGCTTTACATCTACAATTTTGTGCATTTCACATGTTTATACTTGCCAGTAGGTATGAGCACTATGGAATATTTGGTTCGAATTCGACAAAGACCACAAGCCGTCCTGATGATTGGAAAACCATGAAACATCTGCAGGCGGATGCTGGCTTTCTCGGAATCAGAACAAAATCTCTCGCTCTTTCGTTATTTGTTTCGCGTTTCTCTGAACGCACCCGATGTACGACTTTTGGGTGTCGTGAATTGGTCTATACTGACATCTGTTGGTGACCTATCAATGTTGCACGAAATTTCGTGTCATTGAATTCCACGTCATTAGGTCTAAGCTCCACCCCACAAACTATAGGTGTCACATCTATCATTTTGTGCATGTAACATTTTTATACTTGCCGGTAGGTACTAGCCCTCTGAGAGATTTGGTACGACTTCAAAAAAGACCACAAGCCGTCCTGATGATTGGAAAACCATGAAACAGCTGCAGGCGGGTGCTGGCTTTCTTGGAATCGGAACAAAATCTCTCTCTCTTTCGTTATTTGTTTTGCCTTACTCTGAACGCACTAGAAGTACGACTATAGGTGTTGTGGATTGGCCTATACTGACATCTGTTGGTGACCTATCAATGTTGCACGAAATTTCGTGTCATTGAATTCCACGTCATTAGGTCTAAGCTTCACCTCACAAATTATAGGTGGCACATCTATAATTTTGTGCAATATATATATATATATATATATATATATATATATATATATATATATTATGTATTGATATTTGCAAAAAAAAAAGTTTTATATAATAAGATTGCTAATAGTTTTTATGCTATTCTTTGTGAGCCAAATTGATATGATATAGATGGATATTTTCATCCTGTATATGTATTGTATGCTGTAATAATAATTGCTAGCGAACGTCACTGTTCTCTCGTCACGCTGCTGCCAATTGTTATCACTTTTCTCACCACGGCTAAGCAACAGTTGGTACGCCTCTTACCTCAGATAGCCGGTTCAGGCAATATAGCCACTAACCACTGCTGTCTGATTTCAATTTATTCAATGGCCTTTGTTATGATTGTTGATCATTGTGAGAAAACAAACAACAAAGTATCAAAAAGCAATTATTTCCTTTATTCAGGAAGACTTCACTTTACCTGGCCTACGAGAAATAACTCATTCTAATATGAATCTACAAATATTCACGGATAATCATAAAAATCAAATCATGGATAGATAGACACAACCTCACTTTTTCCTTGAGAGTGAAGTTCTCTGTTATAGTTCAAAATAAAGTGAAATAAAGTTTTTCAGATGTGAGATACGTTATTTGTGAAATTGTTCAAGACCGGATGTGCACTATTAAAGTTTTTATACCTGGCTGGAACTGTAGGTGTTCAAGATGTGCCCTGAAATTGGATCCCTTCTCACTACAAGCGCCCTCAGGAACTCCACTACCATAAATCAAGAACCATACATATGCAGAAATCAGCTTTGGACACTTGGATATGTTGTATAATTAAGGTAATATTGGTTTTTCTCTTCTAAGGTTGGAATTATTTCATTTTTCTTTCTCCCAAAATTATGCGTGGCATTCCCTTGTAAATTTATTTTTGATCTCCCTTTTGGCTTTGTTTGTTGCTCCCTTCGATACCAATTTTCCCTCTTCTTTTTCATTTGAATGTTTGAATTCGCGCACCAAATTGTCACATTTCACTGTTTGGGTTCATCTTATATAATTTATATATACAACTATTTTCCCATTCTTATTACTATGTACATATTTCAATAATAATTGCTTATGACATCACCCCGTTGTTATTCTCTCACAATTTCCAATTTTCCATATGACCATCTATTCCCTGATTGGCTATTCTCATCAAGAAGTTTGCTGTTCTACCATGGCTACTTTTATTAGCTACAATTTCATATACTGTATGTTTCAAATTTATAAATGTGTTGATCACTTTTTATTCATGAAAATTTTGTAAATCTAGACTTTTTGTTGTCTTTTTACCAATTATGGGTTATAATCATTATGACAGTGTATGAAATTGATTGTGTTATAGTATTTTGACATTTTTATCTATCCATATTATACATGGGCTTACAAATAAATAGAACTTCCAAAATTATGTAAAAACAATCTCTTGAAACTAATAACTCTTTAGTAATTATTCTTTTTGTTGGTTTTTTCCTTGTTAAACTTATAACTGGCATAACATAACATAACAATATATATATATATATATACATATATTCATATATATATATATATACATATATTCATATATATATATATATATATTCATATATATATATATATATATATATATATATTCATATATATATATATATATATATATATATATATATATATATATATATATATATATATATATATATATATATATATATAATTGAGTTTCGCTTGGGGGTTTCGTTCATTTCGAAAATGATGTTTTTTTGTTCGAATGATGATTTGATTACATCATTACAAGATCATTATTTCCGATGCGAACCAAACCCACAACAAACAAGAAATTCAATTACCTATGTATGTATGTATGTTTCGAAGAAATCAAATCATTTTTATATAGTGTTATACTACCCTAGCTCATTCTCGCGGCTTTGGCCGCGTGAGTTTCGGGAAGATCATATTTTTTATACGCCTTTTTGGTTCGATGCAAAATACAGTTTTGATGAATGGGCTAACAGTTTTCGTTCTCTCACGTGAGTTATTATTATTTCTATAGCCGATTTTAGGTGATGAATAGATTGGAATTGCCGAATCTCGACTTTCAAATTACCTTAGACTTTTCTGGTGAATCTGTCGGAAATATGACATAGAATTCCCTTCGCTGAATTCAGTGCCAACCCATTCCAGGGTGAAATCACGTCAATTTTGCCAACCATAATTCAGGTTGGGGTAATGTAAACTTTATGTATTGTCACAAAACTATTCTCAGGTCAAACTGAAACATGGAAGCAAACAAAATACTGCATGATAAAAAAAAAATCACGGTTTCAAATTTGAAAATTATTCCCATACTTCGAGAGTTATTTTAACGATTAGAATTTGGGAAAAAAACTCTTATTACGCCATTGGAATGATACTCTCTTGTAAAATAAAATTTTTCTATTACTGATACTCTTTGAGATATAATCTGTCTTATAATAGGAATAGATTTTAGCACCTAAGGTGCAAAGCCCAGACATAAAACTATGTTTAATCTTCGAATGAAATTGATGAAATTGATATATCTTGACGTTCTGAAAAAAAAAAACAGATTGAGAGAAAAATAATATGCAAATCATTAGGAATAGTTTTAACCCCTCAGGATTCGAATTTTGTTAAATCTTTTTTTGGTAAGCCGTACCCCTGCAATGCTACATTTTTGCAAAATTGAATTGACCTATTAGTGACAATTTTTGTAACTTAGGGGTAGGGGCATAACATGAAATCAATTTCAGCAGAGTAATAAAATAGATATGACGCATTTTGCCGATTTTTTTCAAATGAATAGTTTCGTAGATAAAAATTGACATATCTATGGTTTTCTTCGTTTATATGCCTGCGAGTTTGTTTGCGTGGTTTTTAAAAAGATTCCACTTTTTTAAAACATATTTTGATTCGATTCCAGAATTTGCGAAATGCTTCAATTCCAATAAATGACGACATGTCAACACTACGCGTTTCTTAACGTGAGTTGATTGAAAAAAAGCCATATTAATTATGGAATAATTATGGAATTTCGATCAAAATCTCACATTTCTTCTTTCAACTATTGTTCAATCCTCAGAATTGATTTTCGCTGATGAATGGGTTGAAACTACCATTATTAGAGATAATTTGACCTATCAGGCTGAAAGTCTTGACATTCCAATTTTCGACTCCTCAATTACTTTCTTCCAATACTGGTTAATCTGACGTAAATATAACATAAAATTCAACTAAGCTCAATTCAGCGCCGACCTATTCGTAGGTCAAAATGACGTCAGTTTAGCCAACCATAATGTTCGTTGACATAATGTATTCTTTATATATTAACACGCAACTTTTTCTAGTTCCTAGTTAAAATTTCGCAAGAAAACATCACATTATAAAATTGATTATCTAAGAGTTGAAAATTATTCAGAAATTCAGAGAGAAGTTTCAACCACTTGTGATTCGAAATTGGGAAAATTCCTTCTTAGTACGTACCTATACCTGAAATGTAAAAAATGCATTCTTCTACTACTGATATTCTTTCAGATATAACCTGCTTCATGATACTTTTTACTGCCAAATTTCAGAAATGAAAAAAATTCTCCTTGGGCAAAACTTAACATAAAATTGAAGTGTTCCGCTGTTTCTTTTTCATTAACAGCTACATAGATTGAAATCATTCAAACACATTGGGATCCAAGCACAGTATCCGTTATTCCGTTTGCTGTCATCCGTTATCCCATTATACTGTATCCCTTTATCCAGTTTTTTGCTATCTCCTCATCTCGTCAAAGCATTATACCGTTATCTTGTTTCACCGTTTTGCCGTTATCCCATTATTCCGTTTTGCCGATATCCCATTATCCGGTTATCCCGTTATCGCGTTATGCCATAATTTCGTTATCTTGTTATCCAGTTATCTCGTCGAACAACAGAAAGATGTACTTGAAATAGGAGCTCACCTTATATTGGTTGCACTTGGTTGTGAAGAAATGTGGTTTAATTATTGTATCAAAATCGGTGAAGTAGTTTTTGCGTGATGCTCGAACGAACAAACGAACAAATAAATTTCAAATTTATAATAGTAAAGATAGAGATATATATGTATGTGGTGTTATTGTTACATATATGGTTCCCGTCATCGTAGCGAGATGACATACCAGTTTTTAAGTCCAATTATAAGCATTTATATAGAATCAAAACCAAGTAATAAAAACATACCAACTCATACAGTATATAGAATACCATGTAGAGACCGTCAAAATACCTATACAGGTCAAACAAAACAACATTTGAGAAAGCGCGAATACAAGTACTCAAAAACTAACACGAGAGCCTTATTCAAACACGAAAGGAAATCAACATTAGTTTGACACTAATAACGTTGAGATTCCGACCAAATGAAGAAGTCCAAGAGTAAAAACATTTCTTGAAATAATACATATAAAAAAGACCTCAAGTTTTAAAAATAAAATTGATATAAAAAACTTGGGCCAGATTTATAACAACCTTTTTTTATCTTTGTTTATAGTACTTAATAATGAAAACAGATTTTGACATGTTGCCATAAAAATACAGTAAGGCTCATATTATTTAATTTTCTATATAATCCACTGTATTCATGAAGAGGGAAAACATGAAGGATGAACAATTCCCGATAACAACGAAATCACGCATATTCAACAACATTCGTACAATACGAAATCAGAAATATAAATAGAATTATTGTGTTTCAACCTGAAGATGACAAAAATGATGTCAAAACGTCTTTGAAAGGAATTTTACAAATTGACTGAATCGTACCTTTATTATGAGAAATTAAACCCTTATTTGGTAGCATCCCGTTCTCGTTATCGAAACGGAATAAATCATATACCAGTGTTAAGTCCAAGCATAAGCTTTCAAACAAAAAACAATTCATTAAAATCGGTCCATTAGTTTTTGCGTGATGCTCGGACAAACAAACAAACAGACAATTACAATTTTATAATAGTATAGATAGAAGATAAAACTCGCACTGAAGAACAGTCATCAAACGGAGTTAGATTGAAAAAATGCGCTATTTTGTTTATTAATTTTTGTAATGTTTTTGTGGAACTACACATACATTCATCATATTTCAATGAAATAGGAAACAGAAGGAAGGTCGGAGTTCTCAAATCCTGGAATGGATGAGTATTCATAACATGCATATACATCCATCATATATGCAAACCCCAAAAATGATACAATGCAATTATAGTAGGTCATCAACCAAAGGAAAGTCAATTCAATTAAAGAACAATAGAAATTATTTATACAAGTAGTTTTTCGGTTTCGTCAGCTACCACGTGTTTTGTTACTTTGTTTTGAAATAATTTTGGTGCGTGGACTACATATATCAGCATGATTAGGCTGAAAAAACAAATCAATATTCTTCAAAAATTAGTATGTGTAACCAAAACTTCCGCAATAGCAACAATGCTTGTGAATATTCTTTATTATTCGAAAAATTTAAACGATTCATCGAACAGTCATATTTCCAAATCAAAGTACTTTTATGCCTATAATATTGTTTTTGTTTCTTTTTACTTGACTTCATATTTAAAATAAAAACTAACTGTTGTTCTGAGGACCTGAATATATTGAAATATAAGAAGGCGCTGTTCAATATTTGTAACAATTTGCAAGAAGTTGTATCGATACCATCCATGAGAAGAAGTAAATTTCAATATTACCAAGGAGTTTGGGCTGCAGTTGGTGGAATATCAAGAAAAGAAGGTCTCGCCTATGATGCACACCTGCATTCAATTTTGATTCGCGTTATTTCAGGAATAAAAATACCGACCACGATTTTTCATTCAATATATCAGAGTGAAATTTGAACATATTTCCATAAACAAATATTATGGATAATAATTTTCATATAATGCAAGTTTTCTTCAACCCTGAGTTTAGCTGATACGGCGTACACCAAAAGTTTTCAATGGAATCATCATGGATATTAATCAAATATTTTATAATACATTTTATGATCCCGACCGTAAACAGTAATTCTTTTATATATTTCTATTTGGTTCAAGCCTTTTCAGGGGGATGAAAAAATATAATTTTTCAGTATAAATGTTATTTTTCTGGGAATGCGAATCTCCTGAAATACTCCAAAATAATACAAAAACAATTGAAAATCACGTATTTGGGAGATTTATGGGCTGGTTTGAAATAGGTGAAAAATGATAATATCCATGTCTATTTTCAACACTGGAATATTTTTTCCTACGAGTATGTTCTTCAACCCTGAGTTTAGCTGATACGGCGTACACCAAAAGTTTTCAATGGAATCATCATGGATATTAATCAAATATTTTATAATACATTTTATGATCCCGACCGTAAACAGTAATTCTTTTATATATTTCTATTTGGTTCAAGCCTTTTCAGGGGGATGAAAAAATATAATTTTTCAGTATAAATGTTATTTTTCTGGGAATGCGAATCTCCTGAAATACTCCAAAAAAATACAAAAACAATTGAAAATCACGTATTTGGGAGATTTATGGGCCGGTTTGAAATAGGTGAAAAATGATAATATCCATGTCTATTTTCAACACTGGAATATTTTTTCCTACGAGTATGTTTACTTTTTTTAATGATTGAATGGAGTATACTAGTTTGCATTCGCTGACACACACCATCGCTGTTTTTTCTTTTCTTGAAATCAGGAAAATGCACTAATCAATGTGTGGGAATTCATCCCTCTAGCAAAATGCCATCAAACATTGCTATGTACTTGACTCACCCAAATCCTGAAAATTACACCGGCAATTGTTTCCGGCGGTCTTCAGCCACAATGTTGGCCGACTCTCACCAACTTCGGAAGACACGGTGGATGGAAATCTACGTCTGTTGCAGAATCATACATCGAGAATTTGCTCGAAAATAAGAAGAATATTTCTCATCATATTTTAAAAAAAACGTTCAAACTCTATCTCTTCATCGACATCAGTTTCTCGCGAAGCAGCATCATCTCCTGTCGATAATTCAGCATAAATTCAACAAGCTTTCCTCCATGACACATCTAAGGAGAGCTGATCGGCGTTAAATTTGCATAATGCTACCAATGGCACTTTTAATTTTAATATTATTCCTAATTAGTTTTTATTGAAAATAAACAAAAATTATATTAGGTTTCCTTCCTTTCTCATGAAAATTTTAGATATAATATATCATACTCGTAGAAAAAATGTTGTACCTAACACATGCGGAAATGGAATATTCCGCAATTAACAGAACTCCGCTTCGCGTCGTTCGATCAGTACCACTCTCCGCACTTGTTAGGTAAATAACTATTCTAGTGGTTTGCACTTTTCACATATGCAGTCTGTCTTTTCTGACATTGCACAATAAAAATAATTTTCAGATTAATCTTGAGAATATAATATTTTTAATGATTCTAAAAGTGCTGGAATTTGGAAACATGACCTTTCGATAAAATATTTTTTCAGCATTCTGGAATATTGAAATTTATGCACCAAGATTTGCCATTGGTGCTTCGTCACTTAACTTCCGTGATACAGTTTCGATGTACAACTCAACCCCTATTATCCTGAATCCTGAATTCCTCTGAAATTTCATGAGTTTATGAATTCGTATCGCTCGAGATGTGAATTGAAACTATTTGCAAGATGATTATTCAATATCATACTCGTAGGAGGTGACATTTGGAGCTTAACATATATGTAACACTGTCAAACATAATAAAAATTCATTTTATATATTTCAAGGTGGTCTCACTCATTTCAGGTGGTATCATTCATTCCAGGTTTCAGGTTCAAAATTAAAACAAAAAATGTTTAATTGTTGCAAGAATACACATTCTTATTCAATATGGATTTTCTCATTGCAATCAATGAACAATCTGACGCAACACGTGGGATACATGGTTCTAGTGATAGAACCGCATTGGAATCAATAGATTTGTCATAATTTCTATCTTCGTCTTGAACCTAATGGTGAATAATTGTTTCAGTTAATTCAACAAGCTTTTTCCATTTGTATATCTATTCCAAACTGACCAGAAATCATGCCAACTCATCAGAAGTGATTTTTGGGTAAGGGCAATTTCTGAATAGCCTACATTTTATCGACATTCTTCTTTCCCATATTTCAATATACGATATTTATATAATATATATATATATATATATATATATATATATATATATATATATATATATATATATATATATATATATATATATATATAATATATATATATATATATATATATATATATATATATATATATTATAAAAAAAATTATTTTTGTTTTTCTAATATTTTTGGTTTTTACTAACTTTTTAATAAATTTATATATATATATATTTTTGCCCCTTGAATTTAATTTGATATATATTGAGAAATGATATCCATATAAATATTTAATATCTCCGGCTATGCATTTTACCTTTTTCTTTTACCTTATATTCTTCACCTCAGCCAACTCAATCGGTATGCATATGGAATCTCAGAAGTCGGTTCTACTGTGGAGCCCTCTAGTGGTTCCTTGATGGCAATTTCAGATAATAGCAATTCATTGTCGCTCAACCATTGAAAATAATGTAGAATTTAATCAAAATAATAATTTCCTTTATTCAGGAGAAACTTACTTCTACCCAGTCTGCGATAAATAACATAATTAGTGCTTCATAGCAAATATATACACAGCAAATGTGAAATGATGGGATAATGAAGTGAAATTTAACCTAGTTTTGTAGGTTATGTGTTCTTTATGGTATTTCGTGAAAAAATCTATCAAAACTCTTCAAAAGTTTTGTTTTTAATTGCACTGTGGTAACTTTCATGGTTTCAGAAAATACCTGGGACTTCTTGTAACGAGAATGTTCAGTGTTTGGGTTTTTCTCCGGTTCCTGGAAACTGTCGGCTGTGACTTCGCCTCGTATTGGTGAATCTCCGATGAAAAAAGGTTAGAATAACTTTGCATCTGGGATCTTTTTATCTGCTACTGTTCTTCATATCATTTCTCATGTTGTCTTGACAAATAACTGTTTTTCTAATATAAATTGATGTTTTCTCAGGATTTAATTTTATCGTTGGTTCTTCCAAAAATAATTTTGTTCACAATACTTTTCGCTTGTTGATTCCTCTCCCATGATACCAACACATTTTGTCTTTTTTTTTCGAATTTTTTATTTTCACGCACCTTTCGTTGCACTTTTCATTATTTTCACCTTCTTGACAGTTTTTATTAACGAAACATTCCTAACTACCTTACATACTATTCACAAGGCATGTAAAAATCATTCTTTTGACGTTTCTGCTTTTCATACTCTCAAAATTTCAAACTATGCATCAAGATATTTCCTGGCATCTCATTGGCTATTGTGTTCAGATCCAATTTCATATACAGGCTGCTTGTGCTCAAAAATTTATTCGTAAATTTTGATTTCTAAAAATTTTAAAATTATGACAATTGCTTGTACTGTTGAAAACGTGTTTATTTCAAACATAGGTATCAATTGATATCATATGGGGTTTCAGAAAAATGGTAGAATCTTCAGAAAAACTGCAAAATAACATACCACAGATTACTAAATACGAAAAAATTTTATTTATGGTTTTTTTTTCAATTTTTTATTCTTATTTCAACTCTTTGAATATTCAACGTACTTCTGAACATAACAAATTTCCTAAATTTATATTCAACATTTCAATACTAGTTAGCAAAATTTGAATATCAATTTAATTATTTACAAATTATTAATACTACTTCTTTTGTTTCAGGAAACTAACTGTTTCTGGAGGTCCTTTGAATTCAAGAAAGAAAATTATCCAAAGATAACAATATTTACAACATATGATGATTCTTTATACTTGATGAATATTCTCAATATTAAATATTCCTGTCAATAGTATGTGGATGTATTAGTCAATTGCTAGTTTTAGCATTTTGATTTTTTATTCCATATGGTCCTTCAAATGACATTGATAATTTGGCACATATACCTTGTCTCTTGTAAGGTATCCTTGAAGATTATATCATAACTAACTCTCCCTTCTTGAATTTTGTTTGTTTTGTGCCCCTTTTATTTTCCTTTTTAATATATTTGTTGGCATTTCTTCGAATTCCTACACTCACTTCATTCATTAATTCATTCAAATTTCTGTCATTCACTATCCATTCCCTATCAAGTTTTCCTGTCATAATGACATAGGGCATTCTTCAGTAATAGTGCTTGGTACTTCTGAAAATATTTTTCTATTATTTCTAATTTTTTAATTTTGATTTTCTTGTGATGTCAGTCAAGAATATTTTATCACCTCTTGTATATATCTTTCAGCAGGGTTTGATGATGGAGGTCTAATACTGGTAAAATTCAATTGTATTCCGAATGTTGTACGATGTTGATAGCAATACCCTACGTTTTCCAACTTGGCGTATTTCTGATTCGAAACTCTATAAGTACGTCCAGTTCAAGAAAATTCCTGGTCTGGATTTTCATGACGATTGGAAGCTCGTTATTCCTAGGAATAAACGAAAAGACATTTTGTTGAAGTGTCATGATGATCTTCAGGCTGGACACCCCGGGGTATTCAAAACTTTCAAGCGGGTATTTGAGCATTTTTATTGGCCTGAAATGAAGGCAGATATATCTTCTTATGTCAAAAGATGTAAGGTGTGTTGTGAAAACAAACCTGAACAGCGGAAGCCAGCCGGTTTGTTAACACTTCATAGGGTTGTAGACGGACCTTTCCAGTTAGTATGTTGTGATTTGATAGGCCCTCTTCCTAGGTCCAATCGTGGGCTCAAGTTCATTGTAGTGATGGTTGATAATTTCAGTAAGTTTTCTCTAGTGATTTCCCTACGCAATTCTACTGCAAAGTTAGTATGTACGGCTGTGGAAGATCACTTATTTTTAATGGTTGGACTACCTAAATTTCTACTTTCCGATAATGGTAGTCAGTTTCGAAGCAAGTAGTTCAAGAATTTGCTTGCTAATTATGCGGTTGTGCAGATTTTCACTGCCAATTACCACGCTCAGGCAAACCCAACTGAACGGGTCAATAAAACTTTGGAGACTATGATTCGTTGTTATGTGAGTGAAAATCATAAAGAATGGGATAAAATGTAATCTAAAGTGCATGTGCGATCAGAACTCCGGTACATGAGTCTATGGGGCGTACCCCATATTTTGTTGTTTTTGGTAGGGAATTTCCTATGAATTTGGAAATTGGTGTGCCTGATTCTTCCGGGGATTTCACGGTTGACCAAGAAATTTCGGCACGTGATCGAAGCAAACCTTCACAGCAGTTGTATAAGGAGGTCAAAGGTGAACTGTTAAAGGCAGCGGAAAGGAATAAACGTTATTATGATCTTCGCCATAGAGACGTAAAATATGAAGTCGGCGATGAAGTTTATCGTGAGAATTTTGTACAGTCTGATGCAGCTAAATTTTATTTTTCTAAGCTGGCAAATAAGTTTGTGGGCCCCTTTATAGTTTCTTAAAAGGTTTCACCATGGGTGTACGAGCTCAAAGACCCCGATGGCAGGTTTAGTGGAAGATGGCATGCCAAAAATTTGAAACCAGGTCCGAAATGAGTTGTGGATAATTGTTAGAACTCCCTGCATTAGTAAAACATTAACAATTTGATAGATTTGTCAAATGATATGAGAATTGCCATTCAAGAACTGAATATATATTTCATTAGTTATTGACTCCCCATTCAATATATCACAGGAGATAACAGTTGGCGACGAAGGATTATGGATTCTGAGGTGTTCGTGAAGTTGTTGGAACAGCAGAACAGAATTCTGGAAATGCTTACACTGAAGATAAACACTGACATGTTTTCTGAAAACACTGAGTTTATCATCGAATCAGTGGCCAGAAACATAGTTGAATTTGTACCAGATCCAGAAAACAATATCACATTCGAATCTTGGTATGAAAGATACGAAGATTTGTTTATCCTCGATGGAAAAAAGTTGGATGATGCAGCCAGAGTTCGACTTTAACTGCGAAATCTCAATACTATTGCACATGAAAGGTACACTAACTTCATTTTGCCGGAACACCCCAGAGAGATTCAGTTCGGAGAAACTATAAAGATTCTCAAGAAAATTTTTGGAGAACAATCATCTATATTCAGTACTCGATACAAGTGTCTACAGCTGAATGAAATCGAATGCGATGATTTTTTAACATATGCTGGTATTGTGAACAAACATTGTGAAGCTTTCAAATTGGAGAAGCTCAACGAGAATCAATTCAAATGTCTCATGTTTATAATTGGATTGAAATCTTTCGAATATTCGGACATCACAACAGGTCTTTCATCAACAATTGACAAAGATGAAAAAGACAACATCTCTTTGGAATATTTAGTGGATGAATGTCATCGAATATCGAGTTTGAAGAAAGATACAGCTCTCGTTGAACACATAACTAGTGCCACAGTTCACGCAGTTTTCACCAAGGAAAAGAAACATCAAAGCAGTTTCGACAAACCCAGAACACCTTGTTGGTAATGCGGGGAGATGCATTTCAAGAAGGATTGCAGTTTCTCTAAACGCAAATGTGGATTCTGTTCCTAAATTGGACATAAAGAAGGCTATTGTTCCTGTTTCACAGATAAAACGACAGAAACTCATCAAACCAAAAACAGTAAGTGGTTCAAGAAGAATGAAGGTCAAAATGAAAATACGAAAAATATATTCATCAACCAAATAAACTCTTCCCGGAAATTCGTCACTTTGGTCATCAATGGTGTACAAACATCACTTCAGCTTGACACCGCGTCAGATATCACAATCATTGATGAAAACGTATGGAAAACAATTGGCCAACCAGAAATAATACAAACTCAGGAAGTTGCGTTCAACGCTTCCAAACAAGAGGTGAATTTATTTGGGAGAATAAACTGTCAAGAGATACTGGGTGATCATTCACAACCGGTAGAGAAGACATGTTTCGTGACATCAAAGAATGAGTTGAATATAATGGGAATCGACTGGATCGAGGAATTTGGATTATGGGACATTCTAATCAATCCAATCTGCAAGAAAATTGATTCATCTTCCCAGACACTATCGAAAATAAGTTTGGAATACTTAAAAAGCATTTTTCCAAAGGTTTTCAAGGGGACACTGCACCAAATCAAAAGTGAAGATACATACAAAGGCCGGTGCCAAACCCATTTATCAACCGAAACGACCAGTAGCGTACAATGTTAGTCAATTAGTTGAGGAGGAATTGGACCGATTAGAGAGAGAGGGAGCAATTACACCTATTGATTTTTCTGATTGGGCAGCACCAATTGTAGTAGTTAGCAAACCGAATGGAAAAATTCGTATTTGTGCCGATTACTCAACAGGCCTAAATGATGTTATAGAATCACATTGTTATCCATTGCCAGTTCCAGAGGATATTTTTTCGAAAATTTCAAATGGAGTTATATTCAGCAACCTTGACTTATCCGATGCCTATCTACAGGTCGAAGTTGACGATGAATCCAAGAAACTTCTGACAATTTCAACACACAGAGGGCTCTACTTGTTCCATCGTCTTTCTTTTGGAGTCAAGATGGCCTCAGGAGCTTTTCAGTAGTTGATGGATACTATGTTAGCGGGTTTGGATATGGTCGCTCCTTATCTAGATAATATCATCGTTTCTGGTAGAACCGAGATGGAACATAATCAAAATATCTTCAAAGTTCTGAAACGCATTCAGGATTATGGTTTCCGCCTGAAAATTGAAAAATGCAAGTTTTTCTTGTCACAAATGAAATATTTGGGTCATATTCTAAATAAAAATGGATTCAGACCTGATCCATCAAGGATCACAGCGATTTCACAAGTGCCACCACCCAATGATCTCACAACACTTCGATCATTTTTGAGTGCCATCAATTAATATGGCAAATTTGTGAACAACATGAAGCAGATTCGTGTACCGCTCGATGATCTTTTGAATAAAGACACCAAATGGAATTGGTCAGATAAATGCCAAAAAGCATTTGAGAAACTGAAGGCTGTAATGTCTTCTGATTTATTACTCACTCTTTATAAAACAGGAATATCTATTATTGTAGCAGCTGATGCATCAGGCTATGGTCTTGGAGCGTGTATTGTCCACAAATTTCCAAATGGAAGTATCAAAGCAATTTGTCACGCCTCTCGTTCTTTAACATCAGCGGAACAAAAATACAGTCAAATAGAAGAAGAGGGCCTTGCACTCATTTTTGCCGTGACCAAATTCCACAAAATGATTTTCAGAAGGAAATTTACACTTCAGTCAGATCACAAACCACTTTTGTCAATTTTTGGATCGAAAAAAGGCATTCCTGTGTACATTGCAAATTGTATACAAAGATGGGCCCTGACTTTGCTCTCATATGATTTCAATATCGAATACACATCATATCTGACATTTGGACATGCGGATGTTTTATCCAGACTTATGGACCGCGAATCGAAGCACGATGAAGAGTTTGTCGTTGCAGCTCTGTATATGGAAAATACAGTCAAGCAAATTATCGAGGAAGCTACGAATTATTTTCCAATAACAGCTGAAATGATAGCGAGAGAGACTCCCAAAGATCCTGTTCTAAAAAAAGTATCAGACTACATTTCCTACAGTTGGCCTCAAGCAATAGACGAACCAGATATTCGAAAATTCCATAATAGAAGAGAATCTCTATCTATATCAGAAAATTGTATACTCTTTGGATGTCGAGTGGTCATTCCCACCATTTTTCGGAAGAGGATTGTGAAACAACTACATGAAGGACATCCTGGAAGAGATAGAATGAAAGCGTTAGCCAGGAGTTATGTTTATTGGCCTGGTATAGATAAAGAAATCGGAAATTTCATCTATCAATGAATCTCCTGCCTGCAAGCTTCAAAATTACCTTTGAAAACGGAACTAGCATCTTTGCCAATACCAAGTGAACCCTGGACTAGGTTCCTGTGAATGGATACAGTTTTCTCATCATAGTGGATGCTTATGCCAAATGGCCCAAAGTTTACAAGATGGAGACAACCACTGCTACGTATACCATCAAGGAACTAAAGGGATTATTTTCAATTTTCGGACTTCCAAGAACCATAGTTTCAGATAATGGTACACAATTTACCAGTTCACTCTTTGAAGATTTCTGCCAAGTTAACGAAATTAATCATATCCGTACACCAGTTTACCATCCCCAATCAAATGGTTTGGCAGAACGCTTTGTAGATACTTTCAAACGCGCTCTAAGAAAAATGAGCGGAGAAGAAACTACGTATGAGATCATAACTACATTTTTTCAGACCTATCGTTCGAATCCAAACAGGAATGCTCCAGAAGGAGCCTGCAGAATTGATGTTTGGAAGAAAAACAAGATGAATTATGGATTTAGTACTACCTTGTTCCAAAAAACAACTCAAGAATGGAACACGAATTCAATAAGAAACATGGAGCGAAGAAACGAAATTTCGAAGTTGGTCAACCAGTTCACACAACAAACAAAAGTGGGAATGTTATGTACAACGTGTTCCTTGAGGAAGAAACTTATTCGTATGATGAGATGCCTGTTGAGGTTGGATGCTGACTATTAACCATTTACGTGACCAAGGACGTTAGTCAACGGAACTGAACATCATTTTGGAGTTATACCACCGAGCGATTAGAGTACTTAAGCTTCTTAGAGTATCTTCGTTGGATTTTTTTTCTTGGGTGGAACCCCAAGGATCCTACAGATAAGCCTAGCATTACGAACTGATTTTTTTTTATATATCCAGTTAGTATTCTTTACTTAGGACCTTCGTATTTGAGTATAGATGGTGTGTACCACCATAAATATATCACAGGTATCCGTGTGAACGTCATATGTGCATATCTGGCATACCTGATTATTATTATTTTTGTTATATGAAACTGATTCCATCAAAATCTCTATCCCTTTATATCGGTGTTATTCATGTAACATTTTCATCATTGGCCATATAAAGTACTGCAATTCTATAATAGTCATTTCACCAAATGTTATCTTCGATTGATACTCAAGTAAAGTATTGTGTAGAAAGTTCCGTTTGATTTTTGATATATGGGTATCAACAGTAAAAGTTGAGTGTACATGGTGGGTCCCAAAACATCCGGGAGTTTTCTAACTTTACTGCCAAAAATTAGTGGTGCCCAAATGTATATATATTTGTTTTTATCTCCACACCGGTTCTCTGACTCGTAGGCGAGTATATATGTGTATACGTATATATATACAGTGGGGAATAACGGGGATCTTCAGTCAGCACAAGTGTTGAACTATGAAAAACTCTTTAATACGTTGGACCGAGCTTTCGTATTATAGAGTTTTTCATAGTTCAACACTTGTGCTGACTGAAGATCTCCGTTATTCCCCACTGTTCATACCAATTTTCAGTCATTATTTCTAAATTCATATATATATATATATATATATATATATATATATATATATATATATATATACACATTTTTTTTGATTTTGTCTCTTGCACGTGCGCATTTGAGCACCCATTCCTAGGAATCTTATTTGATATTTCATTTCAACAAAAGGACGTCGCAATGCTATCCCCTGTAAATGACGTCAGCTTTGCAGTTATAGGTAGAATATTACTATCAATATTCAAATATTGAAAGTTCTTGAAATAAATAACATTTGCTTCCGCCCCTGTATCTATACCACATTCCAACGTCTTATTATTAACTAACAAATCTAATGTCCATATTGTTTTGACATATCTGATATGATATTTTGAAGCATTGGAATCAACGTCAATATCTTGAACATCATGATCATAAGTTTCTTGATTTTTACTTTGACAACTTTGACTTTGACATTTTCTTTGACATTGACTTTGATCATGACATTGGGAAAAATTCAAACTACCAACAACAAACATTTCATCATCATCATCCTCTAACTGAATATTCTCACTTTCATCTGTAGTTACAGTTCTGACATTTTTATTGCGAAAACAGCATTTTGCAAAGTGTCCAATTCTTCCGCAAATGCTGCACGTAACATATTGTGCTGGGCACATGAATTTATCAATTTCTCCGTATCTTGTACATATAATGCGTGAATGACCCACTCGACGACTATTTGATGTACCTTCAACTTGATTAGACAAATGACTATTTTTCGATTTCTGCCAATTAGCTGAATTCCGTGCTGATGATCTTCCGACTTTTTCGACGACAACTTCTGTGCTTTTATCCAAATTTCTTGCCTGCAACTGAGTTATTTCAATAGCTTTTGCATTTTTTATTGCCTTATTCATATTCAGGGACTCTTATAGTAGAAGTTTTTCTTTGATTGCTTGATTGGACAGACCCACGATGAACATATCCATTACATATATATATATATATATATATATATATATATATATATATATATATATATATATATATATATATATATATATATATATATATATATGTATATATATATATATATATATATATATATATATATATATGTGTATACGTATGTATATATACATTCTTCTTGATTTTGTCTCTTGCACGTGCGCACTTAAGCTTCCATTCCTAGGAATCTTATTTGATATTCCATTTCAACAAAACGACGTCGCAAAAGCAAGCTGAAAGAAATCAAAGACTCTACTGAAGCTGATCCAGACTTACAAGTTGTAATTTCTTATTGTCATAACGAATGGCCTAATTCAAAAAATAAAGTACCACTATCTGTGAAGCCTTTCTTCAATATTCGTGCGGATTTTCCTACTTTCAAAGATCTTTTATTCAAAAATAATTTACTCGTTATCCCAAGTTCTATGCGAACTCAAATTTCGAATATTATTCATGAAGGTCATTTAGGAATTGACAGATGTTTGAGACAAGCTCGTAGTATAGTTTCTTGGCCAAATATATCTGTTGATATGGAAAATAAAGTGGAACAATATTTTATTTGCTTAAAATACAGAAATTCTAATTCTTCAGAACCACTATTGCCACATGAAGAGCCTTCATTGCGTTGGCACAAAGTTGCTTTTGATTTTTTCTGTTTTAATAATGTCAATCATTTGTTGATTGTAGATTATTTTTCGAAATATTTTGAAATATCTCAAACAAATTTAATAAATTCATCTCAGGTGATAAAGATCTGTAAATCGATTTTCTCTCGTCATGACATCCCAGTTGAACTAATTTCTGATAATGGTCCACCATTTAATTCTAGAGAGTTTGAAGATTTCACCGTTGAATGGGACATCAACCATAGGACATCGAATCCTTATCACTCAAAAAGTAATGATTTAGTTGGAAGAACAGTAGGAGTTGTTAAAAATATTCTGAAGGAAAGTCATGAGTCAAATTCTAATACCTTTACTGGTTTTCTACAGTATAGAAATACACAACAGGCTAGTGGTGTTTCTCTAGCACTATTACTCATGTCTAGGACTTTGAGAATGAAATTGCCAATCAACGAAACCGATCTCAAACCTAAAGTTATAGACCATCACAAATATAAAAAAGTTTTAAGGGAGACAAGAAATGAAATGAAATCATATTATGATGGAGGTACTAAACCACTTTCACCTTTGAAAGTAGGATATAATGTACATTATGAGAAAACCCCAACTTCTCTATGGTTTTCAGCTCCAACTGTTCAAATAGGTCATGAACCACGATCATGTATCATAGGAACACCAGAAGACGTTGATTTTCGTCGTAATAGACAACATTTCATCAATCAAAAACAAAATGTTACTCATAAATCTCCATCTTTGACTGAAAACAATCAGTGTCTTGATGATGTTCATGATGATAATGTCTCTAGTAATAGTCAGACAATTTTGTTTCCTAACACAACAGTTACTCGCAGTGGTAGACAAATAATTAGACCTCGTAGATTCACATTCTCTGAAACTGACTTCGGCTAGTAGTCTGATTGCAATTGTGAACAATTTCTTTTAAAAAAAGGGCATGTAGTGATATTCATAACATGGCCCATATACTATCTATAGTATGATGATTTAGGGAGCTCATGTAATATAAAATAGTTGGGCAGAGACATGTCATGTGATGTCACGTATGTACTGATAGATGTTTGTATAATAAAGTTTTTTCAGTTCTTTGAGTAGTTATTCAATATATATAAAAAAAAAGTCGTCAATATATAAATGCTTGGAACTAGCCTCATCTAGTTTTATCATCCAAAATCCTGATTGCAAATCTAATGTTGGAACTGGTATTTCACAGATTGCTTTTATTTTTCTATTATCCGGGCCCATACCACGACTACTGAAAGTATGTCCGAAATAATTGACTTCCGGCAGTAGACATATACATTTCTCATTGTTAAACTTCGAATTCAATTCTCGGGCTCTCTGCAGAACGTTTCTTGAAATTTCATTGTGACCCTCCAAAGTTTCACTAAAAATCAATATGTCATCGATATAGACTACAACACCTTGTATATCAACGAATGTTTCAGTTATTGTTTTGTGAAATATTTCTGGTGCAGATGACACTCCATAAGGTAGGCGTGAAAATCTGAATCCACCGAAAAGTGTTCCAAATGTGCACAGTTCGGAACTAGCCTCATCTAGTTTGATCATCCAAAATCCTGATTGCGCATCTAATGTTGAAAAATATTTCACACCAGCTAACTTTGATCGCATGTATTCGATTGTTGGTGAAGGGTAATAACTTCGCTTGATAGCAATATTCAAATTTCTAGGATCCAGACACACTCGAAGTGTTTTATTTTTCTTTTCAACCAAAACAACAGAATTCACCCAGTCAGTATGCTCATTCACTTTTCCAATGACATTTAGTGAAATCATGCGTTCTAGCCCTTCCTTGAATCTGTCAATCAAGTTAAACGGAATTTTTCGAGGAGAGTTAATGACAGGAGTGATTTCTTCATTATTTGTTATATGACACTCTTCAGGCAGACATCCAAGTCCTTGAAAAACATCATTGTCATCATCAATCAGAGATGAATGACTAACTGAAAATACCCTCTTAATTAACCCCAGTTCTTCACAGGTTGGTAGACCAATAACAGTCTGACACTCTATATTTGCAACTATAAAGTCAACTGTGACCGACAAATTATTATATATGATGCAATTTATAGATTATTTGCCTTTGATAGGAATGCTATCCCCTGAAAATGACGTCAGCTTTGCAGGTATGGGTGGAATATTACTATCAATATTCAAATATTGAAAGTTTTCGAGAAAAATAACATTTGCTTCCGGCCCTGTATCTATACCACATTTCAACGTCTTATTATTAACTAACGAATCTAATGTCCATGTTGTTTTGACATTTTTGATATGATATTTTGAAGCATTGGAATCAACGTCAATATCTTGAACGTCATGATCATAAGTTTCTTGATTTTCACTTTGACAACTTTGACTTTGACATTTTCTTTGACATTGACTTTGATTGTGACATTGGGAAAAATTCAAACTACCAACAACAACAACATTTCATCATCATCATCCTCTAACTGAATATTTTCACTTTCATCTATAGTTTTGACATTTTTATTGCGAAAATAACATTTTGCAAAGTATCTAATTTTTCTGCAAATGTTTCTCGTAACATTTTGTGCTGGGCACTTGAATTCATGAATTTCTCCGCATCTTGTACATACACTGCGTGTTCGACTCACCTGACGACTATTTGATGTACCTTCAACTTGATTAGACAAATGACTATTTTTCGATTTCTGCCAATTAGCTGAATTCTGTGCTGATGAACTTCCGACTTTTGCGACGACAACTTCTGTGCTTTTATTCAAATTCCTTGCCTGCAACTGAGTTATTTCAATAGCTTTTGGAATGTTTATTGCCTCATCCAGATTCTTGTAGAAGTTCCACTTTGATTGCTTGATTGGACAGACCCACGATGAACATATCCATTACTGAACTCTCTCGCAGCGTATCCAGTTCACAAGAAAAACTCTTATATTTCAGATCAGTTAGAAAATCATCAATGGATTCACTCGACTTTTGAACTCTTTGTCAGAAAATTATGACGTTCTATTGTCAATGTGCCTTATATTTGGCAACCAATTCATCATATTAACAGAAATCCATGTCTATACCGAATGAATTGAAAATGGACAGTGCTTCGCTACCAATGTGATGTGAAAATGAAGCTACTTTTCATTGCTCATCTGAATTTTCTAGACAACTCGCTCTCATAAAGATCTTGAAATGTTGATACCACATTTCTCAATTGTGTGCTATGTTACCTTCTAGCGACAAGACAGAAATATTATTATTAATAGATATTTTTGAAGCTCTTATATTATTGAAGTGCTGGTTGACTCGGGAGAAGTATTAGGCATTTCATTTGACTTCTTTCCGGAACTACTTCAGACTGGACTTGATGACTGCCAATTGACGACTCCTGTCGGACTGTGACAAATTTCGACTTGTTAGCTTTACGGTTCTTCTCTTAGGTATTCACAAACCTGACACCATGTGAAAATCTGAATCGACCGAAAGGTGTTCCAAATGTGCACGGCTTGAAACTAGCCTCATCTAATTTCATCACCCAAAATCCTGATGGCGCATCTAATGCTGGAACTGGTATTTTTTATCAATATCCAATTGAGAATGTTTCCTTTTTCAACGGTAATTGAATTATATTAGAGAATGAGGTGAGTCAGACAAATTGATTCTTCAAGAATAATCAATTTCAGAATTTCCAGATCATCTAGTCTCACTACTCGTTCGGAATAACAATAAAATAAAATCAACATCTAATAGGGCCAATATTTGCTATCCATCTGTCTTGAAATGTTTCTTGTAAAAATTGATTAACGTCTCTTTTGCAATGTGGGCGAGCTCCATCGTGTTGAAACCACAACCGATGTAAATTAGCAATGGGAATATCATCGAAATATTTACTGAAAGTTTGTCTGAGGAAGTCCAGATAACGTTCGCCATTGAGCGTCCCGGCAAAGATGTAGGGACCTAGAACTCGATCCTTCAAAATTGCAGCCCATACATTTAGACCAAACCGCACTTAAGGTCTCGCTTCTCTAAAATTATTTTCATTGATTTGTGACCAAACATGCTCGTTGTTCCTATCCTATTGAAAATTCATCCGACCAAATAATACTATTCAAAAAGTTTCTGTCATCGCCCAATTTTTGCAACATCCAATTACAAAAATTTTGTTGTCTTTCGGCGTCTCCTGGATACAATTCATGAACAATTTTAACTTTATAGCATTTGAATCTGTTTTTTCCTAAAGTACGCCATACTGTAGTTTCTCAGCAATTCGTACTGTTGATTTTGATTGATTTTCATCGATCTGAAATATGGAGATGAGCCTAATTAACATTTTTTCAGTATTACCCACTTACCGCTTGAAGTATGTTTTCCTGTAACTCAATAGGATTGATGTTCCCATATTTTCTCCTTGGTTTTGTGAAAGATCCATATTCGCGAAAGTTCCTGTCCAAAAGTCTAAAATATGTGGGATGCGGCTGATGTCTTTCTGGGTACAGATCTAAATAATTTTCAGCGGAAAGATGAATGTTCCTATTATTTCTGTAGAAAACGTTAACCATATCTCTTTTCTGCTCTGTGGGGAAACCCATTTTCAGTACTAACAGATTTTTCATCATATACCAACGATAATTTCCAAGAAACTGTGGAAATATTTATATATATATATATATATATATATTATAGGTAAATATATATATATATATATATATATATATTATATATATATATATATATATATATAAAGGGCTATTCAAATTCGAGTCTATGCATGGGGATTTCGATAACCGTAAGAGATCGTTGAATGAGGGGCAAAGTAGCATATTCCAGAAGTCAATGATATGGATAAAAAAAATCTGATCTAGCTTCTTTAGTTCTGGAGTTATACAGAAAAAATCGAAATCTTCGAAATTCTTCTTTTGCCTATATCTTTTTATTTTAAGATTTTTTTTTCAATTGCAACTTTCTGTAGGCTATCCGAATATCTGAATATAAATTATATACAGGGTATCGTATAAATTGGGCCACCCTCAACTTTTAATTTTCAAATACGGACCTGTATTTTTTTGCATTTCATTGAATGCCAAGAGTCATGTTTCATATTGAAGTAGTATTTTCATCTGAATTACAGAGTGTTTTGGAAATATTGAACTATTATCATCCAGCCGAAATTGAATTACATAGAATACGGTATAGAATGCCTAGGATTTGGAAGAAAATCAACATTATTCGACGAAGAATGTCTTCTTCAAGAATTTATCCATATTTCAGTTCACGCAACCCATGATCAATGTGCGAAAATGTGAAAATGTACGTGTATGTGCATATAATCATTGCAAAAAAAAATCTTCGAATGGCAATCTTCATACTCCAGACACCAATTTAGAAATATTTCATTTCACTCACTTTTCGAACTACCCATATTTTTCAGCAAATTCATGGGCATTCTGTTGCTATATACAACAATTATGATTAAACCACTTGAGTTCTCATAGTATGCTTTGGAAAATTAATATTTAGTTCACCTCACTTGTCAATATTTCCACAGTTTCTTGGAAATTATCGTTGGTATATGATGAAAAATCTGTTAGTACTGAAAATGGGTTTCCCCACAGAGCAGAAAAGAGATATGGTTAACGTTTTCTACAGAAATAATAGGAACATTCATCTTTCCGCTGAAAATTATTTAGATCTGTACCCAGAAAGACATCAGCCGCATCCCACATATTTTAGACTTTTGGACAGGAACTTTCGCGAATATGGATCTTTCACAAAACCAAGGAGAAAATATGGGAACATCAATCCTATTGAGTTACAGGAAAACATACTTCAAGCGGTAAGTGGGTAATACTGAAAAAATGTTAATTAGGCTCATCTCCATATTTCAGATCGATGAAAATCAATCAAAATCAACAGTACGAATTGCTGAGAAACTACAGTATGGCGTACTTTAGGAAAAAACAGATTCAAATGCTATAAAGTTAAAATTGTTCATGAATTGTATCCAGGAGACGCCGAAAGACAACAAAATTTTTGTAATTGGATGTTGCAAAAATTGGGCGATGACAGAAACTTTTTGAATAGTATTATTTGGTCGGATGAATTTTCAATAGGATAGGAACAACGAGCATGTTTGGTCACAAATCAATGAAAATAATTTTAGAGAAGCGAGACCTTAAGTGCGGTTTGGTCTAAATGTATGGGCTGCAATTTTGAAGGATCGAGTTCTAGGTCCCTACATCTTTGCCGGGACGCTCAATGGCGAACGTTATCTGGACTTCCTCAGACAAACTTTCAGTAAATATTTCGATGATATTTCCATTGCTAATTTACATCGGTTGTGGTTTCAACACGATGGAGCTCGCCCACATTGCAAAAGAGACGTTAATCAATTTTTACAAGAAATATTTCAAGACAGATGGATAGCAAATATTGGCCCTATTAGATGTTGATTTTATTTTATTGTTATTCCGAACGAGTAGTGAGACTAGATGATCTGGAAATTCTGAAATTGATTATTCTTGAAGAATCAATTTGTCTGACTCACCTCATTCTCTTATATAATTCAATTACCGTTGAAAAAGGAAACATTCTCAATTGGATATTGATAAAAAATACCAGTTCCAGCATTAGATGCGCCATCAGGATTTTGGGTGATGAAATTAGATGAGGCTAGTTTCAAGCCGTGCACATTTGGAACACCTTTCGGTCGATTCAGATTTTCACATGGTGTCAGGTTTGTGAATACCTAAGAGAAGAACCGTAAAGCTAACAAGTCGAAATTTGTCACAGTCCGACAGGAGTCGTCAATTGGCAGTCATCAAGTCCAGTCTGAAGTAGTTCCGGAAAGAAGTCAAATGAAATGCCTAATACTTCTCCCGAGTCAACCAGCACTTCAATAATATCAAGAGCTTCAAAAATATCTATTAATAATAATATTTCTGTCTTGTCGCTAGAAGGTAACATAGCACAAAATTGAGAAATGTGGTATCAACATTTCAAGATCTTTATGAGAGCGAGTTGTCTAGAAAATTCAGATGAGCAAAGAAAAGTAGCTTCATTTTTACATCACATTGGTAGCGAAGCACTGTCCATTTTCAATTCATTCGGTATAGACATGGATTTCTGTTAATATGATGAATTGGTTGCCAAATATAAGGCACATTGTGCTCCTGAAAAAAATTGACAATAGAACGTCATAATTTTCTGACAAAGAGTTCAAAAGTCGAGTGAATCCATTGATGATTTTCTAACTGATCTGAAATATAAGAGTTTTTCTTGTGAACTGGATACGCTGCGAGAGAGTTCAGTAATGGATATGTTCATCGTGGGTCTGTCCAATCAAGCAATCAAAGTGGAACTTCTACAAGAATCTGGATGAGGCAATAAACATTCCAAAAGCTATTGAAATAACTCAGTTGCAGGCAAAGAATTTGAATAAAAGCACAGAAGTTGTCGTCGCAAAAGTCGGAAGTTCATCAGCACAGAATTCAGCTAATTGGCAGAAATCGAAAAATAGTCATTTAAAATAAAAAGATATAGGCAAAAGAAGAATTTCGAAGATTTCGATTTTTTCTGTATAACTCCAGAACTAAAGAAGCTAGATCAGATTTTTTTTTTATCCCTATCTTTACGGTTATGAATATGCACTTTGCCCTCAAATTAATAGCCCTTATTTTATTATGAAATCCCCATGCATAGATATTTATATATATATATATATATATATATATATATATATGCTGATAATATATATATATATATATATATATATATATATATATATATATATATATATATATATATATTATCAGGATGGATTACGGAAGGTTCAAGGGGCTGTTCAATTTTCTGAGCGGATCTACTGAAGATTGAAGAAAAAGAGCTTTTGTCTTCTATAGGGGGTACAGTGATAAATACAAAATATATAGTGCGCGTCAAAATTATGGAACAAATTCGATATTTTGCAAGCCATGTACGTTTGACAGAAATCCTTGAATAGGTAGATTTTCATTTTAAAATGCCGATTTTTATGTATATTCTAAAGAGGTTATGTCACTGGTTTTGACATGGTGACGTAATCGTTTTTTTTTCAAATTGGAATAGATGTCTTGTGATACCTCATCTGGAAAGCCTTTCAATACTGCATTCAATGATAATAATTAATAAGTTTTTTTTTTGTACAAAATTAATATTTTATTTCAATAAGAGAATAACATTATATCCAACAGAATAGAACAGTTAAATAAGATGTTCGAAATGCCACCCACCAGTCTCTTGACAATAAGCAAATCTACGGACACATTCCCCTTGCACATAACGAATAGCTTCCGGAGTAATTCTGTTAATTTGGATCCTAATTCGATTTTTCAACTCTTGTAGATTTTGCGGCCTTTCTACATAGACCTTCGATTTCAAATAACCTCACAAGAAAAAATCCAGGGGCGTAAGATCTGGAGATCTTAGGGGCCACTCTATCGGTCCGCGTCTACCAATCCACCTCCTAGGAAAACAGTTATTCAAAAACTCGCGAACATCACGTGCATAGTACGGGGGTGCACCATCTTGTTGCAACCAAATACTTTCAGTTGGTGAGTTAGGATTGTTGGCGTTTGGAAAAATATATTTTTATTATTATTATATTATGAAATTCTTGTATTGTCATCGGTCCTTGATACGTGTGACAAATTTCAGATTATTCGAAAGATTGGAAGTGGGTGAATATTTACTTCCAAGATTTTATTACATTGGGAGTTATTCAGTTACAAGTAAAGATAATAAAAGCGTATTAAAAAATGCATTATTTTACTTTTTTGAGCCAAGGCTCTAATCCCCTAGACTGCCCTGGCAGACTAGTGAGTCAGTGCTCTACTACACCAATGGATCCTTTCCAAATATTAATAGTTAGCTAATTCCTAGTCTAAAATGGAAACAAAAGACAATCACAAATGAATGCCATAATAGGCAAGTTAGTGTCAAATAAATGTCAGATGAAATATCAACAAATATTATTCACAAATTCTAAGTGAAAAGGTTCTAAAAGTAAACTATGGCTACTTTAAGTGAAACCCAATGCATAGAAATTTTAATTTTATTGGATGCGGAGATAGAACTAGAACTCAGCAAGAGGTATGCGACTTGTTCAATGCGAAGTATCCAAATAGACCTATCAGTCGTTCAACAGTCAGTAAGATTGAGAAAAAATTTATAGAAACTGGTCATGTCAAACATATTCCGAATGCTGGACGTCCTAGAATAGAAGAAAACGTGAAACTTGATGTTCTATTGGGTGTAGAGAATAATCCTCACCATTCTTCACGACAAATTGCAGCAGACCTTGACAAATCCCAAAGTTCTGTATTACGTATTCTAAAAGCAGAAAAGTACCATCCATACAAAGTACAGCTACATCAACAACTCAATGATGATGATCCCGATCGCCGTGTGGAGTTCTGTGAAATGATGTAGGATTTGTGTAACCGCAATCCACGTTTTATAAAACAAATTCTGTGTTTCGATGAGGCTACGTTTTGCCTGAATGGTTCAGTAAATCGTCAGAATTGCAGATATTGGAGTGGGGATGATCCTCACTGGATGATGGACGGGCATACTCAATACCCTCAGAAAGTCAATGTTTGGGCAGGGATAATAAACGACAGGATTATTGGCCCATATTTTTTCGAAGGAAATCTCACAGGGGAGCGTTACTTGGAATTTTTTTGAAAGGAACTCATTCCTAGCCTTGCCGATATTTTTCCAAACGCCAACAATCCTAACTCACCAGATGAAAGTATTTGGTTGCAACAAGATGATGCACCCCCGCACTATGCACGTGATGTTCGCGAGTTTTTGAATAACTGTTTTCCTAGGAGGTGGATTGGTAGACGCGGACCGATAGAGTGCCCCCCAAGATCTCCAGATCTTATGCCCCTGGATTTTTTCTTGTGACGTTATTTGAAATCGAAGGTCTATGTAGATAGGCCGCAAAATCTACAAGAGTTGAAAAATCGAATTAGGATCGAAATTAACAGAATTACTCCGTTATTCGCAATGTGCAAGAGGAATGTGTCCGTAGATTTGCTTATTGTCAAGAGACTGGTGGATGGCATTTCAAACATCTTATCCAACTATTCTAGTTTGTTGTATATAAAGTTATTGTCTTATTGAAATAAAATATTAATTTTTGTTCACCCTGTACAAAAAAAATATAATCAATTATTATCATTGAATGCAATATTGGAAGGCCTTTCAGATGAGGTATCACAGGACATCTATTCCAATTTAAAAAAATTACCGATTACGTCACCATGTCAAAACCAGTGACATAACCTCTTTAGAATATACATAAAAAAATCGGCTTTTTAAAATAAAAACGACTTCTATTATGATTTTTGTCAAAAGTACATGGCTTGCGAAATATCGAATTTGTTCCATAATTTTGAGGCGCACTGTATAGATAGAAGTTATACAATTACATTTTCATATACGGGTCAAAACCTACGGTATCTGCCGTGATTCAAGTCGAAATCTTTGATGATCACAAATCCACTACTACATGAGGTACAATTCCAGTAATGTTGACATACCCTCCGGAATCGCTCGAAGGTTAGGTCAGGCAATATGTGGTCTCCATAGAGGCGTAGCAAACTGTCATCATCTTGGTTGAACAAAACAAGCATATTGCTGTTGGCTCGGACTAGTTGTTTGGGAATTCTCGAATATATCTGACAAAAATATTCTCGAATTTTCCGCTGTTCTTCATCGAAAATGAATACCTATTCTGGTAGAGCCTCTCTAGGGGTGATGACGCCAGCGAAATCATAGAAAGGGTAATAAGTTATTCCAGGCACGTCGCTCAGCACCTTCTCGAAATATTGATACTTGGAATGATATAAGGAACTCGAGAATACTTAGATATTCTGGAATCTGACGCCATTTTCGCAGAGTAGTAGGGAGAGTATGAAATGTTTTTTCTCAGCGTCGTCACGCCCGCAAATAAAACCAGGAAAAGATTCGACAAAAACATGCCATGTTTACTCACTCTGTAACGAAGTTACTATTTTCCTGCTATGTTTATCAACCAAAAGCTCCATGTGAGGATTTAAATTCATCTTGACGGTAATAATAGGTCTAAAAATACTTTTCGTGTTCGTGATAAATCCGTGGTTCACACCTAAGCCGATAAATAGGCTAAACACCCTCCGTAAATCACGCCAATACCGCGACGCGTGTATATAAAGAATGCGCGAGTGATGCTTGCGCCAGCCAGCGACTCGAGGAAACAATTTTTCTCGAGCTAGCTGTGCTATGAATAAACGCCGCCGAGACGAATTCAGTCACCCGATATGAGCCAGAGACAGCAGCTCAGTCGGGACAAAGGCGCACGCTGCGTGCTGACGTCAAATCACGGAGAATTTTACAAGCTTAGTACCTAATCATTCTATGAAAATATAATTTGTATCTCGATCGGCAGAGTCCACAAAACGGCGTGTGCCTAAAATTTGATCGAGAGGCATTCGCAAAAGAAACCGACTGTAGTTCCGTTTGGAAATATTTCAAAGATTCATCAGCTTACCGAGTATAGCACAAGCAGTCACGCGTCCGACAACAAGTATCCAGAGTGCGAGCCAAATACCGATGCAGTCCACGACCGTCCCGAGCCTTGCCGAAGCAGTGAGATCGGAGTTTGGGTAATTATTTTATATCAGGTGAAAGACATTTGAAATATCTGTGAGTACCACAGGTACGATTCGCGCATGATCAAACCATAGCCGTCAGAGGTCCATGTTCACTTCAATGCAGCGCTGGTAATTTCAGTCGTGTTTGAGATCCGATACGAACTACTACGTGCGAACAGTGAAAGATCGTGCCCGTGAGACCAGTAAACCAAATCCAGTGAGTCATTTTGTTTTCTTTGCAACAAGGGCAGTTTAGTAATGTGATACGTGGTTTGGCTCATTCAAAGCACGGGTGGAGGCCGCATTGGAGGGGTAGACATTTCTCGCGTCTCACCTTCCTGCGCTCCAGTGTGACTTTTTTAGACAGAGATAGGAATCACGGGCAGAGGCCGCATTGAAGAGGTTTCTCACGTTTCACCCTCCTGCGCTCTAGCGTGACTTGTTATCAAGACAGAGATAGGGAACACGGTTGGATGTCTCATAGAAGGGGTAGACATTTCTTGCGTATCACCTTCCTGCGCTCCGGCGTGCTGGTTTTTAAGGGGAATGAAAGAGACAGGGAACATGGTTGAAGATCGCATAGAAGGGCGTCTCACCATTCTGCGCTCTGGCGTGCTGGTTTATATGAGGAATGAAATAGTGGGAATTACGGTTGGAGGTTGCATAAAAGGGGTACACATTTCTCGCGTCTCACTTCCCTGCACGCCGGCGTGCCGTCTTCGAAGGGGATAAAATAGTGGTAAGCACGGGTGGATGCCGCATTGAAGGGGTAGACATTTCTCGTGTCTCACCTTCCTGCACTCCGGCGTGCCGTCTTCAAAGGGAATGAAGGTTGGATAGGTTGAGCCAGCCTCACGTGGAGCATTACGCACTTCTACTGAAATTAGTCGTTCTGGCCGTCCGTAATAGCTTTCATTTGATACCCGCTGCATACTACGAATTGACAGGGCCTGTTGCTTTGCACTTGTTTCTGAGCTTACATACTAATCCGTGCAACCTTTCCCTTCGCAAGAGCTTTCTGGTTGCTACGTTTACCCCGCCTACTTGAACACTCCCTCTCAGCTTTTTTTCTGTATATAGTGCTTGCCATTCTTGTATATTTGTGGTGTTAACTTGAGGTCGCCGTCAGCCGCGCTGCCTGTATTTATGTTATTTAATATACCTGTTTATCCTGTTTCTAGAGTATTCTTCCATTCACTATCTTAAGCCCAGTTGGAAGCAATTGAAGCCTGCTTTGCTGGCCCCGTTACGTTGTCACGACTATACTGACCCCTGGGGTGTTTTTTCATCACTGAGACTGCCCGGAGCAAAAGTGGCCTTTCCCACTATGAACCAAAAGGTGGCGCCCAAGGTGAAACCGAGAACAGTGAAAGGCGTCAAAGTTTGATAGCAGGGGGAGAGGCCCCTTCACAATTTGGCGCCCAAGCAGGGACCGTTTATAAATAGCATACCGAGACCTGTCATTTCGAGAGATGTCAACTTTGACTCAAAGGAGAGTCAATAGGCCGAGTGACCCCTCGTTTAATAGGTGTGTAGAACCAATCGCCGTCATCCGTTTTCCTTTCGGGTTAACTGTTCACGAGATACGTGGGTGAAGAGAGAGAAAGCAGGCTCGTACGATGAAGACTGTTGGAAATACGTGAACACAAGTCACCTTCCTGCACTCCGGCTTGCCGTCTTCAAAGGGAATGAAGGATAAAATCAGCAGGTTGGATGGGTTGCGCCAGCCTCACGTGGAGCATTACGCACTGCTACTGAAATTAGTCGTTCTGGCCGTCCGTAATAGCTTTCATTTGATACCCGCTGCATACTACGAATTGACAGGGCCTGTTGCTTTGCACTTGTTTCTGAGCTTACATACTAATCCGTGCAACCTTTCCCTTCGCAAGAGCTTTCTGGTTGCTACGTTTACCCCGCCTACTTGAACACTCCCTCTCAGCTTTTTTTCTGTATATAGTGCTTGCCATTCTTGTATATTTGTGGTGTTAACTTGAGGTCGCCGTCAGCCGCGCTGCCTGTATTTATGTTTATCCTGTTTCTAGAGTATTTTTCCATTCACTATCTTAAGCCCAGTTGGAAGCAATTGAAGCCTGCCTTGCTGGCCCTGTTACGTTGTCACGACTATACTGACCCCTGGGGTGTTTTTTTCATCACTGAGACTGCCCGGAGCAAAAGTGGCCTTTCCCACTATGAACCAAAAGGTGGCGCCCAAGGTGAAACCGAGAACAGTGAAAGGCGTCAAAGTTTGATAGCAGGGGGAGAGGCCCCTTCACAATTTGGCGCCCAAGCAGGGACCGTTTATAAATAGCATACCGAGACCTGTCATTTCGAGAGATGTCAACTTTGACTCAAAGGAGAGTCAATAGGCCGAGTGACCCCTCGTTTAATAGGTGTGTAGAACCAATTGCCGTCATCCGTTTTCCTTTCAGGTTAACTGTTCACGAGATACGTGGGTGAAGAGAGAGAAAGCAGGCTCGTACGATGAAGACTGTTGGAAATACGTGAACACAAGTCCGCAGAGTATATAGAATCGAAATCCGTTGAAAGCCACTGACCTATCACTGTGAGAGATTGTTAAACTCGGCTCAAAAAAGAGCCAGGCGTCCGTGCGATACCCTTATAATAGGTTATCTACTGCGTAGACGTACAAGCTCCGAGTATTCACCCAAGATGCCGACAGGACAAGGTAACCCCGCCACCGTGCCAGTAAGCAGGTGATACCAACTACCTCGAAAGATTAGAGGAGATCCGAGAGTCCCAAGGCATCACAGCAGAGCGCCTTCCACAAGCTATGCCAGAGTTGCTGGAAGAAATGCCTGTCTCCTGGTTCAGAAACAACCGGGCATGCTGACCGAGATGGGAAGGCTGTTGCACTGCCTTTCAGGACTTCTTTTTTCCTGTCAACTACCGAATTGACCTGGAAGCGGCCATCAGCAGAAGGACACATAGCCTGAGAGAGAGTACGGCAGCCTACATCACCTGCAGACCCTGATTCGCCGTCATGGTGAAGTTCCGCCGGATCAGGACTTAACTGGCTGTACCGGAACCTACACCCAGAGTACCGACGTGAAATGAGGAGGACGGACTTCAACAACGTCCATGAGTTCGTCAAAGCTGCCAGCTAGCCAGCCAGCTGCCAGCCAGCTGCTACAAGCTTTTGCGAGCCGAGATGATTAAACAAGCTCAGAGGACAACGACTCCATCGCCACTCTTGGCCCCATACCGGACCCCATCAGCCCCACCAGTGGTCACTTGGCTTGCCCAACTAGCCACACCGCCCCCTAGGAGCCCAGTAGTCCAGGCGGTCATGAGCCAAAGCACCCTAGTCAACCGCCGCCCCATCGAAGGAAACCGAGTGTTGGCGATACGGGTAGACAGGGCATTTTGGGAGCCAATGCCAATCAGCTCCAAAGCCTGTCATCCGATATGGTCGTAGGAATGGACATATTGAGGAAAAGGAAGTTTGAACTTGACCTAGGAAGTGGCCGCATCTTGGTAAAGAACCAACCCATTGCAATGGAAGTCGGCCCGTACCATGCTTTCCCATTGGAGTCACTGAGCCAAGACCGGCCCTAACACATTCCAGAGAGGAAGAGGACCGCTTACAAGACTTCCTACAGGACGAATTACGACCATTTGATGAAATTAATGGGGTAACGCCGCTGGTGGAACATAGGACCCTCATCCTAAATCCAGAGCCGATAAAGCAGCGATACCGACACCAGAATCCCAGATTGCAGGAAGTAATCAATACCGATGTTGACAAAATGCCGCAGGAAGACATCATAGAACCCTCCGGGAGCCCGTGGAGCTCGCCAGTAGTCATCGTGCGAAAGAAAGATGGCGAGCCGAGGTTCTGCATCGACTTCCAGAAAGTTAATTCGGTCTCCATGAAGGATGCCTACCCGTTGCAGTTCATCAACGCCATCCTGGACAGACTACGCCGCGCCCGATATATTTCCAGTATCGACTTGCAACAAGGATAGTAGCAGATCGCATTATCTGAAGACAGTAAAACGGTGACCGCCTTCAATGTACCTGGCCGAGGACTATTACAGTTTCGAGTTATGCCGTTCGGCCTCCACACCGCTCCTGCGACATTTCAACGACTGATGGACACCATTATCGGACCAGAAATGGACCAATATTGCTTCGCATATCTGAATAATATCATCGTGCTAGGAAACACCTTTGAAGAACATCTCGCTAACCTGCAGGAAGTGTTCCGTCGCCTTCGTGCTGCTAACCTGCGAGTCAATCCAGAAAAAAGCCAGTTTGGGAGGAGATCACTCAAATATCTCGGAAATCTAGTGACGTCAGAAGGCATCAGGACAGATTCCGAGTGAGTGGCCTCCATTGTGGAACCAACAGCTCCCACCAACGTGCGAGGTTTGAGACGGTTCGTCGGAATGGCATCATGGTACCGACAATTTTTGCCGGCAATCTCTGGAGTAGCAGCACCGTTGCATCATTTACTGAAGAAGAATTGCCGCTGGCACTGGGCACCGGAATGAAACGAAGACTTCCAGAAGCTGGAAACCTGCCTCACAGAAGCTCCAGTCCTCACCTGCCCTGACTTCGACAGGCCGTTCACCATGCAGAACGACGCATTCGATGAAGGCTTAGGAGTGGTCCTGACGCAGACCACAGAGGACAACGAACACGTCATCGCGTATGCTAGCCGATCCTCAACCTCCGCAGAGAAGGCCTATTTCGTGACCTAAAAAAAATGCCTAGCGATTGTATGAGGAATCGAGAAGCTACGCCCTCACCTGGAAGGATACCACTTCACGGTCATCACCGACCATCAGTCTCTCCGCTGGCTGCATTCCATCAAAAGCCCTGCAGGATGCCTCGCCCGCTGGAGTATGTTCCTACAGCAATATGACTTTGGAGTCAAGTACCGTCGAGAAGGGGTAAATAAAGTGGCAGATGCTTCATCAAGAGATCCACTTGGAGAGGAGCCAGGAGAAAAGGTCGAAGAGGTGACCGCCGTCGAACAAGTAGCCATCTGTACATGGTACGACAAAAAGAAAGAGGAAGTTCAACGAAGTCCTGAGACGTTTCCAGACTATTGTATCCAAGAAGACCGCCATTTCTGGGACTCCAACGACCTTACAGAGCCAGAACTGTCCAACCCATGGGAAATGTGTGTCTCTAAGCCGACAAGGGTCAACATACTGCATGAGATGCACGTTGGTCATATGGGCACCGTTGGTCATATGGGCATTGCCAAGACAATAGCCAGGATTGCCGCTCCCTATTACTGGCCAGGCATGTTCCGCGACATAGCCAAGTATGTCCGGAGTTGCGATTCCTGCCAGAGATACAAGCCGTCACAGATGAAACCAGCCGGAAAAATGCAACCATCGAATAACCGTCAGCTCTGGAAATGCGTCAGTACAGACCTGGTTGGCCCGTTATCCCGAGGCCGAGACATTTCTCGCGTCTCACTTTCCTGTGCTCTAGCGTGACTTGTTATTTAGACAGAGATAGGGAACACGGTTGGAGGTCACATAGAAGGGGTAGACATTTCCCGCGTCTCACCTTCCTGCGCTCCGGCGTGCCGGTTTTTAAGAGGAATAAAAGAGATAGGGAACACGGTTGGAGGTCGCATAGGAGGGGTGAGACATTTCTCGTTTCTCACCTTCCTGCGCCCTGTCGTGCCGGTTTTCAAGGGAAATAAAATATTAGGAATCACGGTTGGAAGTCGCATAGAAGAGGTGGACATTTCTTGCGTCTCACCTTCCTGCGCTCCGGCGTGCCGTCTTCAAAGGGGATAAAAATAGTAGTGAGCACGGGTGGAGGCCGCATTGAGGGAGTAGACATTTCTCGCGTCCCACCTTCCTACGCTCCGGCGTGCCGTCTTTAAAGGGGATGAAGGCTGAAATCAGCAAGGAAGGATAGGCCCCACTTGGAGCATTACGCACTGCTACTGAAATTGGTCGCTTTGGCCGTCCGTAAAAGCGTACGTTTGATACCCGCTGCATACTACGAATTGACAGGGCCTGTTGCTTCGCACCCGGTTTTGAGCTTGCATACTAATCCGTATGACCCATCATCCGCAAGAGCTTTTTCGTTGCTACGTTTACCCCGCCTAATTGAACACACCCTCCCCGCTTTTTCTTCTGTATATGGTGCTTGCCATTCTTGTATATTTATAGTGAAAACTTGAGGCTGCCGTCAGCCGCCCTGCCTGTATTTCTGTTATTTAATATACCTGTTTATCCTGTTTTCAGAGTATTCTTCTATTAACTATCTTGAATATAATTTAAGCACCTAGTGCGCAGTCGGCACCCATGTTCGAAACCCAGTTGAAGGCAATTGAAGCCTGCCTCGCTGGCCCCGTTACATTGTCAGGACTATACTGACCCCTGGAGTGTTTTTCTTCACTGAGACTGCCCGGAGCAAAAGTTGCTTTTTCCACTATAAACCAAAAGGTGGCGCGCGAGGTGAAACCGAGAACAGCGAAAGGCGCTAAAGTTTGATAGCAGGGGGAGAGGCCCCTTTACAACGCCCTCGATGACCTTCTCGAAAGGTCCAATGTTTCCCGTAGGAGGAGTATACCTCTGATGAAAGACGCCCATATTGGCTGCCAGTCTGAAGAGGATTCCTCACTCTTTACATCAACTGAGTATACAACTTTGCTGCTAGATGAATACGATACTATCCTCCTCCTTATCAGTTCCTTTTTCGATCTCACCCTCTCTCTTTCAAGTGGAAATAGTTTGCCAATTATGTTTTTAAATTTCCATGACGTATTTGAGTTGATTTTTCCGTTGGAAATTTTATGTGCATTGGTGAGATTCAGTATGGATTTATAGTTCAAAAGGTCTTTTTCGGTAGAATTTACCGCCGATAAGGATGGGTCACTAACATTTTCAGTACTGAATTGATGTCTCTGTTGTCAAACGAACAGAAAGACCTGAAACTTCTCTAGAGTTGCTGATAATACTGGGAGCAGGGTATCTGAATCAGATTATGTTAGTAATATAATGAAAAATTTGAAAAATCGCGTTGACTCGGCCAATCGAAAAGGTAGATTTCCAAATGTATTCAATGATTCTGAAAATCAATCGGTCAATCTGGCGAACCATTTGTCAGAACAGAGCACATTTGTTTATTGAAAAACATAAACAGCTTTTCTATTTTTGTATGAAACTTAATTTCTACAGTCTAAAATTGGTAAAGGGAACAGAAATTCAATTATGCATAAACCTTAAACATTCCAATTTGAAGTTGGTGAAAGAATCGAAATCTCCCTGGATTCTTCTTATTGTTGCTATGTAATCTGTCTCGTATCGGAAGGAAGAAGTATAACCGACACACAAGGATATATACAGTACTTACTTTGGGTTCAGTCTCATTAATATGTAGAAAAATAATATCTTATAATATTCAACTTTGAAATTCGGAAATGTCAAGATACTGATTGACATGAGCGAATAAACTTCTAATGAAAAGAAAGATATCGTATGAACATAAGTGATTGATTCTCGTTAGTGGTAGCTTGAATTCCATCCCCTAATATTGACATAAAGAATGAGAGAATTAGATTTTTTTCAATATTTCACCAGCCGTCAATTTTGAAACTACTGAACCGTTTTGGCTCATTTTTGATCTCGTTTGAGGTATGGATGGAAAATATTATTTGAAAATGCAGTTCTCTACCTTTCCTGACAAATTTCTCAGTCTCTGTATGAAAGGTAATATCTACATGTTCAGTGGTTCAACTCAAGCGAATAGAAGATTACTTTCGATTTCTAACTCGGGATTATCCGTAAATCCCTACATCAGCATATATACCAAGAAATATTCAAGCTGATTCTAATCTGAGAAAGGCAATAAAGATTGCCGAAAGCTGGACGGATTCCAAAGAGTTTTCCTGATCAGCCCATCAGCCCTATACCCCACTGCAAAGTCCTAATTCACCTCATATACATATATATATATATATATATATATATATATATATATATATATATATATATATATGAAAACAAATTGATTATTGGGGTATGCAGCAAAAGAAAAAGTGTACTCTTTAAAGTTTGTCCAAGCTTTCAGAATGTTATTTCCATCTTCAGGATACTAATGAAGAATTGAACAATTAGTGTGTCATTCGAACCTCAAGTCTAATACTTACATCTTTGTTGAGATTGATTTCTATCGTGTTTATTAATGTTCTAATCATGTAAAGTACGGTGAAATATAAGTTATAAGACTTTGAAGTTGGCAACTAATGTTTTAAATCGTCAACTAATTATTCACATTAAGATTCAAAATTCATTGAACAGTTACTAATTCACATATTAAAATATAAATTCTGAACATGTGTCCTTGGAAAGTCAAAGGTTATAATGGTGGGAAAATTATTTATTCACTTGTCATCTGCTTTGACAGTCACTGGTACCAACTGAGGGTAGTACCAACTGATATGAATGTGTGCATTATGGCCAAAGTATTATAGTATTTCTTTAGTACCAACTGAAGGTTGGGCCAACTTGAAGATATATTAATAACTAGTAGAAAGCTCCGATTGATTTGAGGAAAATTTTGTATTTTCCATTGCTAATAAGAAGGAATAAATTTCACTTAGGTGGTTGACATCAGTTTTTTTGTTCATGTGATTTTTTTCCTATGAACAAAAAAACTGATGTCAACCACCTAAGTGAAATTTATTCCTTCTTATTAGCAATGGAAAATACAAAATTTTCCTCAAATCAATCGGAGCTCTTTACTAGTTATTAATATATCTTCAAGTTGGCCCAACCTTCAGTTGGTACTAACAAGAAAATTACTATAATACTTTGGCCAATAATGATCAGTTGGTACTACCTCAGTTGGTACCAGTGACTGTCAAAGCAGATGACAAGTGAATAAATAATTTTCCCACCATTTATAACCTATTGTACTTTCTCAAGGAACACATGTTTCAGAATTTATATTTTAATATTTTAATTAGTAACTGTTCAATGAATTTTGAATTTTAATGTGTATAATTAGTTGACGATTTGAAACATGAGTTGCCAACTTCAAAGTCATAACTTATATTTCACCGTACTTTACATGAAGAACATTCATAAACAACATAGAAAGTAATCTCAACAAAGATGTAAGTTATTAGTACTTTAAGGTTCGAATGACACACTAATTTGTTCAATTCTTCATTGTAGTATCCCTGAAGATGGAAATAAAACATTCTGAAAGCTTGGACAAACTTTAAAGAGTACACTTTTTCTTTTGCTGCATACCCCAATAATCAATTTGTTTACACCTAACTAGTCAGCAACGACTATCTTTCACTATATAGATATATATATATATATATATATATATATATATATATATATATATATATATATATATATATATATAATATATATATATATATTATATATATATATATATATATATTTAAAATAATATTTTTGGAGTTAGGGTTGTGGTAACGTTTTATATTTTATTAAGTGCTGTAGTAATTTTTTTATATATACATGCCCTCTGATGCTATACTCTAATAGTTGTGACGTCATACCTATATATGCTTCGTCGCGATGATTACATAGAATGCTGTGTATTACATTGGATTTTTTCAAAATTGGGGTTTGGACTTTCTTTTAGTGGTGTTGAAAAAATCTCAATGTGTTGTTGGATTTATGGCAAATTTGGTAATTAAATTGTTTTGTGATGTTTATGTTTTCTGAGAGGCATGGAAGGGAGATGTGATTAGTGATTTGTGAAAATGACTTCCTATCGAATAATCCCGATTGATACAACTAAACGTCACATACGTCCTCTCAAAAACCTTCCATTGTACAACCGCATGAAGACCACCAACACAACAAGCAACGCTTTGAAAAACCAAAACAATATAAAGGCATGGTTTCACACTTTTCGTATTTAAATTATCTCTCCAAGACATATTTTCTGCTGAGGTACGTTACCATTGAGTTATCATTTTTCAAATCAATAATCATGTACATCTCATTTCAGAAAAAATGCCTACAAAATAATATGCACCATTATTAATTAGAATATTGGGATTTAGAATGTCCATCGATGTTTTACTACGGGAATCCAAAACCCAAGAAATCTCTCAGAATAAATAATAGAGAATACATATATATATATATATATATATATATATATATATATATATATATATATATTGATTGATTTCTGTTAGCGGGGTTGCATTCAATTTTAAGGATGCCAGGGAGTGTGAATGAAACTCTTTGGTATTTTGTCTAGCTTTCGGTAATGTTTATTACCATCTTCAGGACTCCCTAGAATTGTGAAAAATGAAAATTATCATTTAAAAAAAGGGAGAAGAGATAACTTACTATCGTGAGTTTGAGGGAAGCCAGCCACTTCATAACAATAAAGAAGTTTATTACAAATTTACAAAACCAACTTCATGAAGAAATTTTTTGTTAAAATATATGAAAATGAACCCGAAAAGACATGGTCAATGATTTTTTTTTGGTTATATTCTACATCATTGACCATGTCTTTTGGGTTCAGTTTTATATGTTTTAACAACAGAACTGCTTCATAAAGTTCGTTTTGTAAATTTGTAATACACTTTTTTATTGTTATGAAGTGGCTGGCATCCCTCAAACTCACGATAGTAAGTAATCTCTTCTCCTTGTTTTCAAATTGTTCTTTTCATTTTTTACAATTTCAGTAAGTCCTGAAGATGGTAATAAACATTACCGAAAGCTAGACAAAATACCAAAGAGTTTCATTCACACTCCCTGGCATCCTTAAAATTGACTGCAAACCAACAAAAATATATCAACCATTGGTTCTAAAAGTTCCCTTTTATATATATATATATATATATATATATATATATATATATATATATATATATATATATATATATATATTTAAATATGTATATATATATATATTAAAATATATATATATATATATATATATATATATATATATATATATATATATATAATATATATATATATATATATATATATATATATATATATATATATATATATATATATATATATATATATATATATATATATATATATATATATATATTATATATATATATATTTATATGTTTTATTTTTTAATATATAAATTGTTTTTATATAATGAATGAAGCTAATAGTTTTCGTTATTCTTTAAGAGCCAAATATATATGATATAAATGGATATTTCTGCCCCTGTAATAATAATTGCCAGCGAACGTCACTGTTCTCTCGTCACGCTACCAACAATTATTATTTTCCTTGCCACGACTAGACAACAGCTGGTGCGCTCTTTTCTCAAAAGATAGCCGGTTCAAAGCAATAGATGCACTGCCACTGGTGACTAACTTCAGTTTAATGAATGATCTTTGTTATGTTAGTTGATCATTGTGAGAAAATAAACAACCAAATATCAAAAATAATTATCTCCTTTATTCAGGAAGACTTAAAATTACCTGGCCTACGAGAAATAACTTATACTAGAGTGAATCAAACAAATATTCACGGATAAATAATAAATCAAATCATGGATAGATAAACACAACCTTACTTTTCGTGAATGTAAAATTTTCTGTTATTGTTCAAAGTAAAGTGAAATAGCGTTCTCCGAATGTGCAATTGGTTATTTGTGAAATAGTTCTGGACCGGAAATACACTATGAGAGTTTTTATACCTGGTTGGAACTGTTGGTGTTCAAACTATACCATAAAACAGAAAGTCTCCTCTCTTCATTCACTGTCAGGACTGCAATACCAGTATCAGGAACGATATAGATGTGGAAATCAGCATCAGGATTCATGGTTATATTATATCATTAAGGTAATATTTGTTTTTGTTTCCCAAATGACAGAATTATTCCATTTTTTTATTAATAAAAATTTGTGGGTGCTATCTGCTTGGAAATATTTTTTCATTTTTATTTTTCGAGGCTTTCTTTTCTGTTGCTTAGATACATCTTTTTCCTGTTGTTTTCCTATTTGAATTTTTGAATTCGCGCACTAAATTGTCACTTTTCACTGTTTATATTTATCTTTTTCAATTTATATATCGAACTATTTTTCCATACTTATCACTATTTACAAATTCTAATAATAATTGTTTATGATACCCTCTCGTTGCTATTCTCTCACAATTTCTAACTTTACACCTGACCATCTATTCTCTGATTGGCTATCTTTCATAAAGACGTTTGCTGTTCTCTCATTGGCTACTTTTAGTAAGCTACAATTTCATGTACAGTGTGTTTCAAGTTTATAAATGTGTGGATTACTTTTTATACATGAAAATTTTGTAAATCTAGACTTTTAGTTGTCTTTTGAGCAATTATGGGTTATGATAATTTTGACAGTGTATGAAATTGATTGTTATATTATTTTGACATTTTTATCTATCCATATTATACAAAGGCTTATAAATAAATAGAAAAGTTATTCAAAAAAATCTCTTGGAACTAATAACTAATCAATAATTATTCTTTTTTGTGGTTTATTTCTTTTTAAAATATTTAACTGGTTTTTCATAACATAACAATATATATTAAATATATATATATATATACATATAAACAGTGGGGAATAACGGGGACTATCAGTCAGCACAAATGTTGAACTATGAAAAACTCTTTAATACGTTGGACCGAGCTTTCGTTTCAATTTTGAAACTTCTTCAGGGTCCTAAATTATGTAAATTACATTATTGAGAAAAAAGTACTTGAAATGAAGGAAGTACTTACAGTAATCTGAGTGGTTGATTAATGAACATTAACTTTAAAAAAACGTAAAATATGTCGATATTTGTCGGAATGGTGTTATATCTATGACGTTTCGAGTGACATTGAAGGATTTGAAGTGTCAACCTATGATTAATCGTCAAAAAAATATAAAATATGTAGTGGGTATGTTGATTTTTTTTAAATTTATTCTTTGAGAATCATCAGTTTTAATCCATTTGTAAAAGATAACTCTAGATTTTGCTAAGATTATCGATATCTGTTTTTTTGTTCATATTTTGATTGGATTTATCAATTTCAATCATTTCAAGAAATAATCTTTCAGAGAAATTTTTTTCTGAATGTAAAACTTGTGCTTCCTCGAATGATATTTTATGGCCTGTTTCAATAGCATGTTGAGCTAATGCACATGATTTCTTGTTGAGTCTTATATCACTTCTGTGAGAGATAATACGATTATTCAAAGTTCTTGAACTTGTACCAATATAGTTCAAATCACAGTTGTTACATGGTATGCTGTAGACAACATTTGATTTCTTCAAATCTGGTGTGGGATCTTTTAACCTCGTATTCAAATTTCCAATAGTCTTGATATTTTTTTGGGAAATTTTTATGTTACTTTCATTCTTGAATAATTTAATTATATTTGATGATAGAATTCCTATATTAGGAATTGAAGAATAAATTATCCTTTCATTATTATTTTCTGAATTTTGATTATTTGTGTTATCAATATTAATTTGTCTATCAGAGTTGGTATTGAAAAGAATTCTGTTAAGAAGTTTTTTGGGGTAAGAATTATCTAGTAAAATATTTCTGAGAATTTTTAAATTTTTGTTTTTTAATGAAGGATGAACCAACATCTCGATTCTTTTTTTCACACAAAGAATCGAATTTATTTTCATTTTTTTTGAGTGGAAGAAATGATAGTTTATGTATCTTTCAGAGTTTGTTGGTTTTATATACCAATCTGTGATTAGTGAATTGTTTTCGAATTATTCTAGTATCTAAAAACGGAATACTTTTATTTTTTTCTAATTCAATTGTGAATTGTAAATTTTTATTGTAGTTATTTAGTTTTCTTAAAATTTCATCGGATTTATCCATTGGTACTGCATATATAATATCATCTACAAATTTTTTTAAAAATGGAACTTCAAACGTCAATTGTGGTAATATTTCTTCGAAAAGGTCATCCATTACATACGAAGCAATGATTGGTGAGATGGTAGCTCCCATAGGTGTTCCAAGAATTTGTTTGTAGAAATTTCCTTCGAACTAAAAGAAACTAGATTTGAATATGAATTGAATGATTTCTAAAAATTTTTTTGTGAAATATTACAGTATTCTCTATTTTACTCCATCTTTTAGTTATACTTTTCAACACTAATTCTATCGGTATGTTACTGAATAAGGAAACAACATCTAGGCTCATCAAGACATAGCTTTGTGGAAGTTGTTTTTCGTTGATGAATTTAGAAAACTCGAAAGAATCTTTGACATTGAACTTATTTTCGAAGTCATATGCATCTGTAAGGATGTCTGTGAATAATTTAGATATTTTGCTATGGGGTGCATCAATAGATGAGATGATAGGTCTGAGTTTCATGATTGGTTCATGAATTTTGGGTAAACCATAGTATTTTGGTGATACAGAACTGTATATCATAGTTCAACATTTGTGCTGACTGAAGATCCCCGTTATTCCCCACTGTTCATACCAATTCTCAGTCGTTATTTCTAAATTCATATATACATATATATATATATATATATATATATATATATATATATATATATATTTATATATATATATATATATATATTTATATATATATATAAATATATATATATTTATATATATTATTATTATAATATTTATATATATATATATATATATATATTATATTATATATATATATATATATATATATATATATATATATATATATATATATTATATATATATATATATAATATATATATATATATATATATATTTATATATATATATATATATATATATAAGCAGATAAGATTAGTAGATACTGTGTAGTTAAATAGGTAAAAGTAATATTTACAACTGTACCACAACAAGGCTTGAGTGGTTGAGCACCAAGTGGTGGAACTTCCCCTTGGGATTGTGTGAATCTTTTCTTCATTTTCTTTGTGTATATTTCGTAATGTGGAAATAAAGACATTTATTATTATTATTATAATATTTCAGTCGCAGATGACACAGGCCTGCAACCTGGACAAGGTGACTCCTTTGAATTCTCTAAACATTTTTCCGAATGTCGATGCGGGAATATTGAAATTTTTGCCAACTTCCTTCAATTTTCTGCCTTCAGTTCTGATTAGATCTGAAACATTCTATATATTCTCAATAGTGCATTGAACATAAAAAATAATCCATTGTTTTCGAGACTGATTTTCAATGTTATGCATATTGCGGCTTGACGATTCTATTGATGAAAATGGTGAACTGAAGCATTTCGATAGGATTGTATGCTACAAAAGAATGTGTATGATATTTTCAGTTGACTAGCACTTTCACGGAGATATTTGAGTAGAATCACTGAAAACTTTTTCTGATTAAGAGATGGTCATTGGAACATATGGGTAGATTTCTCCACCCATGCTCCTGTAACAGCAATGTGACATTCCAGCATTGGTTTCATCCTATCTGAACTCGAGTACCACTTGATATATGACATTTCAGAACGTATTTAATAATTTATTGTGAGAAAAAACACCCTTATCATTACTAACAGGATATGGTGGATTATATATCACAATACCTAAAAGAAATGGAGAGGTTTCTGGATAAAGAATATATCTGATATTATAAAGGAGATCATTTCAATTACAAAGAAAAATTCTTCTTATTATCCAGGTGAAATGAGACACAATTTGATGTTTTGATAACTTTATTGCCATATATTTTGGAAAACGTACTCAGTAGAATCTAAATTATACGAGATGTCAAGAACCATAATAACAACAACAGCAAAGATATTATTATTATCTTGGTGAATTGGTGAATCCAGTATAACCTACAAAACAAAAATATTTATTATTACTTTTACTTTCAATAAATTGAGGATAACTGACGTGGAAGCATTTAGGCGCGACCCTTCAACCTGCCAATCTTACTTGGTGTAATTTTGAGTTATACTGGGATGAAAAAAGTCATCCAGATGAATTCCAACATAATAAGTTTGTATCACTTTATGTTCCACCAGATGTCAATGAAAGCACTTTGTATATTTTCACATGTCGCGATTTTAGAAATCAATTTCTGAATGGCTATAATGATTCGTGTAATGGGACATAATTTTTGTGTACATGAATTTCGAATGTCCGTGGTATTTTAATTCAATAAAAAGTGGAAACATTTGGAAAATTAATAAAAAAAAAATGGAAGGGAAATCATCATGTAGGAGTAATATTACAATAAATTTATGAAACAAGCAAAATGTTATTAACTTCAACGAATGTTTTCAAATTTGAATATGGGCTACAATATAATTTTGATAATAAAATTGTATTTCATTGTAAACCTATAAAGATATGAAATGAAGCAAAATAGTTCCATCCAGTTGATTATTCCTAATTATCATCGCCCTATCAATCTACGATGACTATTCAGGCATCATTTGCTAGGTGATAATTTTAATTGATTGAATAATCAAGCGAAAAATACTATAGATAATCAGTCAGCCAATACGATGTATACATTTTTTGAATTTGGTCAAATTTTTTCGAACGAATTGAAATATGATTAATTCAAAATACATCCTTCAACGATATTATCATTGACTATTCACCAAAATTCAATAGAAACGATGACAATTACTTCAAGTGAATCATTTGAGAACATACAGTATGAATTGGCCCGAACAAACGTATGTTCTGGCCCAACAACTTATCAGCTGTTTTCGGTGAACCAGAACTTTTCTAGCTTCCATACTAATGATATTGACAAATGGAGTATGGAAATGTCTGGAACTCATGGAACTCATCAACTCATTCCATAGAATAATAAATGATATATGAAGTACCACAAAGAGCAGTACTATTACCAAAACCAAATTTACAAGTCAGATATACCAAAACTCTCCAATGATACAAGCACTTCATTTGGACGACACTAGATAGACACTTCGAAATGTTTTCGTGTGTACAAAGTTTGAAAACAGGTACGAAATAATGGCATATTTACGAAAATAAGCAAATTAAAAGAAAAAATCAACTTCAACACTTCAGTAAATGATTTTCGTTGAACTGGGTTTACAAAACTACGTGTTTCACTATAGAATAGCTTCTTCAGGTGAAGATAATACTATGAAATCGTCCTTATCGATTGTAATCACGGTTTTTTTGTCCACACGTGGGAAGATTGTGTAAGTTTCTTTATTGTGCTTCATTGGAGATTTTGAATGTTTAGATTTCAATATACAGGGTGTTATGTAATAAGTGTCCGATATTCAACAGGACGATTCCTCAGTTATTTATAATGTGAAAAGTTCATATAAGTATGGGTCCGCAAGGCCTTCATTTCTGATATACAAGGTGTTAAAAATTTATTTTTATTTTGGTTTTTTGTAAATAATTTTCAAAATAATGTCGATATTTGAACAAAAATTGGTATTTGGAGATTTTTAGGAAAAATCGATTCCTCTATCATTTTTACGTGAAGAAGGTATGCTTTCAAAAGTCGATACAAGCAGCCGTTTTCGAGATATTTTGATTCAAATTATTCGATGCATCCAATCTTCTTCACATTGACTCGGGAACTCTTCGAAAATAGAAGTATCAAGTAGGCTAGTAAGTTTATTCCGGAGTTCATTTTGTGATGTCATGTCAAAATTTTTATCTTGACGCATAGTTAAATAGTTTTATTTATTATTATTGTGATTATTTGTTGAAAATGGTAAACTGTACCAATGCAGAGTATGCTGACATACATTTTACATACGGCTTGCTAACGGAAATGCCTATGAGGCTAGACGTTTGTATCAGGAGCGTTATTTGAACCGCACAACTCCTACTTAAAAAACGTTTTCAAGAATTCACGCCAGGTTGAGGGAAACAGGAAGTTTTGAGAGATCTAGTCATCTGTCGGGTGCACATCGGACGGTAAGAACCCCAGAAACCGAGAAAGCAGTTCTTAATCTGGTAGGAGAACACACGGAAACAAGCTCCAGAAAAATTGCGCTGACGTTGAACATTTCTCATGTTCTGGTATGGAAAAATTCAGTTGATAATTCGTTATATCCCTACCATATTCAAAGAGTTCGTGACTTTCCGTTACATATCAACTTCTGTCGTTGGTTTCTCCAAATCCTTTATTTGAAAATCAAATCCTGTTTACCGACGAAACAAATTTCTCACGCAACTCTATACGCAATTTTCACAACAATCATTTGTGGTCAGAGAAAAACCCCTAAGCGATACATAAATCACATTTCCAAGAACAGTTTTCTCTTAACGTGTGGGCAGGAATCCTTGGAGATTAATTTATGTGTCCATTCTTTATTTCGGGAAGATTGAACGGAGAGAGATATCGTCATTTTCTTGAAGAAGATTTGCCTATTTTACTGAAAGATGGCACATTTTATCATCTAAGCGCGAGAATTTGTAGAATAAACTTCCGGCAACCGTTGGATAGGTCGGGGAGGGCGTCAACCATGGCCCCCTAGATCACCAGACCTAAACAATTTGGATTTTTTCTGTGGGGACATCTGCAATCCTCAATTCACCAGACACCTATCCAAAATGAAGGAGAATTAAGTAATCGATAAATAAACTTTTGTAGAACGATTCAAAATACTACAGGAATTTTCCAAAGAGTGCGGGAATCAATGAGAAGAAGATTGAATGCGTGCATACAGGCAGGAGGTGGATATTTCGAACATTTATTGTGATTTTGATTTAGATTTATATCTAGTGTTCCGTTGTTTATTGTTGTTTGAACATTAGCGTTTGAAATGTTTTTATGTTGAATAAAAAATATTTTTTTCAAAATTGTTAACTTTTCGACAAACACATGCATCGATCAATTGAAATCAAAATTTCTTGAAAACGACTGCTTGTAGCGACATTCGAAAAGCGTAAAACGTAAAAACGTAAAAATGATAGAAACATTTATTTTTTCTCTATAAAATGTGATACATACATGCACGACAAAGTTGTGACTCCCCAAAAGAGACAAAGCCTGTAGGCGGCGCCCCCTACAATTGAGAGTCAAACTTCCCCTAACACCAATTTTTGTCCAAATATCGACATTATTTTAAAAATTATTCACGAAAAACCAAAAAAATAAAAAATTTCAACACCCTGGTATTGTGGACCCATGCTTGTATGAACTTCTCAACATGAATAACTGAGAAATCGTCCTGTAAAACATCAGACCTTATTACATAACAAAACGAAGGTAGAAGTCCATTCTGCTCAAAGTGAAGTGGATGTATGCTGAGACATGAAGTACTCAAAATCATCTCCACGAGATTTATTGGAAAAACATGTTTCGGAGCTTTAAAGCTCCATCTTCAGCTGATACTTACAAAATCTAAGAAGAGGAGAGGGATAAGCTCAACTATAGATTCAACAATTCACATTAGAGGATGGAAGTTTGGTTGTGAATACTAACATCATGGAAGAATAACAACATAAAAAGATGGTAATTTGTTGAGGTCAGCAAAGCATTATAGCATTGAACCATCTTGACCCGTAATTGGGGTAAAATAATACCACTCCATATAGAAGGGACATGGTAATCGTTTGTATAACATTGATGGAATTTCGAATGATCTCGATATTTTTCTTATATTTTTATGTCTAAATGATGACTGACCATTGACAGAAGGGAACAGAGGAGAAAAGTAAGCGTTCTAAGGTATAGTGTAAATTATTGAACCTCTAGTAAGTGAATAACATGAGAGGGTGACATCTATTATTATGGGGCTTGAACTAAGATGTAGGGTGGAATAAAGGGTGAAGGAGAAATACGAAATTTCGGATGTTAACTTCGACTAGAAGTTGATACGGTTTTTTCTGGCAGTGCTAATTTTAAGAGTTGAAGCTAGTATAGTTATTTCTCAAGTGTTCTAATAATAAATTGTACCAAAAATTTATAGTGATCTACCTGTTAGCCAGTTTTGAAAAGTAGGGTAGCTGGATAGCTCAGTGGAGGAGCGAAGGTTCTTGTACAATAGTTACGTTGATAATAAACTCAGTTTGAGTGAAGAATGAGAAAAGTTTATATTAACTAGAACGTTATTTATACAAAACAGTAAGTTTTTAGGGCAAATATTCCTGGCCCAGTACGTACTAGGGGTTGTGACAGTTCTACAACTAGAAAACTAGGCGGTGGATACGTATTTTCCTATATGGTTTCAAAATCAGTGATCAATAGGCAAATTAAAATAAAATGGGTACTCATCCAAATCCCTGCAACTCCATGAACCGCAAGCACTGAGGGTGGTTCTCTACTTCTAAGGACTACAGCGGGTCCTGTGAAGATTCCTACTCACGCGGAATTCCCGAGAGTGTACCCGATGACGGATTAAAAAAGGCCTTATGAATGGAAAGGAGAAGAATAATTCCATGATCCGAGATAAATGGTAATTGATTCATACCTTGGATGGCGTGTGGCCTCAGAGTCTGATTTCAGCTTATATCTCCCTCGAAGTGAGGAGACAGATACCGAATAATCTTGATAATCACAGAAACGAACACAGAGATTTAATCCCCACACTTGGGTAATATTCAATAAAATTAACAGAACGTAATTTTAAATGAAAGTAGACACCACTGTGCTCTCGCTTGAAATCTTCTGCTACTGATTCGGTTTTTAAAAATGTTAAATGGAACTCCCGTATAGGAATGCGCGAAATACTCCAAGTGGAGTACCCCGACTGGCAATCCTTCTTCATCACATTAAATATTAGTTGTAATTAGCGAACTATTCTCGGTTGTCCCTGCTGTATTCGTTCACATATCGAACGACTGACTATTCAGGTATTTTCTACGTTTATCTGTGGTCGGATGATAGAACATCCAAATTATTTGTAGAAACAAGGAAAAGGTTCACTGAAAATGTTAATACGCACTATAAGAAACGGTCGCTCAATTTGAAAGTTCAAAGAATCATAGAATTGAATGCAGTCAAATTCAATCTGTTCATTCAAAGAAGTTGAAGAGGGTCTTTCAAGGAAGAATTTATCTCGAAAATTTCTAGACAATTCATTACGGAACCCTTATTAGCAATGTGAAGAATTCTTATGTCTATACCGGGATCAAAGTGATAGTTGAAGTTAACCACATGATTGGCAAATGAACTGCAAGAATTGATTGATTCAAATGGGTGGGTTGTGAATTCTTCTTCATATTTGTCTAAGATTTTTGTGTGTTATCTAACTCTGGTACTGATTTTCCTGCCGCTTTGACGGATATATTTGGCATTGCACAATGGTTCAGGACAAGTAATTTCGTATATACCAGAATTGTCTAAAGGATTGACTTTGTCGTTGGTATTGACTAGTTCTTTAGACAAGGAACTTATCGTGGAAACCTACTGTTCAAATCATCACCATGGCGTTGAAAAATGTTTTTTATATCTTGGGAAACTTTACCTATCAAAGGTATAATGACGGTAGGTAAATTTGGGTAGAAAAGATTTTGATTAATGTGTCTCTGGTGAATTATTTTTCTGTGTCTCTGGTAAATTCTTTCAATCAGGTGAGAAGAGAAATCATCATTCCAACTTATTTGTTTGATAATGTTAAGTTTATTGGAGGAATTTAGTGTGTTCATAGGGATCAAAAAAAGTCTATGGAATAGTGCACTAAAAGAAGCTAGTTTGTGTGAAACGGGATGGAAAGAGTTATAAGGTGTGTAGGTGTGTAGGTTTCCTATAAATTGAAAATTCGAACTTGTGATTAGTTTTCTCAATCAGTAAGTCTAGAAAGGGCAAAGAGGCATCTCTTTTCTGTCCATAGTGAACTCAATGGAATCATGTTATGAGTTGAGGAATGTTAGTAGTGAATCTAGTTTCTCATTGCTACCGTTGAACAACAAAATGCATTCGTCCACATACCTAGTCATACTGAACCACTTCGACTATATTAATGAAGTCCCAGATTCCCTGAATTCCAACAATTTTCCAGAATTAATTTCAGACCCAACCCCTGAATTCATAAGAAGTACCAACACAGACTAAGATATCACTGTGGACACCATTACCTATTATCAAAGCAAAAACAACTTATTGATTCCAATGAAACCTAGAACTCTACTTCTGTATGGCTTACACAAAATTCATAAAGATAATTGTCCTGCCAGACCAGTGGTTTCTCACCTCAATTCTCCATCCTCCAGACTAGCCCCCTGGTTAAATGCTCCCATCAGAGATCTGAGTGAATTTTTTCAGTCCACACTCACTCAAGAACTCTATAAGATCTCACTAATAAAATTTCTCAAGTTTATATCCCTGAGTATTCAATTCTGGTTTAATTTGATGTGGTCAACCTGTTTCCCAGCATCCCGCAGAAGAGTGCATTACACTAGTTAGGAATCACCTTTTCATTCCGGAGTAGACCTGTTTCATTGCCCTAACCTATGCTACCTATTGATACCGTTCTTTAACAAAATTTCTTCAAATTCAATGATGTTTTCTTTCGACAAAACCATGGTTTGGCTATGGGCTGCAATCTTTCCCCCTATTGGCTGATATCTTCCTCCATGATTTGGAGAAGTTTTTTCCCAATTCTGAATAATACAATAAAATCATTTTCTAACATAGGTATGTGGACGACTGCATTTTGTTGTTTAACTAGATTCACTACTAACATTCCTCATCTCATTACATGAGTCCATTCAGTTCACTATGGAAAAAGAGAAAGATGCCTCTTTGCCCTTTCTAGATTTACTAATCGAGAAAACTAATCACAAGTTCGAATTTTCGATTAATAGGAAACCTACCTACACCGATTCGGTAATTCCTTAAAACTCTTGCCATCCCGTCTCATACAAACTAGCTTATTTTAATGACTTCTTTCGATCCCAATGAACACACAGAATTTCTCCAATGAACTAAACATTATCAAACAAATGGATTGAAATAACGATTTCCCTCCTCACCTGATTGGAAGAATTTACCACAGACACATGGCTTAGTCCATTAATCGAAATCTTTCCGACCCATATTCACCTACACGTCATTGCTCTTAACCCTTTATAGGTGAAGTTTCCTGAGATATAAAAAACATCTTTCAACGCCATGGTGATGATTTGAACATTAGATTTTACATGACGAATTCCCTGTATAAAAAACTAGTCAACACCAAAGACAAAGTCAATCCTTCAGACAATTATGGTATATACGGAATTACTTGTTCTGAGCCATAGTGCAATGCCAATTATATCGGCCAAAGCGACGGGAAAATTAGTACTAGAGTTAGAGAACACACAAAAATCATAGACAAATATAAGATAAAATTCAAAACCAACCCATTTGAATCAATAAATTCTTGCAGTTCATTTGCCAATCATGTGGTTAACTCCAACCATTACTTCGATCCCGGTAAATATATTAGAATTATCCACATTGCTGATGAGAGTTCCCTAATGAATTATCCAGGAATTTTCGAAATAAATTCTTTCATGAAAGACCCCTCTACAACTTCTTTGAATCAACAGATCAAATTTGACTGCATTCAATTCTATGATTCTTTAAACTTCTAGTTGAAGTTAACATCCACAATTTGGTATTTCTCCTTCACATTTTCCCCACCCTACATCTTAGTCTTAGCCCCATAATAATAGATGTCACCCCCTCATGTTATTCACTTACTAGAGGTTCAACAATTTCACACAAGATGGCCGTACAATACCTCGGAACGTTTACTTTTCTTCTCTGTTCCCTTCTGTCAATGGTCAGTCATCATTCAGACATGAAAATATTAGAAAAATGTCGAGCTCATTCGAAATGCCAACAATGTTATATAAACGATTATCATGCCTCTTCTATATAGAGTGGTATTGTTTTATCCCAATTACGGGTCGAAATGGTTCAAAGCTATAATGCTTTACTGACCTTAACAAATTACCACTTTTTATGTTGTTCTTTCTCCATGATGTAAGTATTCACAACCAAACTTCCATCCTCTAATGTGAATTGTTGACTCTATAGTGAAGCTTATCCCTTTCCCCTCTTTGGATTTTGTAAGTTTCAGCTGAAGATGGAGCTTTAAAGCTGCGAAACATGTCCTTTTGAATAAATTTCGTGGAGATGATTTCGAGTACTTTATTTCATATTACATAACACCCTGTATTAGCCAGAAAATATTTGTTAGTATTACAGTCAGAAGTACCGTTCAATGGTATCTCTCCTTCAATTCCTAGGATTTCACGTTTTTCTCTATTGCTTTCTGGTTTCAGGTTATAGTTGAAACCTTTTGCTATCAATTATTTGTTCGTGTGACGTAAAATCTGTTCTTCCTCTTTTTCTTCGCATAAGGTGGGCTTATGTCAAAATGTACTTCAGGAAAGCAGAAGGAAATAATATATCAATCTCTTGTTTTGCCATGCATCTGTAGTAGATTTGTTGAAATGAATGAGATTAACAATTGCCGGAGTTATTGGCGTAAGTTTGTAGGCTTCTAATCAGCATTCAGCTTCAGAATATTAATATATAATCTCATATCACCAGTGTATCTCACATGTGATAGATCCGCTATTCTGCATGAGTGTTAAAGAATCACTGGAATCATTTCATACACCAACAATCAGTATCGGGTGATTTTTGAATGGTGATTTCGACTGTGAGAAATGGAGAGCCCAACATCGATGGCCTAATTCGAAAAACTTCTTAGTCCAATTGATCTTTGGTCACAACCTATTAGATATTGTCGTAACGCATGGCCTGGAAAAACCCCGGAGTCAAAAAATGCAAAGCCCCTCCATAATCGTGTATTAGAAAAACATTCCAATTACACAACTAGTACATTAATTTGAAAAGATAAATCTGGAAAAGGATTTTTGGCATGTTAGAAGTTAACATAGTTTCGAAATAATTATTTTAGTCTCTCCTCTAATGATGATAATTTGTGACTGAAGGTTTGCGAATTAAGCCATCGACATATTTTTTTCCAAACATGTTCGTATGCAATCCAAGCAGCTCTGTGAAATGTCCAATGAATTTGTGAAAAATGTTATCCCATCGGATTTTTTCATTAGAGACAGCGCTTAGGTAATGCTGTCGTATGGGTATCTTGAAGATTTGCCGGAGTGATTGGTGTAAGTTTGTAGGATTTTAATCAGCTTTCAGTTTCAAAATATCAATATAGACATTTTTCTTTGCCTCATCCATCTATATGAGTTCTTAATTGAGACTGGAATAGAAAATCAAATTTTTTATTCAAGATTTTTTTTGAGTTAGGGTTCTTTCAGAATATTTATTAGATGTGGGTCAATGTCCAGCGTGGCTTTGGCCAGAGAAGTAGTTGTTTTCTGTTAGACATTCTTAAAAAATAACTTCATTTTTATTGTGGATTTTTCAATTCACAGAGAAATATGTTTTTTCAATATTCAATTGAGAATGTTCCCCGTTTCATCATGAATACCGCACAACAGGGTTATTTCAAACGATGGAAGATAGTGACGACTGAAGTTCATCTTTCAGTCGCAGATGATTCCACATCTGATTTTATGAACATCTCGTTCATATTTTCAAACAAATCAATCTATCATACCCCACGACAGGTTTTAATGCCAGAAAAACACTAATTCCAAAGTGTTTTTCCAAAATTTTTTTTTCTCTTTGCAAAGTGAGATTGCTTCTAGAAAATGTGTTTCCATTTCCCATTTCTTCTGGTCTTCCTGATGATCCTGGAAGCGTGAAGCAGATTTTCGTCAACAAAAATCTATTGAAGACCTAGTGAATGCGATACCTATCTTGCTTCGATCTTACAAATGATTTCTGGTGAGTACTCTCCTTTGGAAAACATTCCTCTCAGCCTCATTCATCTATATAAGTTCTCAATTAAGACTGGAATAGAAAATCAAATAACTATCTGAATGAAAATGCACAATTTCAATTTCAGATTTTTTCTTTTGAGTTAGGGTCCTTTCAGAATATCTGTCAGATGTATTCAATGTCCAGCGTGGCTTTGGCCAGGGAAGTAGTTGTTCTCTATTACATTCACAAAAAATAACTTTATTTCCATTGTGGATTTTTAAATTCACTGAAAAATATTTTTATTCAATATTTAATTGAGAATGTTTCCATTTCCGACATGAATACCCCACAAGAAGGTTATCTTGAAGGATGAAAGATAGTGACTGAAGTTTATCTTACAGTCGCAGATGATTCCACATATGATTTTATGAACATCCTGTTCATATTTTCAGACAAATCAAACTGCCGCTTGTAATGACACTTTTTGCTCCACTGATAATGAGACCAAAGCATTCCAATCAGTTTCCACGTCAAGAAATTCCGTCTGTACAGTGCTTCTCAAAAGTCCCCTGCCCCCCTTCTTATTTTTGGAACGATTATACATGAACAAGTGAAATTTTTAAACTGAATATTAAACGTTGTAAACTTACCTACTAGTGATGATAGATGACGAAATCGTCAAAGATGACGTCACAAGGCCATTGTGACCAATAATTTTGGATGGAACCCTACGGCAAACGACACCTCTTTCAGAAGGTATCGAAAAAACCTATTCAAGGATACTAATTTTGTTTGTGTTTATGGCAGTTTTAATGGCTCATTGGTAAACATTAAAATTTAAATTCTATTCAGTATGATATTAATTACAGATTTAAGAATCAGTATCTACTGAAAGGAATTGCTCGAAGTGACCCCCATTTACTACCTGACAGTGAAATATCCTATTTTTAAACTCTTCTCGTACTTTTGCAAATGTGTCTGCGGAAACAGCCTCATATTCTGCAACAATTTGTTGTTTTAAAACATTGATATATAGTCAATATGAAGTCAATAATAAGGTACCTCCACATAAAAAAATCCAAAGGTGTGAGGTCCGGTGATCGAGCTGGCCATTCCGTTGAACCTCGTCGTCCAATCCATCTACCACGATACTCTTCATCCAAATACCGTCTTACTGCACTGTGATAGTGTGGAGGAGCACCATGCTGTTGGAATGTTATTTCCAAATTGTCGAATTCATCTGGATTATCTTCCAAAATTTCAAGGATTAACGGTTCTATTGCGTTTTGCAACAGCTCCAGATGAACCTCACCAGTTAAATTAGTATTTGAAAAAAGAGGCCCAACGATTTGGTTTCCCAGGATAACTGCCCAAACATCCACCTTCTGGGGAAATTGGGTATGTGTTTCACGAAACAGGTGAGGATTTGCGTCACTCCAATACCTCACATTCTGTGTATTTACATTTCCATTTAGATAGAAAGTACTTTCGTCACTAAAACAAATTGATTTGACATAGTCTGGCTGTTGGTTAATTTTAGTTTCCATATTTTCACAAAATTCTAGTCTTCGGTCTGGGTCTGAGAGTTGATCAACCATTTTTGATTTGTATGGATGCAATTTGTTTTTTTTCAACACCCTGTATACTGGACTCCGACTGACTTCACAGGTAGATGCAATGTGAGTTGTTGAAGAAGTAGGATTAACTATTACTTCTGCCAGTATATCAATTTTTTTCTCATCAGAAATTTGTGGTCTGCCAGATTGTTTCGCATCATTAATTCTACCCGTTGTTTCAAACTTACGTAGAAGCTCCCTCAAATGAGTCCTCGAAACGGGGCGATCCGGAAACGCCCCATTAAAAATGCGTTCTGCTGCATGAATATTTTGTCCAGTTCCACCAAGAATTAGGATCGCTGCTACTTTATCACCTAAAGCACGTACCATTTCGCTTCTTGAAGCACTTAAACGTTCGGCTCACAACAGTTTAACAAATTATTGAAATGTACAAAAATATTAAGAGTACCAAAAGCTGCTTAAACAGTTGAACGTTCGATCAACAATACACAAATTATTAAATGTACAGAAACTTGGACAGTTACAAAAACGTCGAATTGGGGAGACTAACAAAAACCTCAGCTTATCTGACAACTATCCAGAGGCGGAGCTTGAATTTGGAATTTTAGTATTAACTGATTCAATTCATCACAGCTTTGCGAGTTGCCAAAACTGCCATAAACACAAACAAAATTAGTATCATTGAATATGTTTTTTTGATACCTTTTAAAAGAGGTGTCGCTTGCCGTAGGGTTCCATTTGAAATTATTGATCACAATGCCCTTGTGACGTCATCTTTGACGATTTTGTCATCTATCATCACTAGTAGGGAAGTTTACAACCTTTAATATTCAGTTTCCAAATTTCACTTGTTTATGTATAATCGTTCCAAAAATAAGAGGGAGGGAGGGGACTTTTGAGAATTACTGTATAATCCTATTCCCATAACCAAAATTTCATTCAGATGAGTGACACACAATATGTTCATGATCCGTAAAAAATTCACGATTACTTTTAAGATATGTAAAGCACGGAACATAGCTCGAAAGCAAGAGTAATTTCGAATAGTTTGCAATTGATAGGTATTCCCATAGACTCCGAGAAATTTTCTTCAGATAAATGAGAATTAATCGAAAACATATTTGTAATTATAGAGGCAACATAGAAATCGGTTCTATTTCTGAATTTGAATTGTGAGTTGAGGTAATCTGTTCAAGTTCAAAAATCAATATGACTTTTTGAAAACATATTGACAAAAATGGGGTATCCATCAGTCCACATGTCTCAAGGCTAACATGCGAAAAGTTATCCATTCCAGTTTCAAGAGTGGTTTTTTCGAAGGAGAGAAGTTTGGCAGGTTTGGAGCATTCATTCACATAGCTCTGAATCCCATATAAATCGAGTTCAAGATGAGCCTTGTTCGAGTAGCATAAACAAAATCATATTGTCTGCTTCCTCTTGTGTAATTTCGTAGCTACCCTTGATATTTCCACAACAACTTCTTTAAAATTGTTCAGTATTGACCAATGGATAGTTTGGTTCTTGCTTGGTTTCAATCCATTCGCTACATCAAACCATTTTGCAGAATATATGTCGAAAAACATGCACAACCACAAAACACAATAACTATCGCGCCAACTCCTGAGGAAGCAGAACTTGATTGATCCCGAATGATTTTCTATCATTTACTGTTCCATTTAATGTAAAATGTATATCGCCTAGTTTTTCTCGAAATGAGTTAGTTCGACATTATATTGCTAATCTAATCAAAATTCGTTGTCTCCTCAGCTGAAACATGCACAATTTTTTTTTTCTCAGTAAAAAATTGCATATATAAGTGAATTCTCATTTCATTGGTCAAGGAGTTCTGGGTTTGGTAGATATCTGTTGTAAGTAGAGTTCTGTAGGTATCTATCGAATGGTCTGTGGTAGATTGGTGCTATTTCTACCAGTTTACTTGGTTTTATAATTTTTTTCTTCATATCGGGATAAAACTTGAGCGTGAAAGTTTAGCGAAAACGTTTTAGAACAAGATAACCACCCAAAAAAATATAGTATCATAATCATCAGCCGTTTTCTATGCTGTTTTTTTAATGGAAACCAATCACTCTCACTTGATTTGCTTGAATTTGAGATACATTTCCTTTTCCCCATTTCAACTAATTGAATTTTAACTCTGCATTTGTCTTCCGCGCTTTCATTCTCTCTAAACGTGTTACTCAAACTGTATTTAAATGAATAATGTTTTACACTTTTTGGACAATATGAAATCTGCTAATTGATGGTGGAACCTTTTTCCTATTTCAATAGAATGTGAATGATCTTACCTCTTTGCTTTTACTCTTGCACCTTGAAGATTGTCGGAGGGTTCTCCTACCAAGTAAGTTCTCATACCCCTTGGGTAATACCAGAAAAATAAATTCCAATCGACTTTGCGGAGATCGCAGAAAAATAGCTCCTTGTCTTCATCAGACATTTTGTTGATGAAGTTCAAAATATTATCAGACTGATAAATCCATTCAGTTCTTGCGAAGGTGTTCATGTATGATGAATATTTGTGAATTATCAAATGAATTTTCATCAACCTAAAACAAAAACGTAATTCCAAAATTTACATTTAAAACATAAACCTGTGAAAATGTGTTTGTCAATCTGCTCTTTACTGAGAAAACGTCCATTCTATAGGTATAATTTCACATCAGCTGACAAAGATTTTGTTTCATATTTCGGGTTCAGACTGCAAAAACTATGATGAACATTCCTAGCAATGTCTACAAGACATGTATTTCAAAGTTCAACATCGGAGCAAAGAAACCATTACAACGCTAAGAAGCCAAAGTATTTTAAAATCATTATTATCAAAGATAAAACCTCAGTGTATTTAAATTCGGTGGTGTATTCATTTGTTTTTTGTGAATAACTATCAGACCCTCAACATCATTACCGGGTTTCCTGTCTTAACACTGCAGTCAATAGGGACTTAAAAAGGCCTGTGCCATACAAATGTGAGGTAGGGACGATTTTCATATACAGGGTGTTCCATAATTGAATGCTTATCCTGAAGTGCGATAATCTTTGGATGATTTTAGGAAAAATTCTTCATATGAACATAGGTCCGCAACCGCTTTATTTCTGAGATACAAGATGTTGAAATTTAACAAAAAAATCAGTTCTTCCTCAATATCTCTGAAACTTATCAAGCTTTTTCTTCAATTTCGGTACATGCAAAGTACGTATGAAAATTCATTTTTTCCGTGATAAAGGATTTCTTAATTTTCATCAGTGGCGTCCCTGTTAACATACCTGTCATATTTTTGATCAAAATAATGATACGCCAATGTTTTTTTTCCAAATAAATATTATGTCTGTAATTGTCCTCTATCTTCTCATAGAAATGGTCTCCTGCCTTTTTTGCGTCCGGTAGACAGTTTTCGATTTAGAAAATGAAATACATTCATTTGGTTGTCCCTATTCGATTTTTTCTCTTAGTCTTAATTTCACAATTGTAGTAACAGAAGTATCTGGGCAAGATTTTTATTATTTTATGGTAACTATTATTTAGTTTTCGTAATGAGAATGCATAAAAATACATTTTATATTTTTAAAAACATAACTATTATGAACAAAAAATACCAAAATCAAATTTACGTTTGAAATGTCCGCCTCCTGCAAGTATGCACGCTTCAGCCCTCCTTCTCATTGACTCGCGTACTCTTTGGAAAATTCCTGGAGTATTCCTTATTGCTTCACAGAAAACTATTACACGGTTTCGCAATTCTTCCTACGTTGGTTGACTGTACACCAAAGTCTTAAGATGTCCCCAAAGAAAATAATCAAGACTGTTTCAGTCTGGAGATCTAGCTGGCCATGACTCTGTTCCCCCACGACCTATCAACCGATTATGAAAGTTTTGGTTTGAATATTCGCGTGCCAAAACACTGAAATGAGCAGGTGCACCATCGTGCATAAACCACATGCGATTTAGCATTAAAATATGAACATCTTCCAACAGAATTGGCAAATTATCTTCAAGAAATCGACGATGATTATGTCCATATAATCTGCGTGGTGAAAAAAAGGTCCAATTAGGTAATCTCCAATAATTGCAGCGCAGAAATTTGATGAGAACTGCTCCTGGTGATGAGATTCCACGATTGCATGCGGATTTTCCTTGGTGCAAAAATGATTATTATGAAAAAATTTTGACAGTTCTAACAACCATTCAAATTATGTCATTTTGTGTCATATGAAACAATTTCACCCAATCATGTCAACATTACACTGATAATTGCATTCAGTGCAATTATCAATCACTATGACAACAGGATTGAGTTTGACAACTTCATTCCAAATAAATTTCAAAATATCACGTTTTGGTAATGCGAATGTTCAGAGTATAAATGCGCTCATCAAAGAAAAAATTCCCAGAAATACAACCTACAGTCACAAATATATTTGAGAAATATTTATGGAATTTTGCTGCGAACGAGAATATGAATTGAATGAACATAGAAACTTAGAAGAATTGACGTTGATACTCAAAGATTGGGCAGTCAATATGAGAAAGAAAGACGGGTGTACTTTTGATAAATAAATAACTGTTTAATTGTGTTGAGTTATAAATTTTTTTATCAAAAAATTTTCCGCCGAATATCTCTCGAACATTGACAAATGCCTCATAATATTATGACAAATTTCCCAAGCTCGTTGATTGGTAACAGGGACGAGCTTTCGATTGTCATAAAATTATCTCGTCTATTATCAATGTCCTAGGGATATTACTACTGATAATTTCTGATCCTGTTTTTAGTGAAACTAGCTTCGTCCGTGAATAAAATTTTCTAATTTGGAACACAGTGATCTAAAGTTTTATATTTCCCAACGTGTCGACGTTTTTGGGAGCTGGAACAAGTACCCACTTCCCATTCTAAGCTCCAGAAGATATTTTAGCAGAGAAACATTTTTTCGAAACATTCTCACGCATCGCCTCTGGTCGTTTCGAATTGTAACTTTCATTCACAATCCGGAATCCAATTCTCATGGGTTCACGTGATGTGGCCTTCATAAAATTTCTTACATAAGAACGTAGTGTAACAAACCAATGTGGTGAACCGCCGCTGTGTGGAATTGTTGTGTTCGAGAACGTTCAGGTGGTGCATCGGGCATTACCTGTTAGGTGAATGACGCTCAGAAGGTTGAGGAGAGGGCGGAGTAGCAAAGCCGGAGAAAAAGGGGAGAATTGGACTCTGAAAGATGAGGGGTATTTTTGCCTTCTTTAGCTATTTCCTCACGATAACTATAATAGCTTGGAAGTGCTGGCGACATTGGATTATACTACATGGTGTCCTCTCCCATTACTTAAGGAAAGGTGGAGGCTATCCAATTCAATTTGACCTCAAAAGGAACTCCGTTCCATTGTAAAAACGAAAAAATACATCACAGACATTTTTCACGTGCAAAGACTTTTCTACATATTAACAAGGTTCAGATAGTTTATTTTTCCTTTCGATATGGAGCACAATTGTGTATTTCAATATATTCTTAGATGTAGAATATTATTTATTTTTGACAGTCTGACTCTTTGTTTCATTCAAACCAACCCTGAGATAATACATATTTGAAATTGTAATACAAAACCTTTCTGGCGCCCAAACAGAACAAATTACTTACAGTAGATCATTGAAAGAGCCCGAATTGTGTACTCAGTAGAAATATTACATGCGAGATTATTTGGATTCCCAAGATTCGAAAATTATCCCTCCTACACAACTGAATCTCCCTCCATATTATATTCACTATTCGTGTGTGGTTGGGTCTGAAAGTAGGAGCAATTAACTTTTGCGTTGTATTTGATGCTTTCAGTCTTCGTTTGAACAACATTTTTTCAAATCAAACACTTTTAACCTACACAAAATTGCAACAGGATATTGTTGCGATTTTGTCAAACTTCAGGTAACACCCCATTGCTTTCACTGCCGACTTGAGAAACATGTTCCGACAGATACTGATTTGTGGAGAACACCGGGATTATCAACGGGTGTTGTGGCGTTTATCGAAAGACGACCCTGTACAAAACTATAGACTTTGAATAGTCGTTTTCGCAGTACGTTGCCCTCCTTTCTGAACTCTCTCTTGGTTATCAAACAACTTGCTTCTGAATACAGATTTCAGTATCTAATTGCCGCGCAAGTTCTTGATAACGATATGTTTGTTGATAATATAGTTTCTAATTGTGAGACCGTATCAGAAGCTATTGCTGCTCAAACTGAATTGATTGCTTTATTTCAGCAGGTTTCGAATTACGGCGATGGTCCTATGATTACTTTTCCGTGATATCTCATTTACCCCCTGATCATTCGCAATATAATCCCCCCTCCTTTGACTCAGACTACGGAACTACGATAAAAATTCTAGGCTTACAGTGGATTCCTTCATCTGATGTTTTCACGTATGAAGTACTGTCAATTTAAAAATATTGCACGAAATATAACGTTTTAGGTCAATTAGCGCGAATTTGTGATGTAAATGGATTTTTCTTGCCACTCACTATTCTGTTGAAGGTTTATTCGAACTCTTTGAACGATAGAGATCAATTGAGACGATCCACTACCTCCGAATGTGGTTGAGAATTGGAACCAACTCTTGTCTGAGTTACCTTTTCTCGCAAGTTCAATAATTCCCCGATATATTTTCTTCGAAAATTATTATGCTTCATGTGAGCTACATGGATTCTGCGAAGTGGATACTCCGGAGTCACTTATGTTGGAGCTTTCATTAACGTTAAAATCAGTTTAATTTGTGCTAAATCCAAAGTTGCACCATTGAAAAAAGTTAGCATTCTCAAATTCGAACTTCAAGGCGTTGTTCTGCAGGCTAGATTACTGAAGTATGTAGTTGACTCTTAGTGAAGTGTGTGGTTGATTTTTCCTGGGTTAATGCATGGACGAATTCAACGATAATTCTTTCATGATTGGAATCGTCACCCCACACGTGGATCACATTTGCTTCAAATCGAGTCACCCTTATTCAGGAGACAATTTCCCCTTCTAACTAGTTCCATGTCCAAAGTGAGAGTAACCCTGCCGATCCCGCATCACGTGGGCTGTTCCCAACGAGTTGCTCGATAATGAGTTATAGTGGGCGAGAGCTCCTTGCTTGAGTCTTCCTTCAAATGAGTGGCCCTTCAACATTTCGGACAGCATTTCTATACCCGAAACTACCTTATAAAAACGGACTATTATTGTTCGATGTAAATGAGTGATACACTTGTGGACTGTAATTACTGTATTGTTTACTCCATAGGGAACTGGTACAGAGGTGCTTACAAAAGAGAAGTTATGTTGTTGTGTTCTCTGACAATGCTCGTTTTTTTTCTGTCATTTCTGTTTCTAGGGTAATTTGAATAAAATACAGGAAGGTCCGTAATATACCGGCCACCTTGAAAGACTCAAGTCTTACAACAATAGAAACATCAAGGTTAACAATACAAATATTTAGGCCAGTATACCCCAATGGACTTGAAACTGATAACTGATATAATAACAATATTCGAAACTTAAAACATATTCCCTTTTTCAGAAGACTATTTTCCTTATTTAGCTCTAGGGTACTTTGAATTTCGATGAATTTTTTGAAATAATGCACTATAGATACTCATATGTTTTTCTACTACGCTCATTTGCAACTTTATTCGATAGGTAGCACACATATTTTATTCAAAGGCCTTTTAAATACACCTTCGCGCACTTTTACCTCAGCAACCCTGGTAATGTTGTCTCTGCCGGGATAAATTGCTGTGATGCGACCCAACTGCCAAACTGCATTTTCGTTTTTTACCAACACCAAGGCTTTAATTTTGGCTTTATCCATTTGTTGTTCTTTCCATTTGGTTCTTGTTCGCAACTCAGATAGATACTCCTTCTGCCAGCGTACCCAAAAATGTTGTATAACAGATTGTATTCGTTGGAAACGACTTAAACGGTTTACAGAAACATCGAGTAAGTTAACATCAGGGGCGGCCATTAGACTTCTGCCAATGATGAAATGTCCTGGTGTCAAGGGAATGAGGTCTTAAGGATCAGAGGATAAAGGACATAGGGGACGACCGTTCAGAATACTCTCAATTTGAGTCAAAATTGTGCTGAAATCTAAATAAATATAGGAATTATTTCCACATATTCTTTTTGAATGGTGTTTAGTGCTCTTTATGCCCGCTTCCCAGATTCCACCATGGTTCGGAGCGCGAGGAGGGATAAAGTGCCAAACGATTCGATCTTTTGATAATTGATCTGCTATATGATTCGTGTTCAATTTGATAATTTCATATAACTCTGAAATTTCATTACACGCGCCAACGAAATTTGAACCGTTGTCCGAATACATGTTTGTGGGTTCACCACGTTTCGCAATGAAACGTCTAAGTGTTGCTATAAAAGCCTCAGAGGTAAGCTCAGACACAACTCCCAAGTGTACGGATTTCGTACTCAAGCAAACAAAAAGGCAGATATATGCTTTCATAATTTTTGGATTTCTTGTTCTTCTGTCCTTCAGAAGAAAAGAACCTCCATAATCGACACCGACATTGAAAAAAACACTACAACTTTGTAATCTAACACTTGGCTGATCCCCCATCAGGTGAGTAGAATCCATAGGTTTAGCCTTTATACAGGTTATGCAATTTTTCACAACAGTTCTACACAAATTTCTACCAGAAATATGCCAATATTTTTCCCTAATAGAATAAAGTAAAAGTTGAGATCCGCCGTGCAATCGTTCATGTTCATGTTTCAAAATAAGTTTAGTCAAGGTGTGATCTTTCGGTAATATTATCGTGTGGATTTTATCGAAAACTAATTGAGAATGTTCAATTATTCCACCCACTCTGATAAGACCTTCGGGAAGGAATGAGTTTGAATTCAAAATAGATCTTTTCTTATCTAGTAATTTACCCTTTTGCAAATATCGATAATCTGTTGCGAAACATTGCCTTTGAACACTCTTTATCAAAAAATGCATTGTTTTCCTGATTCAGAACGCCGAAAAGTTCATTTTTATTTCGTATTCTAGCTAGAGAGTTATCGATAAACCGAAAACAGAAGGCTAAAACTCTTTGCATTTTTATTAAGGACGAAAAACATTGTAACAAATCATTGGCAATAGGAAAATCAACATTTGTAATCAAATTCACACATGTCTTTTGTTCTGGAATGTCGAAATCAATTTTAAATTTTTCTATAGACCAATGATTGGAGTTTTGCAAAAGATAATTAGGGCCGTGCCACCATAAATCACTTTCTTTCAAAGCTGCGGGTAAAACTCCACGACTCATTAGATCAGCTGGGTTATCAGGTAAATTTACGTGTTCCTACTCCAAAACATCAGTCAAACTTTGTATTTCGCTTGCGCGATTAGCGACAAACGTTTTCCAATGCGAAATATCTCCTCGACTCCATGCTAGCGTTATTGTCGAGTCTGTCCAGGAGTATCATCTATCAAATCCAAGATTCAAACACCGATAGGCTTTTTTTGCCAAATTAGCTAACAACACCACTCCCATCAACTCGCAGCGAGGTAAACTTATTTTTTTGACTGGTGCAACACGACTCTTTGCACATAGCAAACTAACGTTTATTTTTCCGTTCGCGTGGATTAACCTAAGATAAAGGCACGTCCCATAAGCTTTCTCACTACTATCACAGTAACCGTGCAGCTCAACAGTAATATACTCGGGAATTGAAGCATGTCTTGATATTTTTATGTCATTTATGGTTTTGAATTCACTTAAGAGTTCTACCCATTTTCCTTTGATAGATTCCTGCACCGGATCATCCTACTCTATTTTAGATTTCCAGAGGTTTCGTATAATTAGTTTAGAAATTATGAGAATCGGACTTAACAAGCCTAAAGGATCAAAAATCTGACAAACTGTCGAAAGAATATTTCGTTTCGTAAGTTTTTCGGAAATTGTAAACTCTCCGATTGAGTAACAAATTAAATCATTATTTGAGTCCCAGAATACTCCCAAAGTTTTATTCTGTTTTGGCTGATCTGCAAAACTCCCGCCTCCAATTTATCTTCAAACTTGAAGTTTTTTAGTATTTCCGGAGCATTACATAACCACTTTCTCAACTGTAATACTGCCACAGACAATATTTGTGTTAATTCTCTTTGACATTCTAGAATCTCTTGAGCAGAATCTATACCCACTAGGAGATCGTCCATGTAAAAATCATTTTGAATTATTCGACTCACTTCAGGGTTAGTTTTTTTCGTTATCATACGCCAACTGCATCAAGCATCTTACCGCCAAATAAGGACTACAAGCTAATCCGAAAGTAATAGTTTGCATTTCGAACACTTTTAAGGGGTCGTTTTGATTGAAACGCCAAAATAATATATGATATTTTCTATGCCAAAATTCCACTAATTTTCCATCAAGTGAATAATTATTGATGTTTAAATGCGTAAATGTGGTACTAATATGAGAAATCGATTTTTTTCTTATAAATATCTTGGGTGGTTAATCGACAATTTCCGCCTACTATCCAGCCTAATTCCGTATTCTGAAGGATTGGACAGTTTGGACCCAAAGTCATCTGCTCGCATCGTAAAATGGCCCAAAAAACGGATGCACCTAATAAACAATGTATTTCCTCTCTTTCATCAAATTTTGAATCAGGTAAATTACATGCTGGTGGTATTTTGAAAATATTTTGTTTGAAGGAAATCAGTGGTAATTTTTCAGTGATTTGTGGCAACACTAAACAATCCAAATTTAGGCTGAATTCGGACGTACAAGAACAAATTGTAACATTCACCTCATTACTAATATTCGACAATGAATTGCCTCCTCTTTGACGACATGATTAATTTTTTCCGGTTCTAAATTCCACCTTTTGCAGACTTGTGTTGTTACGAAATTACTCTGACTTCCATTGTCAATTAATGCCCTGCAAGTAATTATTGCATTTTTAGCTTTTATTTTGATTAGTGTGGTGGACAATAAAGTCTGTGAATATTCGCCGCTAGAGACAAAGTTATGATCGTTCACTTCGTGCCCTACGACACCGCTATTCGCGTTTCCGTACGTTTGAACCTTTTCTGGTTTTCTATTTTGAATAGCTGATACGAGGGTGCTATGATTCGTTGAAGAATTTCTGGAGATTTCCGCCGCGATGCCTTCGTTGGCTGAACGATTCGACGGTTGAGACGCCTGCTGTTGCGGGGTACAGCTTGCGGGGTCAGCGGGTGACGCTGTCGACTGTTTATTATACGGTGTTGCCGTCTGTCTCTCCGCTATCTCTTTATGAAGCAAAACATTGTGGGATTTTTTACATTTGAAACAACGTTGAGATTTACATTTCCACGTGGGATGTGTGTTCCTCAAACAAACTATGCACAGTTTTAGATTTTTTGCTGCATTATACCTCTCTGAAGTAGACAATTTCAAAAACGATTGGCAAACAAAAATGGTGTGATCACTTTCGCAATGATAGCACCTAACATCTGTGCTCGCATAACTTTGACTTTTTTGAGTCACTTTCGATGAATTTTTCAGCTTGCCCGTGGTCACTTCTATTTTCTCCAAAACATCACATTTTTGTTTTAAGAACACGTTCAAATCTGTCATCGTGGGTAAATTTCCGTTATACCTATAGGATTCCCATTCGCGTTTTGTTACACTGTCAAATTTGTTGGAAATTATAAATAAAATGAGCCCAACCCAGCTATCTGTGTTTTCACCAAGAGATTGCAGAGCACGTAAATGTTTAGTTATTTGATCATACAGATTACGTAATTCTATGAAGGACTCTTTGGTTAGCACAGGATGCTCAAAAATTGCTTTAATGTGATTATGAATAAACAACTTTTTATTCTCATACCTACCTTTCTGTAAGGAGCTGCCAAGCTTGTTGATAATTATTTTCTGAAACTTGCAGAGATTCTATAACTTTCAAAGGTTCAGTAATAATAATAATAATAATAATAATAATAATAATGTTTACACTCAGGTGAAATGCAATAAACATGGTTGAGTCACAGAAGTGTATAACAACTATGAGTTGTTATACTACTTGTGCGTGACTATATATGCTACTACACATTGAAATATTATTACAGAAAAAAATTATGAAGGTTTTTGTTAGTTGAGGAATAACATAATATATAAATTAACAAAATAAATATATGTAAATGAACGAACAATATAGATTACGGTTAAAAATAGGAATGACACTGTCAATGATTATTGAATTAAAAAATATCTAAAAATATATATAATAAATGTAATAAAATCTCAAAAACGAAGGTAAAATTATATAAAATAATCCAACAATAAATGTAGAATTTCAGTTAAAAATTAAGCTAAAAACATATAAAATAATCCAACAATAATGTCAGTTGAAAATGGATATATTTATTAAAATACATTCACCATGTTAAAATTGTGTTAATATACCTACATTCACTAAGTTTTTGTTGAAAAAAAATAATAAAGACCAAACTAGCAAAATTGATGACTAACTGAGACTTATGCATCATGACGAGACAAATATATATACATACATATATACACATATATATATATATATAATACACATATATATACACACATATACACACACACATATACATACATATATTGTTACCAATGGTATAAATGATGTTTCAATCATTAATACATTTTTTGATTAACAAGTTCATGAAAAAGTGATCTCTCATTTTCCACAATCCACATTTTTACCTTTTTTTTGAATTTTGACATGTTATAGTTATTCTTCAGGTAATCCGGTACCATATTATATAACCTAGGTCCTAGGTATGTTGCATTCCGCTGACCTATGGTTTTGTTACAGTACGGTATTACGCTTTTATTTTTATTTCTTGTGTTATGACTGTAGTTTGGATGTTCTAAGATGATATTTCCTTTTTTGACATTTTTCAAAATATTCAGAAGAGTTGTCTGATATCGAGAAAACTGGATTCTTTGAACAAGTTATCACTTGGGTAAGTGTGAACCTTATGATAAATAATTTTTATTATATATTTTTGTAAGACATTCAATTTTTCCAAATAATTATCACTTACTCCACCCCATCCCACTATACCGTATTGTAATTGCGATTCAACTAATGCAAAATATAATATTCTCAAATTTGGGGTATCCAGAAAATCTCTCATATATTTGAATTTGTATAGCATTCCCCTCAATTTTTTTACTATATTGTCAATTTGCAGGTTCCATCTCAAATGCCGGTCTATTATGATGCCGAGATATTTCATCGACTTCCCTTCTGGCATTTCATAACTTTCTCCTATTTTTATAGGTCCCATATTTGGTAATCCATTTGTGTAGGAACAGAAAGGCAAGTATTTAGTTTTTGTAAAATTCAGTGTTAATTTATTACCTCTAAACCATTTTTCTATTTTCAGAAAATCAGTTTCTACAAGATCCTTCAGTTCCGGCCATGTATTGGATTTATACAGTATGGCTGTATCGTCTGCAAAGCTCAGAATATTTCCTTGTGTTTTCATGTTGAGTAGGCCGTTAATATAGATAGTAAACAATAATGGTCCCAGTACAGTACCTTGTGGGACTCCATAGGAAACATTCTCGTATTGGCTGGTTTCACCATTGATGCTTACCCTCTGTTTTCTATCAGTCAGATAACTTTTAAGAATCCTATAAATATTTCCTCTTAGTCCATATGAGGATATTTTTTTCAATAATGTATTGTGGCAAACAGTGTCGAATGCTTTCGAAAGATCAACGAATATGCACAAGGTAGCCTTTTTCTTATCCAGTGCTTCATAAATATAGGATGATAAAGCGAGTATTGCATCTTCCGTCGATTATCCTTCTCTGAATCCAAATTGTTTATTCGAGAGAACTTGATGTTTATTCAGAAAAGACAAACTATTACGTGAATAAAAATATTTGTTTGCATGTTTGCATAGAAGGATTTTCGTCAACTAATGTTTCGAAAAGTTCTTCATAATCTAACCACGAGTTGTAAGCACCGTGGAATTTGGGAATTTTTATGGGCTCCAATTCCACTGAAGGTTGAAAAGAGACACGGGATTTGACATTATTTTCTGCAGGTGTATGTGAGCCCGCCTCTGAAGCCGAGTTAGACTGATGCAAGTGCTTTTTTAATATATTTTTGATGGGACTAACAATGTCGGAATATAAATCCTCAAATTCTGCCCTTTCTTCTTAATTTTCCGCGGCCCTATCCGGTGTTTGCAACTCTATTCCTGTTTGAAGGTCATTGAACTCGTACCATAGAAGGTGAACTTTTTCTAACCTTGAATTTAACGATTCTATGGCATCTTCGTCGGGAATTTGATCCTCATACTCAATTTTTGAATCATAAAAAAATAATCCTAACCTTTCGAATTTTTGTATAATAATCCTACGCCTATGTTCAAGTGATTCAACCGACTCTGCGCTGTTATCAGGCATTTCAACTCAAATCAAAGTAAACAAATCGGAAGTTAAAGGAAATAGGATGTGTGGCGAATGATTGGAAAGGACTTACAGAGACAAGGAATCTCGGTGGACACTGTTGGACCGACGATTCTCTAGCTGATTCCTTGGAAATGAACAATCAGATTCACAATGGCTGACAGACGCCGATGTACACTCGTTTCATTGCTTTCTTTTGATAAACACTTATTACTGCATGCGGTCGAAGGAACAATATATAATTCTAGATCTTATATTATGAGTACAAATTTGGTTAAAATTCATAATTGTCATTTTTCTGTTCTTATAATTTTTATATTTCATTATTTGCCTCACGTTGTTTTTGACATCTCGTTGTTGGGTTTCCTCCTGATATGATTCATCATACAGGATGTTCCAACCTGTATACCATTTCAACTACCTACTTGAGATCCAAAGTTTTTCATGAATTTTTATTTCCATATTATTTTTATAGCTTGTGCAAATTGAATGTTCTGTTGGTAACATACTTATGACTATAGAGATACTTCAGTACTGACTCTTCGAAACAGTAAAAAGTATAGTAAAATTTCAGAACAAACAGCATGAACCACGATGACTTAAATACCTAATAATAATGATGAATTATCAGTTTCATTATTTTATAAACATTTCCTAACATAACAATTTTCCTAAATTTATATTCAACATTTTAATAGTTGCTAGTAAAATTTGAATATCAATTTATTATTTTCAATAACTAATATTACTTTCTTTTTGTTTCAGAAACCACCTGACTTTGGAAATCTCGTCAATTCAAGAGAGAACATTTTTCAAGATAACATAATTTATGACAATTGATATATTTTCTTTCAATATATTTTATACTGACATATACTTTCAATATCGATTAGATTTTCATAATTATTGGTACTTCTTTCACTTATAATGTTTTTATTATTTTTCCTATCTCTTCCTTCAGTTGTTCTTTTCATTATTATTATGTTTATCATTCCTACTTTCATTTCCCACATGCATTCTTCTTTTAATTTTTTTTCAAAATTCATATCATTTATTATCCATTTCTATATTTTCCCTTCATAATCTATCTTGTTTTTTATTTACTTTTTTTAACTGATCTGCACCAATAATTGTTTTAAATTCTATGTTTTTCAGTATTATTGATTGTTGTTCAATATTATTATTTTCTTTTTTCAAATTTCAATTCATGTGTTGATTTGTTTTCTCTAGTTTTTTCTCTCATTGATATATTTTTAACTTTAAGTTTATTTTCCATTTCATTTTATTTTATTCGAATGTTTCTGGAACAGTATCTATCAAATTATTTTTAAACTTTTGTTCCCTAACTCACCAGTCAAATTTTTAAACCTACAATTGATTGTTCCCTAATTTCTTTTTATTACTTATCTCTCTCTCTATAGAATTGTACTTGTTTGGTTGTTACAAGCATACATTTTTTTTTAAAAAATTTTCAATTGAAATTTTATGTTAACATTCTTTTCTATTTTTATATTTGACATTTTAATAAACATAATTATTATTTTATTGTCTGTATTTCTTCTTTTCATCTCAAAATGTTTATTAGCCATATTTATGTCATTCATTTCCTTATTATTATTTTATCATTTATTTTTCCTGGTTGCATCCCAGAATTTTTATCTGTCAGTCAGGATCTTCTATCGCTGTTAGTAAAACCAAGCTCAACCCTGAGGCTCTTGCTCTGTGAACTTCGAATTAGTGGGCCACAGCCATTCACGAATTTAGAATTTTGGTTGGTAAAGGACTATAGATCGGTCCATGCCCTTGCCATGATGGTATTTCTCAAAACATGACCGGGAAAAAAAAATTATTTCCATTGAGGATGCAGCCTCGCTACCCTGTATGGATTAGTTGGCAACCCATCACTCCAGAGTGTGCCTGGGACGCTTAGAACGCGAGGGGTCTTCTATGTTATAGCCAGTGGCTTCCCTCACGAACGGATTCTCGTGAGCTAATGCACAATCAAAAACTTTTGAATTGCGTTCTCTGATGATACTTCTGATGGAAGGCAGACTTGAGTCTCCAAGGATCCGATCGTTCCGCACGTACCACGGAGCGTTCGTTATCATTCGCAGGACTCTCATTTGCGCCCGTTCCAGGACGCCAATGCTAGACCTGCAGATTTGGCCCCAGGTGGCTGAGGCATACAAAATGACAGGCCTGAACATCATCTTGTAAATCATGACTTTGTTTTTGAGGGAGAGCTTACTCTTCCTGTAAATCAGGGGTTATAACGCACATATCTTTTCAACAATTTTGTCTCTAACAATGTCGACATGTGGTCTCCAGATGAGCCGGCGATCCACAGTAACTCCCAGGTACTTGACCCGCTCTAACCATTCTACTCCCCTTCCAGAGATAGTCACTCTCCTCTCAGTGTTGTTTCTCTCACGACCCATTGGAATCGCCTGTGTTTCATCAGGATTCAGCTTTATTTTCCACTCCAGATACCACTGCTGGAGGTCGTTTAATGCATTTTGCAAATGAACAACACGCATCAAGTGGTCAGCTGCAGAGGAAAGCAAGGCCGTATCACCAGCAAATAAGGAGATCTTCACATGTTCGCTCCTTGGTATATCTGACGTGTAAAGGAACGCCAGTCTCAATTTCTCTCGAATTCGAAAGCAAATTGTCGACCCTGACCTGAAATGTTCTACCTAAGAGAAACGATTGACAGTAGGCCTTCGTGCCACTCTGTCAAAAGCTTTGCTGATGTCTAGCAAAGCGATTTGAGCGCTATTGTTAGTATTTAGCGATGAAATTGTGTCCTCCACTAGCCTCATAACCAGAAGCTCGGTGGAGTGAGCACGTCTAAGACCAAATCGTTCATTAGGTATGACATTTCTATCCTCCTCTTCTTTGTCAAGCATTTCCAGGACGGCTTTTCCAGCCAACTTAGCTGAACTGCAAAGCAGACTGATCGGCCGATAATTTTGCGGGAAGGTCGGGTTTTGTTTGCACTACTAACATTCGGATTTTGGGTTTATTTCATACTGCTCGTTCCATACATGCTACTTCACGAGAACATCAATGATATAAAAAGTGTTGGTGTTTCAACATCTTTCTTGCGTTTGGCCGCCGTAGGCGAGGAACTTCTTATATTGTTCACTGCATACATTACACCTCCCCTTCTATAATAACAAATATAATCTAATCGTACATGGGTCTTTTGGATTTGCTTAAATTACTGCGACTACGTAATATGGGTCCTGTCCCTTGAGACGGTGTCCCAATGAATTTTCCCGAATCACTGACGTCCACATTTTGTTCGGGGTTATCACCATTATCACGATTCACTAGATTCACAGAGTTTGATCCATGAGGATCTACATGCATTACAATATTTGTATTTGAATTTGATCTGTGAAGATCGTCATCGTTTTTCGTTATAATGAATTCAGATCGTGGAATGATAGAAACCGTTTGATTTTGTTGATTTGAGGAATCATTTATCATTGTCCCTTCCTTGGTACTTTCACTACTCGAGAATCGGGTTTTCAATTGATCAACGTGACGTTTCCATATCATTCCATTTTCTGTTTTGATAATGTAAGTTATTCGGCCTAGAACTCTGTTCTCGACCTCCGTACACCAATAAGGCATATTTGTTCTGTAATCGCGGACCCACACCCGATCACTGGCCTCAAAATTGGTATCCCTGTTTTTTCGATAATATTTCTGCTGCTGGTTTTGATAACTCTCAACCACACTTTTTGTTGAAGGCAAAAGTAACTCAAATTTTGTACGCATAGTACGTCCTTTCAATAATTTTGCAGGGGTCTCCCCCGTAGTGGAGTGTGGTGTATTTTTATAGTGAAATAAAAAACGGTTGATGATCAAGTGTATGTCAAAAGTTTTGTTTTCAAACCGACCCTTATAGGTCGCGTTTCTCATGATCTTCATAGCGCTTTTAGCCAGTCCGTTAGTAGAGGGATGATATGGGGCACCTGTTGTGTGCTTTATACCACTTGATTTAAAAAAAAAAAAAAATTCGTCTGATGTAAATGTTTTCGCGTTATCGGTGCGTAAGGAAGACCAAATCTACAAAAAACTTCACGAAAAACTCTTATTGTTGCTGATGCTGTCATGCTAGTATTCCTACGCACTCTATCCATTTAATTCCAATCACTAAAAAAATTTTGTTGAAAATTGGTCCGAAGAGAGCTGCATGTAGTCTATTCTGTGGCTCCTGGGGCCAATTCCAAACAACTAAGTCGGACTTTGGAGGGTCGCTGGCATGAACCACGCATGATTTAAAAAATTTTGCTACCATTTCTATCTGACCATCGATGGAAGGTAACCACGAATAAGAGCGCGCGAGTGCCTTCATTTTGACTATTCCCATGTGTGTGCTGTGGAGTTCTGTTCTGTCAATTTGTCTGGAACTATCAACCTATACCCCCACATCACGCAGCCTTGCTCTACGGTTATTTCCGTTTTCCTATTCATGAAAGGTCTCAACTCATCTGATGGTGACTTTTTTGGCCATCCATTTCTTAGGAATAAGATGATTCTACTCAAGATCGGATCGACGGCTTTTTCCCGTTTTACTAACTTGAAATCGAAGGAAAAATTACATTCGTTCACATAATTCAAATAAGATATGTTCGTGGCTATACTGAAATTGCATAAGGTTTTGTCCGGTTCCTTTTCTTCAATCTGAGACCTGGACAAAAAATCAGCGTTATTATTTTTACTTTCCACGTGAATAATCTCAAAATCGAAAGCAGCCAAAATGTGTGCTCACCTTTTTCATCCCCGAAAATGGATAATGAAGGTTTGTGGTCAGTACACAAAATAAACTTCTTTCCATAGATGTATTGAAAAATTTTGTTTACCCCGAATATAATCGCTAGGGCCTCCTTTTCAATTTGCGAGTACGATATCTCCACTGAATTCAATAGCCGCGTCGCGGAGGCAATAGGTTTCTCGGATTTGTCGTCGTAAATATGTGAGATTGACGCGCCCAGTGCGAACTGGGAGGCATCTACCATCAATTTAATTTTTTTGCTTAGGTCAAAGTGCGCCAAAACCGTCGAAGATAGTAGCATGTTTTTTGCTTCTTCAAAGCTTTTTGCGCACTCCGAATATCAGTTCCACACGGAATTTTTTTTCTATAAACTATACAGCGGTTTTGAACGAGCTGAAACTTTTGGAATGAATTTACAGTAAAAATTCAACATCCCCAAAAAAGATTTTTGTTCGGTGATTGTTTTAGGAACCCTTGCGTTTTTCATTGCTAATATCCATTCATCTGAAGTATGTAATCCTGATCTATCGATAATATGTCCTAGATATTTGTAACAGCTACAATTTTTGTATGCGCAATCGCGCGTGGAATGATTATTCCTGCCGCACACAGAGCACTCGAAATGTTTTGGAAAATTGTTATTTTGGTTTACCGAATAACTGCGCCCTCCTTCCTTACCAACATGATTGGGTAATCTGCTACTTGTTGTGGCCCTGCTACTCCCACGTCGCTGACGCTGGAAGTGAACTGGTTCTTGTTTGACGGTGACTCCCGAACTTTCTCTTGTGGTTTGTTCCCTCATGGCAGACTCCTTCGAGAGAGCAGTCTTCAGTAATTTGGACAAGGTCACCGTCGTTTTCGAGGCATCCTCTTCAAATAGTCGATCCATCATTTTCTCTTCATTAATGCCAATGACAAAAACATCTCTCATAACCGTATTCAGTTCGTCACCAAATTTGCACTTGGACGCTGGTCGTTTCACTCGCGCCTCCCATTCTGCCACGCCTTCATTCATCTTGCGCCTAGCTGTATAAAAACTAAGGCGTTCAACGAAATACGATTTCACGGGCGTTAAATGTTTGCTAAAATAACAGAATCAAATCGTCGTACGACTTATCGCGCGTTGCGAAAGGGGGCTAGACGGAATAAATTAAGACCAAAAGTTGTATCGACACTTTTTGCAGTGGTTGTAAGCCGTGCGGCGTGCGCGTGTTTCTCTGTCTGTCTCTCTCTCTCTCATAGAAAGCAAGCCAGTTATTTTCGTTTCGTCTTTCTATTTCGCATTGAACAGTGTGGTGTCGCGACGATTATTTTTGTTGAGTGTATACAGGTTTTTTGTACATAATGAATAATAAAAAAAAATAATAACAATAATGAATCCTGACAGTGTTTCTGCACAAGTTCCGGATATTGCTGATGGAGTTAGGTAAGTAGAGATTTTATACAGACAATAATAAATGCTTATGTATTTTTAGCAAGTACGCATTATAACCTCTCTTTACTATTGTGCTGACCAAGTCATACGCGTTATAATCTCTCCATTATTGTGTGTTTAGCAAGTGTACGCGTCATAACTTCAATAAATTCAAAAGAAAATTATATTTTAATATTACAATATCAATGCGTATGTACTAGAATTGAGCCTACTGATTAAGTTTATACTACATTGTATTTGTTAATAATAAAAAAAATATTAAATAACTTTAAAAAAAATAAAAATTATTACAATTCCTTCACTAATTAATCGAAAGGAACTTCGTTCCATCCGGGTCCCTTGACACCTCTCAACTTTTTTTCTGGTATCTCGAGTACACATAAATTGCGCACCAGCACATAACATTCTTCGGTAAAGGTATTCAGTAATATTGCTTTTTTACGATCCGAATCCGTGATCTTATTAGCGATGAAGAATAGTTTGATTCTTTCCTTAAACACTGAAAAGTCCGAAGTTTCAGGGTCGAACGTTGACAGAATCCCCAAGAGTCCTATACTTTCCGCCATTTTATATTTCGTTCGAAAAACTGGGTACTTTTCTAACTTTTACCGACTTTAGCCACCTAATATAATGCACGTGAGTAAAAAAAACACCTCGTCGTCAATGTTATATTTGCACTACTAACATGAATAGGCAAATTCGGAATATTATAATTATAATAATAAAACAGAGACGTTCGGAGTTTGGGTTTATTTCATACTGCTCGTTCCATACATGCTACTTCACGAGAACATCAATGATATAAAATGTGTCGGTGTTTTAACATCTTTCTTGCGTTTGGCCGCCGTAGACGGGGAACTCCTTATATTGTTCACTGCATACATTACAGTCCCTGTTTCGAAATCATAACCACGATGGCATGCTTCCACCTACGAGAAAATCTCTTGAGGCGCAGAGAGTTATTAATAATATTTAAAAGTGACTGCACTTGGTTATCCGCAAAATATCATCTAATCATACGACTGGTAATTCCGTCGTAATCAGGCTCTTTTTTGAGATTCAATCCCTTGATATGGGCCTTGAGTTCATCCAACGTAGCTGGACGAATGTCATCATAATTGGGTTCCCTAAGGATGCGGCGGACCCGACCTTCCAACAAAAGCTCACGATCCAGATTATCGTCTGGATGTTCATTCAGCCTAAATTGTCTTCCCATCGTGTCTGCAAAAGCTTGAGCTTTGGACTTAGGGTCATAACACATTCTGGCCTCACCATAAATAGGAAAAAAATCGGTCTTTTTTTATTTTGAATTCTTGTCAATTTTCCAATGTCGATCGCAGTTTTCTAAATTTTGAAGGGTTATGCCAAATCTTTCATTTCTAAATTCCGATATGTTTTCTCTGACCTCCCTATTCAATTCGTTAGCTCGTATTCTGTCCGCAGGAAACAGACTCCTTTAGTTAGCTCTTCTGGTACGATTTCTCTCGCGAATGAGATTCTTCATTCTCAGAGAAAATCCGTCATGAAATTTGGGAGCCGGTTCCTTGCGGGAGAAATCCTTCAAAGCATTTCTGATGGTGAGTTCGTAACGCGCTATTGCCTCATCCAACTCAAGTGGAGAATCCATTCTCTCAGGAGTATGGTAACCTGTCTCCAGGAGCAAACGGAGTTTATCCCAATTCACCTTAGTACACATACGATCCGTCTGGAGCGGAGGATCACCCCCCAGTGACAGTATAACCGGGTTGTAATCAGAGCTCAACTCGGTGAGGACGTGAATATCCCAGTTCCAGGTGATATTTCTGGCCAGGGCAATGTCAAGCATATCAAAATGCGTCGGCTCATCTAGAGCCAACACCTGGTATTCATGCCCCTCATTGTGTTGCCTCAACCGTCTACCATTCGCGTTGGTTACACGACTCTATTGTACGTGCTTAGCGTTCAGATCACCCATGACCAAGACAGGTTGATATCTTTCCATCAGAAGCACAGCGAATGACTCAGGACGTATTCGATTCTGCGGAGGGTTGTAAGCACCAATCAATCGCATAGAACCACTCCTCACGTTGAAAACTATACCTGCAGCTTCAATACCATGGGTATCATAATTGGAAATGCCAAACTGAACATGCGAATGGCAGCGCTTGACCAAAATGGCAACACCGCCACCCGGACGTCCAATTCGATCATTTCTAAGCATTTCGTGGGTAGGAAATCTAACAGGCTCCCCATTAAGATGACTCTCCTGCAGAAAAGCAACATCGATGTTGTTCTCTTCAAGAAACTCCTGAAACTCAAGTCTATTCTGGAAGTCTATTACAATTCCAACTCACCGCTTCGATGAAGTTCGGAAGCTGCCGTTCACCCATTGATCGGGATTAAAACCTGTTGAAAATTTTGCAGCAGCTTCAGCGAACTGCGCAAACAATATCCTCATTTGATCTAAAGTTGAAAGAATGTCTTTAGGTGTGGTGATTTGAGATGGCTGGGGAGAAGGGTCATCCCGGGCCGCCGCCGCATATGACACTCCCGCTCGTGTCCTATTTGCAGAAAAGTATCGTCGGTTCTGCGATAATGAAGCATGATCCACCCTGCGCCTCATACGTGGACATCTAGGACATCCACGATAATTCGCAGTGTGTTCCCCACTGCAGCTCGCACACCTAGTTTTTTCTTCCCTAGTTTTTGGGCGATCTCGAGAGATATGGGCTTTCTTGCATTTGACACAAGCGGGGGTGGCAGAGCAGTTCAGCTGGCAATGGCCGAACCGTTATCATCGATGACATTGTCCTACAGAGGCCCTGGGTCTCTGTGGTTCAGCTGTTACTCGAACATTTAGGATATCAGTAACTTTGAAAGTGACTTTTTGGTCTTTGTTGCAGCGAACAAAAACTAGCGGGAGAGGGTTTTTTTCCCATTTAATTTTCTGAGACGAGCCACTGGCTCCGGGGCAAACCCCCCTCTCAGTCAGGTCATCTTTAATATCGTCGCAAGACAAGAATTCGGGAACGCCCCTGAATACAACCCTCAATTTTTTGTTTTCGGGAAGACTATATTGGTGTGGTGTGAAATATTTTGATCTCTGAATATGCTTGAAATTTTTCGATAAATTTCCGGGGAATCGTGAAATTCGTTTACCCCATCATAGACACTATTTGCCGGTTTTTCTAATTTCATATTATTTGACTCCAAAAGTGAATCTACTGTAGTCCACTCACTCTTATCCCTAACACTGACAGCAGGAATATTTTGTGTTTTGATCGTTCGTGGGGTCGTTTCCGTAGGTGGTTGTTCTGTTCCGTTGGTCTGATACATATTAACGTCATCAGTCGGTGTGATTTCGAAATTATTTTCAATAATATTGCTTTCGGGGGTATTTTGACTACCTGTTTTATTTGGAGTTGATAAATTTTCAGACGTGTCGACGTGCATGTCACCGTTTGACATTTCTGACAAGTGATCAAATTTGTTACAAATGTCAACATTCTGGACAATTTTGCTCACAGGGCTATTAATTAGAACAGATCTACTACTTCTACGATATGCAGTGACAGGTAATTAAGGCTTTGAAATACCTTTGGTTACAGGGAGTGTCGGAAAAGTCTCTTTTTGTGTCTCTTTGCTGGGGCATGTTCATTTTGGGCATCGAGTTCTTTAGATTTGTAATTAATTAACGCACTCACAGCAGGTATTTCAGATAGGTCGTCTCTCAAAGAGGAGAGTAAAGCGCTCAGCACCTCCAGGAGATCGGCTCTCAGAAGAGAACTGATCCCCGCAAGCACAGCTTCCTTGCTTGCCAGACGGCAGTTTTCAGAGGCCTCGTCTAGTTCTGCTGGTATCTGGGTTTGAGTTGGAATCTTCAGTGGGGTGGGTTCTGGGAGTTGTTTCTCCACTCTTCGGGGCACAAGGCTGCTTTGGAGTTTTGAAAACACTCATAAATTCTTAAAAATCGACAGAGCGATATAAAGCACAGCTTCTTCGGTACTAGGCAGGACCAGCTCCTTCATTAATCATGTTCAAATACTCCATAGGTTCATTCTTATTGTCATCAATATTCATGTCTATATTTGATATCTACTTATCATCTCTTTCTAATAAATGGTTACTAACATCTGTTTTTTGTATAACTACCCTCTTAAATTGCTTATTATTTTGCTCACTATTTGTTTCGAATCGTTTACATATTTCTTCTATATTTTTAAATTTTTCTTGATTTTGATTTTCATTTTGATTCAAGTTATTTTTTTATCTTATATTGAAAATTTCGTTCTCTATTGTGATAAAATTTATATTCGTATCTTTTTATTGGGCATATTTATGTCTTTTTCATTATTACTTCTAATATCTACTGAGATAGATATCTTTTATTCGTTTATGATTTTGTTCTACTTGATTGTTAATAGTGGATTTTTCTTGAGTGATAGCTACATAAAATTCTTCATCATTTTGTTCTATTTTCATTCCTAATTGTTTGTGCATTTCCAAAAAGTCCTCTTCAATTTCTTTTCATTTCACTTGTACTCTACTTTCCATTGTTTTTTTGATTATATCATTCTTTCTATTTTCTCTTCCATTCTTGCGAATTTCCTTTTAAATCCTCTTTCATATTTTTTTTCATTTCATTTCTTCCATTTCCTCTTTCATTTAATTTTCCATACCCTCCATTTCTCCTGAGTTTTATTTCCTTTCATCTTTCATTTAATTTTTCATTTCTTTCATTTCCTCTTTCATTTCATTTTTCATACCCTTTTTTTTTTTTTTTTTTTTTTTTTTTTTTTTTTTTTTTTTTACTAGTTTCCTTTTATATCCTCTTTCAAACTTTTATTTTCTCTGAGTTAACTTTTTTGTTTCTTTTGTTTTTCTTATATGATTTCCATTATTTGTTGTAACTGACCCTCTCACTTTGTGTTTCACCCCCTCTCACATCACTACTCTCTCCTTGTTCCTGATCACCCCTCTCTCTACCTTATGCACCTTCTGCACCTTCTTCCAACCCAACTTTTTTACCATCTCTCAAATTCATTTTGTCCACACTTATACAAATATGTCAATGCAAGAATTCTAAAATGTCAACTATATTTTCCCTGTATAAATTCATTTGATTTCAAACAAATGTTTTTCTTTTAAATTTTTTCAATTTACACTTGCTTCTAATTGTTATTTTGGCAATTCTGCTCAGCGTTGGGCGACAATTGTTGTGCTACTTATTGCATTATCATAATTTCGCTCTTTTCGTTATTTCGCCAACGTTACTGTTATCTCCCCACGTTGCTGTTATGGCCCCGCGTTGCGGCGCCAATTGCTGTGATAGGCTATTTATTATATTTATCATTTGTATTTTATTATTTGTTATTGTTATGGGCTAATCGTTATTATAATAATGATTGTTATTATTACTTATTTTATTTTTCAATAACAACCAGTCATCCTATGATATCTTTCATGTTGATTTTGTTTCATTGATTTCCTTATTTATTTAATAATTTTGAAAAAGGAATAGCTATCATAAAACTCCGGCTATGTTGTCTTACCCTTCTTCAACACTGTTTCACTTTACCCCAGATCAGTCGGTACGCCTATGGAGTATGAGTCATCTCTATTCTCATGGCAAGGTTCAGTGATGCCAACTTGGCGCTTTGCGCGATGTCAAATATGCTATTGTATGGGAAGGTTATGATTAGGTGCTCAATAGATGAACGAAAAATGCAAAAAAATCGTAAAATAAATGTTTTTATCGAAATTAATCCTCAAATTTGACCTACTCTGTGAAATCTAACTTATCCAACTCAGAACAGTGATGTGAAATGGTAAAACTTGCTTGTGGATGATAAACACTTGGTGAATAAACGTTTTAATGTTATGAGCAGTCTGTGAGCACAGGAAAGACCATTAAATGTTCAAATGGCTGAACACAAGTGATCAAATAACCAATATAAGTATCTGGACCTGATATGTAGCACTTTATTCAGGTCTGGTTTTGAAATACGTGCTATTACTTTCTTCTTGGTGTCCTGACTATTGGAAGTTCCGTGGTCTCTGGAAAGTACAACTACACTGCAGAAAGCCTCTCTTATGTTCCTGGCAATGGCACGGACTGGACTTTTGATATCTTAATAGGTGAGTGATTTCTTTTGTTTTTATATTCCCATTCGTATCTGAATTAGTTGTATAATGTTTAAGAATAGTTCGGCTTGTTTTCTCTTGTGTTTTTCTTATAATTCTTTTCTCTTAATTCGTAACCGGCTTCGTTTTCTACATCAAAATTTCATCTCCTCCAGGTTGTTACATTTTCTCATGGCAGCACACATGTTTTGTTTCTTTTCATTGATTTGGAATATATTCCCACTTTCTATATCACTGTTTGTTATTCTAACTTATTCTAATGATTTTATTAACAATATATGATTCTAGATCTCATATTATCTGTACAAATTTGGTTAAGATTCATATTTGACATTTTTCTGTTCTTATAATTTTTATTTTTCATCATTTGCCTCACGTTGTTTCTGACATCTTACTGTTGGGTTTCCTCCTGATATGATTTACCATACAGGATGTTCTAACTTGTATACCATTCCATCTACTTGAGATCCAAAGTTTTCCATGAATTTAAATTTCCATATTATTTTTATTGTTTGTGCAAATTGAATTAACTAGAACATGGTACAGGATTCTAGAATAGTAAAAAGTATAGAAAAATTGCAAAACAAATATAGCATGAACCACGATAACTCAAATACCTCATAATAATAAATAATTATTAGTTTCATTATTTTATAAACATTTCCTAACATAACAATATATATATATATATATATATATATATATATATATATATATATATATATATATATATATCTTGTTATGATAATAACAATTGTTGTTATTAGCAAACGTTGTTGTTATCAGTGATACTCATTACATTATCATAATTTCTTCCTTTTTGTTATTTCGCTCCGCGTTGGGCGCCAGTTGTTATGATGCGTTGATTGCGGTCGTTTTTCATTTTATTTTATATTTCTTTATTTACTTTCTACAATCAGACATCATAACAACAATATATATAATTTTTTATTTGTTTCTACTTTTGTTTTGCTATTTTCAAAAAACTTCAAGCTATTTCCCATTTGAATTTAATTTAATAATTATTTATAAATGAATATCCATATAAATATCCAATATCTCCAGCTATGTACTTTACCTCCTTTCATTTACCTTATTTCCTTCTCCTCAGCTAACTCAATCGGTACGCCTATGGAATCTCAGAAGTTGGTTCTTTTGTGGAGCCCTCTAGATGTCAATTTCATGAATTAGCAATTCATTGTTGAACAACATTGAAAATAATGCAGAATTTCATCAAAATAATAATTTCCTTTATTCAGGAAAATCTTATTACTACCTAGTCTGCGATAAATAAACTAATTAGTGCATCAGAACAAGTATCTACAGAGAAAAGTGAAATTATGGAATAATGAAGGGAAATTTTAACCTCGTTTTGTAGGTATGTGTTCTTTATAGTAGTTCGTGGAAGAATTCCATCAAAATTGTCTGAAAGTTTAGTTTTCAATTGCACTGTGGTGACTTTTATGGTTTTAACAAATACCTGGGACTTCTTGTACCAAATTGTTCAGTGTTTCGGATTCTCTCCCGTTCCTGAAAACTGCTGCTGCTCTCGTCGACTCGGACTTCTCCTCATTTGTAAATTTCCAGTGGAGCAAAGATAATGTTAACTCTGCATTTGGGATTTCTTTATCTGGTATTATTCTACATATTTTTCCAATGTTCTCTTGGCTAATAACTGATTTTCTATTCCAAATTGTTTGATTTCTCCAATTTTAAATTTTCAACGTGGCTCTTCCAGAATAATTTTTTCTCAATTTGTTATTCTCATTTCAACTCTTTGAACATTTGACGTTCTCCTAAACATAACAATATATATAACAAAAATCCACCTTTAAACCATATCAAAATTGAAATTTCTAGCAAACATTGAACTAAAGTAAGATCAACGTATTGATAAGTTTTGAACATCCGGTATAACCATTCACATCAACAGAAAACCCACCGATGGGATTCGAAAGAGTTTGTGTGGGGAAAGTGATGATATACAATAAAATGGAATGGCAGAAATTGAAAAATTATAATTTATAAGAATTTGTGAATAGTATGTAAGAGTTAGAATTGGATATCATTCATAAAATCATAAGTATTAATTAGAACAGTAAATAATTTGGTAGAAAGTGATACAAATTCGGAAATCTGTGAAAAAATAAAAAAAATTGAGTGTTGCTATGGAACAGGATAACAATTTATGGAGGAGATTGAAAAAAGTTAGAGAAGAGAAACGACGTTGAAAATTGTAAGAAAAGTATTATTATTATTATAAAAGAAAACCTGTCATTGAAAATTCCCGAACGAGAAAACTCTTCAGCCTCTCGAACAGAAGAAGTAAATAGACAATAAAAATTCCACCTACCTGGTCCAGAGAATAAATCGTTGGAAGGAGTGCAGGTGAGCTGTCATTGAGATCCCAGAAATACGTCTACGGGACTGGAAACCTCAACAAAAAGCAGCAACAAGGTTTACTAATATCCGATCTCACCAAAGTGCAACTTTTCACATGAAACCAATAACTTTACTTGTCTAAACCAATGGTTATACTGTTTGGCTGAACTTTCATCATAAAATTCCATGCTCAAAGACTGATAATAAGTTCAAACTTTTTTTCTCAATTTTTCATTATCACAAACATTCAAACTGCACTATTTTATATCATTGTTTTGCTAGTATAAGGTAGCTATCGCAGAGTAGGCTATATATAAGTTTTGTTTTGATCAAAAACTAACAAATCGAATAATCTTTTCAAACTGGTGTTTATTTTTCAATTGCTAACCTCACTTTTCCCACTGAGCAGCTTTTCTTATCGAATCGTCAGTGCCATAGTAGGCAACACCCATTACAGAAACCTGCTACTGAGAAAGGAGTGATTTATCTTCATAAGCGTACCTGAGTGAGCTGGGATAAGGTAGAAGGGTTTGAAAAGGAAAAAGATAACATAGCCGGTATTTTTTATTCGTTATGATAGGGTTTCGGAAATTATAATCCATGAAATAAATTCATAAAAAATTATACAAATTTAAAAATCCTATAAACAACCCATCAATAACAATATATATATATATATATATATATATATATATATATATATATATATATATATTTATATATTGTTATTTTAGAAGTACGTTAAATGTTTGAAGAGTTGAAATGACAATAATAAATTGAAAGAAACCCATAAATAAAAAAAAGTTAGTTTTTGGTAATCTGTGCTATGTTATTTTACAGTTTTTCTGAAGATTCTACAGTTTTTCTGAAACCTTGTATGATATCATTCGATACCCATGTTTGAAATGAACATGTTGTCAATATTACAAGCAATTGGCATGATTTTAAAATTTTTAGGAATTAAAATTTACGAATATAATTTTGAGCACAAGCAGATAACAAAATATTGAAAGTTTGAACATCCTGTATATAGATTGGATCCAAACACAATAGCCAATGAGATACCAGGAAAGATCTTGATGCAAAATTTTGAAAATATGAAAAGCAGAAACGTCAAAAGAATGATTCTTACGTGCCTTGTAAATAGTATGTAAGGTATAAAATAAAAACTGTCAAATAATGAAAAGTGCACATAAAGGTGTGTGAAAATAAAAAATTCGAGAAGAAAACTAATGTTGTTGGTATCAAGGGAGTGGAATCAATAAGCGAAGCGTCGGGAGAACAGAAAATAATTTTTGGAAGAACGAACTAAGAAAATTGAAATAAAAAAAAAATTAATTTACGTTAGAAAACTAGTTACTTGCCGATATAACAAGGAAATACCATAGAGAACAATAGCTGATAAAAGAGCCCAGAAGCAGAGCGAATCTTACCTTCTTTCATTGGAGAGTTACCAGTACAAGGCGAAGTCACAGCCGACAGAAGGAGCAGCAGTTTCCAGGAACCGGAGAAAAATCGTAACACTGAATATTCTCGTTACAAGAAGTCCGAGGTATTTTTTGAAACCATAAAAGTTACCACAGTGCAATTAAAACAAAACTTCTAAAGAATTTTGATAGAAACAAAGTTAAATTGCTTTTTAATATCACATGATTTGCTGTATATATTTGCTATGAAGCACTGTTTATATTTGCTATGAAGCACTGTATATATTTGCTATGGAGCACTAATAAGGTTATTTATCGCCGAGTAGGTAGTTGTTAGTTATTCCTGAATAAAGGAAATTATTATTTTGATGAACTTTCGCATTATTTTCAATGTTTGATCAACAATTAATTGCTGTTTTCTGAAATTGACATCAAGAAACTGCCAGGGGGCTCCACAGTGGAACCGACTTATGAGATTCCATAGGCGTACCGATTGAGTTAGCTGAGGTGAAGAAAATAAAGTGAAAGAAAGAGGTAAAATGCATAGCCGGACATATTAAATATTTATATGGGTATTTATTTATCAATACATATTGAATAAATCTTAAAAGGGAAACTAGCTCAAGAATCCTGAAAATAGCAAAAATAATATCAAAACAAAGTAAAACAAAACAAAAATAGAAAAACACAAAAAAAATTCATATATATTTTGTTATGATGTCTGGTTGTGGAAGTAAATAAACAAATATAAAATAAAATAAAAACGAACCGCAATCAACGCATCATAACAATATAGATATATATATATATATATATATATATATATATATATACTCGATAATATACAGAAATAAAAAGAAATACGATTTTGGAATTCAAAAAAAACCAACAGCGACTGATATTATAATCCTATTTTAATCCAATCATCCACATAATCAAAAACTGGCTCCATTCTATATATATTCCACAGATTTTTTCACATACCTCTCAATCGAAACAAAATTGAAAGATATCAATTTATAATAAAAGAAATAGCTCATAAGGACGGTAACCCAACTAATGCGAATAATAAAATATTTCTCGAACATAGAAACAAGTTTCTCCAATTGAACAGCACAAGACATTCTGAAAATCTACAGATCTCTACTATAGTTCAGCAGACATGGTCATGAATCATCCAAACTATCCAATAAACCCAATATCAGTTTCAGAAGCAACAATACTCTTGAATTCAGTCTAGTGAATATCAAAAACAAAATCGACCCTTAGAATAGGTCAAGAATATATTGTTCAATCCACTCTCTATGTCCTGCAACTCAGGTTGAACTGGAAGAGAATTTTTGCAACGTATATTGAAACAAACCAGAACTTCAAATACATTTTTTAAATATGGATATAACAACATAAGTTAAGTTTTGTTAATAATTTACTTGTTTCAGATCAAAAAGATTTAAACTCAAACAACGTAGAATTCCTTAATTTTTGCACAAAAGTTACCTAGCTCAACTCTCCTACCTGCAAGTACAAAATAGTGTTGAACAGGGCACTGACTATTCATGGAGAACTGTAAAACAAACACCAGTCGATTGCCGACCATTCTCTCCAAAAGTCTTACAAAAACTTTTTTCGTTAAAAAGAAATCATTAAAATAAATAACAACCGAACTCCCATCAAAAGACAATTATGGTGACGAATGAAATGAATGAAATGTTGTACCTAAAAATGTTATTCCACCCCTCCCCACTTTTTCTATAGGAGTCTATGGTTTGTATTCCTAGTTGAACTTATTCACACATACTACTCATCATAGCAGTACACTTAAGATTAGAATTGCAACCTTTAAAATGCATTCGTAAGAAGATCAATGAATCTTGGATTTCAAGAAAGCAATGAATTCCTGTGGAGACAGACTTCTTGTCATTTCACTGCCCTAATTCGGTGAAAATCGAATATCCAGACGAATTGCATTTTTCTTTAATTGAAACCATTCAATAAAATGTATGGATTCTGACTCGATGAAAAAACATTTATCATTTTGATTTGGAGATATTCACATACCTTGGTGATTTTCCAAAACAAACACTCACTCCATCTGTGATAATTGCGGGTATCCAATGATGAATTATTGCTAACATATGATAAAGAAAATAGGAATTCGTGAACATCAGTTGAGGATGCCATAGCGCTTTCATGAGAGGTATTTCCCTTGCATTTTTCCATGTTTGTTTCAACATCTGCCGCCAATAGATGGGCTGTAACAATGTTTCTATATAGTCATGAATTTTAAAATATCTGACGATTATGACGAGTGAATGAACACACAGTTCCGCATGATTCCCAAATAATCCACCAGATTGTTTTAACGCAGCGCTTAATGATAACGTGGTGATCTCACGATGATCAGCACCAAGAAACGAGAGTGAAATTGTTAGTCATCGAATAGATTTTGTAGTTTTTTCGAAAGAGCTTACACTAGTTGTTACAATGTACAAGTGCTTACTCAAAACTATCATATCAAACTGTTATGAATTATGTGCAAGTGGTATGAAGTATATGTACTGATGTTAGATATTCAACTATGTATATTATGAGCAAAAGCTATGAAGGTATTATTTATACCGTCATTAGATATGCAATTATATATTCAATTATATAAATGGTTGAACAACCCTTCTTTCAAAGGCTGAAATCTAGTAAAGGAGGAAAATCAAAGTAACAGAAAATTACCATATGTTTTTCAAAAGGGTTTTGCAATAATTGATGGCTTCAATAAATGCGTATTAATCTCGTCAATTCTTTTCTAACAAAGTGTGAATGGTCTTGTAATTTTGATAATCTTTTTATAATATCCCAGAAATCCAAGGAATAATTTTATTTCTTTAGTACTTTTTGGTATGAGAGGATGGATTATTGCTCTTAGTTTGTCTGGGTCTGGTTTCACAACTTCTGAGGTTACAATGTGTCCCAGAAATGCAACTTCTTTCTTGGGGAATTTTGTTTTGTCTATTTCTATCTTCTATGTATACGGTTCAATTTTGTTCTGAATGCCTTTGAGGCATCGTCAATCCCTGCAGTGGGTTGCGTTTTTGAGCCATAGCGGCATACGGAGGTACTCGAAGTGACCGTTCTCAACGTTGCCTTCTGAATGTTAACGGGAGCCTTCCTGATCTGATGAAATCCGCTTGGATCGAATCCAGTACGTTTTTGCTGTTGGGCAAGGATAGTGTTTTTGTTAACCTTTGGTTAGTCGATTATGATTCTCCACTTTTTTCCAATGGCGTCCGCTTCCTGGGGTACAATCCATATAGGAAATGATCTTAGTTGACGAATGTTGTGTTCAACAATTCATAAGGGATCGATCGATGTCGGTATGATGAAGTTCGAAGGATTTGAGTAAAAAATTATTATGTGTTGAGTAGCTCAAATTATTGTAATTCACAAATATAGTCATTTGTATTGCCTAATTATATACACGCGTATCATTTCTCAGCTGTGGTTTGGGTTTCCCTGATCAAACAATCTTTGATTTTTATCGGGAGTGCGATTATATCTCTCATTTGTTTTATCGAAATTTTCAACTTTGATTTTCCGTGTGGCGTTCTAGCTCAACCAAAAATATAATCATTTCTTAAATTCATGAAGATAAATATAATTTTTAACTGGAGTGAAAATAATTGAATTTGAAAAGTCAAACTGGGCCTTCCGTTGCCCGCGGATGATGAGTCCCTCAAAATATTGGTGAAATTTCAATACATCAACATCCATTGTAGATTGAATTCTTCCAAAGCTGCGATGTTAGCACAAAAATCACGTTGTCAGGGTGATTTTTTTGCAATTTTGGGCTTTGAAGGAGATTTGGCTGCTCCTGGGCCTATTCAGTAGTTTGATAGGTAGTTTTGTGGAGTTGAGCCAGATTTTGTTTCGTCTATATTTGGTGTCATTTCGTGAAAATTTCAGGCTGTTTCTTCATCATGCTCAAAATTTCTTCCATATTAGACTAGTTCTGATATAATTCCTGTTTCCTAGTTTTGTTATATTCGATATTATTGAGATCTTCGAATTTTTCATAATTTTTCATCCATTTTTGGTTTATTTTCCCGTGTGTGAGGCTCAAAATTAGTATGACACTCTGTATTTAGCATAAATCTCCGAACGCGAATTGGTTTTACCAAGTTGCTTTGCTGCAAATGGCCAAAAAATTCAAATCATTTTGAGCCAGACAGCCTGCGATTATTAATTATAATAAAAATATTTATTGTCCAATAAGACATATAAAATGTATAGGAATAGTCAGTATATGAGCACTGATGCAGAGTATAGTCAGTGGAAATGAAAATATAAAGGTCAATATATATATATATATATATATATATATATATATATATATAAATATATATGTATATATATATATATATATACATACATAAACATACATGCATCTAAATACACACATTGATAGGATCTAACTAACTATTAAAAAACTCTTCCACCGAATAGAATCATTTTTCAATCAGGAATTGTTTCAGGGAGCTACTGAATTTTTTTAAATATTTGATTTTTTTTAAACTTTCAGGTGAATGATTGAATACATACAGACCCATAATTTTAGGTGGATCGCCAGATACCTTGTATTTTGTAAAATGAATATGGTATTTATTTCTTTTGCGTGTATTTACGGAGTGGAAGTCTCCAGTTAAGACAAATTTTTGTCTATTCTCAAAAATGAAGATTCATAAATATAAACATGAGGGTCATAGTGCTCAAATTTTTGAAATGGTCCCTGCAGGAGTGTGAACTGGGAACTCCAGCTATCATTCTTATTATTATTTTTTGTATCGAAAAAACAATATTTGCCAAAGTGGAGTTACCTCACAAGCATATACCATACCTAATTCGGTACACCACCTGTGCGTGGTATAGGGCCTCTTGCTGAGGTATTTCAAGTATTGTGAAATAGTATTGTGAGATCGGCGGTAGAGACGATTTGGGCCAAGTGGATTTATTTTCAATCATGAAGTCGTTTCCAAAACGGATCAAATACCCTGTTGTGTGGAATACCATGTTTTTCCGAGGTGACATATCGGATTAAATTGTCGAATCCTATCAAACATCTCCTGCAATGTTGGAGAGTCGGCATTGGGAGATGTTTTCTGTTTTCCATTTGATCGCCTAAAAGTGAACGGTGAAAGCCTAGGCAGTATCGTGGAACGATGTTGAGCCGATGATAAAAAGCGATTAAGACCAATCAATAGAGATTTTTCTTGAGAATAATACTACCAGAAAATCGAGTGTGCCATCATACGGAGGACAGTTTGTAGTTATATCCTGTTATGTTTTCTTCTCCCAACTGTCATTGCTAAACTTGTTATAAATATTTAAAAGCTTCTTTTTATTTTTTATAATTTTTGACTTGTAACTTGAAAACCAATGGAACAATCCCGAAACTTTTCATGGACGAATTGTATAAAATGAAGATGCGAATAGAATGAGCCCTAGCACAACTCGATCGGATCATTATTAACGGAGAAATCTCGGAAAAACCAGCAGAAATCTGCGTTTTATTCAAATTTATAACACCACCATTCTTCAAGTGTTGAAGCAGGCTCGCTTCGACATAGGTGTGATTGATATGTGCTTTATGTGTGGAAAACTTGGGCACTGTTTTGTGTTCTGGCATTATTGCAATTTGATTTTTTAATGCACTTTATTGCAGCAGACCTGGATGCATCAGAGATGGTCCAATTTCAATTTTCCTGAAAGATTTCGAGAGTTTAAGTATAGTACTACAAAATGACTATTCTCATTCTGCGTTAAAATGCTACGAAATAGGTGAGTGCATGTAAGTGGCTAGGAAGTGAGGGTGGAGCAGCAGATTCATAACGGGCGCAATGCGCTTGTATCACAATACATACGCTTTCCCGCGACTGCTGCTTTATCCCCACTACTCAGCCGCTTCCACGCACTCGCCCATTTTCAATCATGTTTGCAAATATTTTTCAGCTGTTTTACAGCATTTCAACGCAAAATGAGGATATACGTTTTGTAGTACCATTGTTTTTGTTTTTTTATCGTTTTTTAACAGCTTTCTCAGTTGTTTGACCAACCCTCAGAAGTTAATGGAAACTTGTATGAGTAAAGAGCACGGAGGCCTTACCTTTCATAGTGGGATCCGAAACCACTCTTGGGGCCTTGAAAAATTTTTCGTTGGCTGCGAGAATCTAACTCGTTACGGGTGGAAACAGTGGCTACAATACTAACGATCATACCACTGAGCCACTAGTCCCGATAACTATACTCCTACTCTCTGAATCTGTCAGAAAAAATGGAATCGGAACACTTACGACGCATCCAGAGCTGCTGCAATGAAGTGCATTACAAAATTCAGATTTCAATTATGTCAAAACTGATAATCCGACAGTGCCTGAGTTTTTTACACATGGAGTACATATTAATCACTACTATGTCGTGAGAAGTTTGCACTACAACTCAAAAAGAGGCGAAGTTATGATTTTTCTGAAAAAGCTGTTTTTCCGTTTTTTCCGTATTTTCTGCGTTACTAATGATCCGATTGAGTTGTGCTAGAGCCCATTTTCTTTGCATTCAGATTCTCTACAATTCGTCCAGTGAGAGTATCAATACTGCCTCATCAGTTTTCAAGTTACAAGTCAAAAACGAAAAAAAATGCTTTTAAATGTTTATAACAGATTTAGCAATGACAGTTCGGATTAGAAAACATAACAGGATATAACTACGGACCGTCTTTCGTATGATGGCACAGTCGGTTTCCTGGTAGTATTTTTGTCACAGAATCAATAGAGCGGAAAATCTCTATTTATTGGCCTGAATAGCGAATCGAACTGCAAGTACGGGAAAGCCTGATCAGCGTTATGAACTGGGGATGTTTCTCCTAACATGTTGAATGTACTGTGAACATCGAACGAGTGAACATCGTTACTTGTACTGTACTCTACTAGCAATGAGACATATATTTTTTGCGATAATTATATGTATTAGAGAGTGTTGAACGTTTTGGTATTACGGAAAGACCGTTTAACGTTCTCAAATCCTTGCAAGGGTGGAAGTGGCCTCCCATTTTCAACTTAAATTGTTAACCAAATTCCTTTTCTGATTATCATATCATTTGCGAATTCAATCGAATAGTTTTGCGTTGAATCTTATATTTTTTGGTGGATTTCCTTCATGTTAAAGCTAGCCAGGGTTAATGTGGATTTTTTTAAAATTTTGTTAAACTACTTGGCGATCTCACTTCTTATATTCTTAAGACCTTATGAACCTGCAACTTTTGTAAAATAACGGGCAAGCGCATTACTTGCCGAACCCATACCTCAAAACTATTTTTTTTTCTGTGAATTGAAATACATTCACGAAGATAGGTAGCGTTACATTAACGAAAGTGAAGTTATATAATTGACGCCTTCGACATGGGGCCTAGTTGGGAATATTTATAGATACATTTTTTGTGGACAACTTATGGCTTTTGTAACACATCAGTTTGTTTTTTCTATCAGTTTTTTGTTTTTGCCTCGTTTTTGAAATGGATTCATCGAAATTGGTGAGAGATGAACTTGAATATGAGCTGAAAATCAGAGGTTTTGAAAATCTGGAAACCGAAACGGACCATGCTCAGACAACTGAAAAATATTATGCAAAGGAAGCCTTCGGAAATTTAGTGCCTACACCTGATACACTAGGAACTGAAATAACTCACGAGTTAGACACCTGTAATAGAAAAGGGGTTGAAATTTAAACTTATGTATCTTGTCATGCATATTGATCAGTTGATAGTACCGAGGTAAAACATGTTGATGCGAAGCTCAAGCATTTGTATGCTACCGCAGGAAGTTCCTCCGGAAGCTAGTAGGGCTAATTTGTTAGATCATTTGGCGTCTGTAGATATTTCTTTTGGTACGAAATTGTGGGGATCAGACTACGGCGCGTAGCCAACGGCTCCTCCTGTTAGCATTATTAATGCATCAAAGGTATGAAATTTCTTCATTTCAAACTTTTCTTCCAAATTTCTGAGTAAAATATCTATTTCTCCTACAATAAGGCCATCATCAACGTATATTGTCAAAAACAATATCTCATTTCTAGTTCTAAAAATACACTATTCAATCTTAGAAGTATATATGCCTTTTTTTATCAGAAAGTTTGTTAAATGTCCATTTCATATCTAGGTGCCCGTTTCAGCCCATATTAGATTTTCTTGTTGCTCGCAACCTTCTGGTATGGTCATATAGATATCATCACTCAAACTTCCATATAGAAAAGCTGTTTCCATGTCCTTTCTGTCAGTTAATATTTTCTTTCCAATTTTTAAGTCTCAACATCTATTGCCTAATTCTATTCCTCTCTGTTTTTTCCAGTAACTGCTTCTTCATATGTTGATAATAAATAATCATTATATCGTTTTGATAAATATATCCTCCTTCTCTCCTAACTTCTCGCCCTTGTCCTAAATTCAACATTCCTTCGTCATCTCCTTCTAGTAATTCATTTTCCATTTTCTTCTTCGTAAAGTTGTTCATTTATTTCTTGAACTTCACCGTTCTCCTCAATTATCACATTCAGCTCCATTTTTATTTTAAGAATTTTCATAATTTGTTTTTTTCAAAGATGTGATCTCTGTATATAACAATTTTTCGTTTTTGTTCATCCCAGATTCGATATCCGTACTTCTCTCATCAAATTTTTTTATATATCCCAGAACTTTTGCATATTATTGACCGCCAAATATTTGCATTTTTGATAAATCTGGCTTTCTACCAGTCCAAATTTCACTTGGTGTCTTCAACTGTGATTCTGTTGGAATTCTAATCAAAATATATGCAGATACTCTAATGGCTTCACCCCAGAATTTTTTTAGTGAATTTGAATCGTAAATCAGCGATCTAGCTTTCTCTGATGTTCAATTAGGCCTTTCTGCTTCACCATTCAATTGTGGACTGTTCCTTCGAAAACTATACATTTCTTCTTGTACCATATCTTCATTTATTATTTACAAACCCCGTACCGTTGTCGCATCTTAATTTCGAAACCTTCAGAATTGTATAGGCTTCCATTCCTTCCTAATACTCTCTCAGATATTCTTGTTTGCCCTCAATGAGTATACTACTACAAAATGTGTGTAATCATCTGATACAATCAACATATAGCGTTTTCCATGTCATGTTTCCGGATCGATTGGACCAGCTATATCTGTGTGTATGATTCCGAGTGGTCTAGAAGCACTACTCCTTTGTCTGTCGAAGGAAATCTAACTTTCAGGCATATTTCACAGGGTGTTTCACTCATTTTCAAAACTGTCACCATTTCATCGTCTATAATTTTCTTCAAACTTTTCATATTGAGATGTTCTTCTCTATGTGTTCAGAATGTTCCATTTCATTTACCACATAAAGTCCGTTTTCTTTTTTGTCTTCCAAAATTGCCTGATAATTCTTTGTGATTGTGAACTTTCCATTATTTTCTGTTATGGCACTGACAGATAAAAAGTTTTTTATTTCAAATCTGGTACATATAAAACGTTTTTTGAAGTACATTAATCACTATCCACTGTTCCTTCACCTTCAGCTTTTATAACTGAATTTTTTTCAGCTACACAAATGTCAGAACTTTAATGCTCAAAGCCATCAAATAGCTCGAGATTATTGACCATGTGGGAAGTTGAACCTGAGTCAATCGCAAATACATTTTTATCAGTGTTTTCAGTCTCTTCTATCAAGAAAGTAACTTTTATCTCATCTGGTGTTGGTTTGCTCGGCTCTCCTTGTCGATTTCTGAAATAGCAATCGTTCTCTGAATGATTTGATTTTTTACAAATTCTACACATCACCATATTACAAACTGTCTCCCTGTTGTCTTCACTTCTTCTTACACTGAAGTCTCTTGATATATGTCCCATCTCACCACAATTGAAACATTTTATTTCTCGATTCGTATTCCCTTTCATTTTTTCTCTACAAAAACGTCCAATATGTCCAGGTTTCATGCACTTGAAACATGCCTTTTCAAATGTGTTGAAAGCTACCGACGAACCACTTGCTTTCGCTTTATTCATGTTTCCTCCAGTGACCAGTCTGGATGTTAAATTCGTCAAAGTACGATCCTTCTGTGATGTGGACTTCCAAGCCGTACGGAAATGCTTGAAAAATTCTGGCAATGTACTCAGAATTTTTTATATCACCATTCCATCGTCTATCTTCTGATTCAGGGCTTTCAGTATGTAGGCCAAATTCTCGAATTTGCTGATGTGTAAGAATATGTGACCTTCTTTTTCATAGGTGAAATTGGAAAACTCTTGTAGTGGAGCAAATTTTTGATGTTCACTGCCTTTCTTGTGAATTGCTCATAATTTTTCATACATTTTTGCTGCGTTTTGCCATCCATGATATGTAGAAGCACTTTCTTATTAACAGTAGTTGTCAATACTTTCTGGGATTTTGCTTCCATTTTCAGCAAAAGCTGTTTCTCCTCATCTCAAGTCAAGTACTTCAGTTTTTGTTCACCAGTCACAACATCATGTGACCCATAAGCTTTCAACAGAATCACTACTCGGAAATTGCAAACTTGAAAGGATTCTACACCATCCAATTTTTCAATATGTTCAATTTCCTCTACTGTCATTGACGTCATTTTGTTTTCCGTTTTTTTTTACTTTGAAGATTTATTTTATTTTCAGAATATCCTGGGCCCATGACCTGTTCAGGATGATTGTTTTCATGTTTTCATCTGGTTTTTATTTTAGATTGTCGAATGAATCGAAGCCTTTCTCTAATAGTTTGTATTGATAATCAACATGACAAACCTATCAATAGATGATAGACTTCACAAAAAACATTCCACAGTATGATATCACATTACGATCTAAAACACTCAATAGCATTTTTTCAATTATTATCCTCGACATATGTGTGTATAACTTACCTGTGATATTGGATGGCTTCGAAGAGGTTGGGTATAACAAAACCTTGGGAAAAGCAGGGAATCCCCAAATATGTGTGACTGTTCAGCGAAACCAAGCCACTTATTTCTTTGAACTCATCTCACAAGTTTTCAAGGAAATCCACATGAAGCGAAGTCACAAGCTTCAATCCACCCGGCCAGCGAGAGACCTTTTTTTCTTTGTCTTTTTTCCAATTACTTTCGTATGTCACCAGTGACAGACATATTATAAAATAATAACCAATGCAAAATACAAATGAGAATATTCAGAGGTAGACAAATTATATAAAGACCCACATACCAGATGATTCCCCAAAGCAAAGCTATGGGAGCACAAAATGGAAGGAGAAAGGAAAAAATGAAAATAAAATAAGGTCAGGCAGTAGATACATTTCCATTCCGACAACTCATCAATTACAATCCTGACGAAATTCAGTTCCAGATTGCTGGCAGATCGGACATGTAACAACACCACCCTTTCTCAAAGAATGTTTCGAAAAAACTTTTGATAACATTGCAAAAATTACTACACGTTAAAAAAACGAAAGACAAAATAAATCAACATGCGAAATAGATATATTCCAACCTGTGGATCAAGTGTGATCATCCCTGTCTGGCGGATGAGTTTTGATATCTTCTGCATTCCAAATCCCTACTGATTCATTATTTCCATCTTGTACCTCGTATGTCCATGGTGACACAATTCGAACAATTATGGAGGGACCACTAAATTTTTGTACTAAGTTTACCGTGATATTTTGTATTGCATCGGATAGCACATAATTCCGTTTCTATAATAACTGATGCATTTTCAATCGTTCGTTTCTATGTCTCAAAATACATGGGATCCTACTCTCTTCATATGTCTTGTTCAAACGCCTTCTAATATCCGCAAATTATTTACTTAGCGCTATGTTTTGATTAGGGTTGTCGCCAGCTTGTTTTTGAGCAGTTGCATCGAATTCTAACTCGTTAAGTCTCACCTCACGACCGAAATTAACCAAATTTGGGGTGACACCCGTGACTTCATGTTTTGGAGAGCAAATCACACACCATTATCGATAATCCACAGAGTGAAGTTCTGTAATAGGTATGGTTTCGAATTCCTTCCAGTATATATATATATATATATATATATATATATATATATATATATATATGAAAGGAGGGTAGTCGCTGACTAGTTAAGAGTAAAACTAATAGAGGTCTCGCAGTCAAAGAAACTCTTTGAAGTTTTCAGCTTTCGGAATCGTTTATTCCATCATCAGAGACTACAAATGGAAAAATTGTGCATATAAGAACTGTAAACAAATTATATGAGTCTTACATATATCTTGAGGATGTTTACATTTAAGTACATAATGGTATATAAGATACATTATTAATAGAAAATGACTTTAGCTTTTGGATAATTAATTTCAAATTACATTTCTGAATGAAAAGACAAATTCTTGTACATAGAAACAACATTCAGATATTCATTCTCACGACAGTTACTAATCTGACAATGCACTTCTCATCGTAGAACAATTCAAATTCAGTTTAGGTTGAATCACCACGTTCAGAAACTCTGACTTCTTGGTGTTTTATGTCGAGTGAAGTAAAAGATAATTTCACTCAGATGGTTTATATCTGTTTTTATTGATGAGTCATTCTCTTGATAGATAAAGCCATTTCTAAGAAAGACTTTTGAAAGATGTGATTCTCTTGCAAGAACAGTTGTTGAAGGTAGTTCATTTGGTGGTCACAATCATTGACATGTTTAGCTAAAGCACATCTCTCAGGATGTAGTCTACTATCACTCTTATGAGTGATAGTAGACTACATCCTGAGAGATGTGCTTTAGCTAAACATGTCAATGATTGTGACCACCAAATGAACTACCTTTCAACAACTGTTCTTGCAAGAGAATCACATCTTTCAAAAAGGTCTTTCTTAGAAATGGCTTTTATCTATCAAGAGAATGACTCCATCAATAAAAAACAGATATAAAACCATCTGAGTGAAATTTATTCTTTACTTCACTGACATAAACACCAAGAAGTCAGAGTTTCTGAACGTGGTGATCTAACCTAAACTGAATTTGAATTTTCTACGATGAAAGTGTCATTGTCAGATTAGTAACTGTCAGTTCCGAGAAAGAATATCTGAATGTTGTTTCTATGTACAAGAATTTGTCTTTCATTCAGAAATGTATTTGAAATTAATTATCCAAAAGCTAGAAGTCATTTTATTAATAATGTATCTTATATACCATTATGTACTTAAATGTAAACATCCTCAAGATAGATGTAAGTACTCATATAATTTGTTTTTACAGTTCTTAATGCACAATTTCCATTTGTATCCCTGATGATGGAATAAACGATTCCGAAAGCTTTGAAAAACTTCAAAGAGTTTCTACATTGCGCAGACCCTACTAGTTTTACACTATATATATATATATATATATATATATATATATATATATATATATATATATATATATATATATATATATATATATATATATATATATATATATATATATATATATGAATCTTGGAGTAAATCTGGACTCGAAACTCACCCTTCAACCAACAACTGGCAAAAGTAAATGGGGAAAGTACGCAACGCACGAATCAAAATATGTTCAGACATCCGGCGTCACTGAAGGCTCTCACGAACCCAAAAGTGACATCAAGACTGATATGAGAATGCCGAGAAGAACCCAGTGCCTTCCCAGAACACAACAAAATAACTTTGATGTGGGTTCCAAGACACTGTGGCATCAAGGGCAACGAAAACGCTGATAAATTAGCTAGAAAAAGGTTGATCAACGCCATATATTGGCCCGCACTCGGGGTCACAAAATCGGCAATCCGAAGCTGCACACGAGACTGGGTCAAACGAAAACAAGGAGAGCACTTGAAAAAAGCCCCTCTCACCACGGAAACACAATTACTAAGGAACCGTCGAAGCGCAGAACTGAAGAACTACTCAAGATGAGAGGAAACGAAGTTAGAACAAAACGGACCTTACCATTGGTCGCAGCCCAATGAGAGGACACCTGCAGAAATTGGGCTATACAACGTAGAACTCTCACGGAGACATTGCAGCAAAGGGACAGAGAAACATATATTGACAGAATGCGAGGCACTAGACCGCAAAAAAAGCAATATTCGGACAGCCAAGGAACTTGTGGAGAACTTGTACAGAGTAGTATAAGGGACTAGAGTTATGCTGTGAAACAAAACCGGAAGGCACAAAAAGCAAGGACCTCAGGACCAGCATCCGAGGAAAAAGAAAGCCATGATAGTTAGCATATTACACAAAACCATTGATGGATTCTCGCAGGTCCATTCCTATTCCATTCATATGATTTGCTGAGTAATATTAGGACTTTTTCCAACTTGGAGTGGAATAACTTCTGTTAGTCGATTGATGTCTATCGCTAATAGTATCACGCTGAATGTTGATCCTTGGGAGATCTTATTCTCTGTTTCATGATCCTGTGTGAGGTGATGGCCATAGCGTTCTTTGAATTTTTGCCCAGCAGGAAAATAACTCTAGAATGGAGGTAGTTGACACTGAATCACCAATTTCAATATTTCAAATCTCCAAGTATAGTATTTTCTATTTGAGCCAAACCATGCACCAGATCTATTTGATAATTTGATAACTGATAACCCATATTATAGATTAATATACTACGATTTATACATGCAAATTGACTCACTGAATTCTGTACCACTTCTCATACTGCGAAACCATAAATTTCAGTATTATATTTTAAGTTGAAAGTTGTTTCACATCATGGATTCTTCACTATCGTCAATTGGAATTATTATTATTGATGAAAATAGTTACCATTGATTCTATAATGATGATGAATAACCTTCGACCCAAAATAAATAGAAGAAATAACTTTCAATTTGTCATTGGTACTGATTGAAATGCTCTCTGGAACATCATGATCTGATAATTTTCAGCAAGAATGAAGCTGTTTGAAAACGAAGGCTGATTTATATATTGAGTAAAGTTTTCCAGTGGCTACCGATAATGAAATAATTGACAATTCCTATCAGAACTGATTTAGTTGATAAGTTCCCCATTCATAATCATTATTTCTCCTCAGAGTGATGAATGCGTTCATAACACTTACATTGGTACTATTGGATTCAAAGTTATATATGGGCATCTGGAAACTCTTTTCCTCCATTCTAGTTCTTGAAAACTGGTTGCTGACATCCCAGGCTGCGGCTATCATGGAGTTGACACACATATCCATAGGTACTGGGTTAGCCATTTTCTCCAGATCGCACAATATTACCCTTAGAATTCCAAAGCCGCATGCAATCATCAGTGCTGATGGCCCAGCCAAACCGTTGACCCATGCTCTAATGGGTTCTCGATAGGTTGATACAACTGAAAGTAAAATTGGTTTGTATAAACATGTTGATCAAACTCCTATTCATTGGCATAATATTTTCCATCCTCAAATCGTGTAAACGGAATTTTCCCTGACCACCACTCCCTTTTTATCGTAAGGAAAGTCACTTTTTCTGATCAGCTTTCATGAAGATGACTCTGGTGCACCAGAATAGCAGCCTCAAAGTTATTAATATTTATTCGGGAAAATTTTCCAGGAAAATATGTACAACTCTACGCAGGCAAAACTCATCGGAGAATTAGGCATTACAGGGGCAGATACCAAGCATTAAGAAGCCTCACCACTCTAGTATCAGCTATACTTCCATATAACTTGGTCGAATATTCTGACCCAATGCAGGTTCTATTCCGAACAATACGGGCTTGGTTCATAAATGTAGGCGTTCTCAATAAAACAACATTTCACTTCCCATTTTTTCACCGACACCCTCTCTTTATTATAGAGAGGCGGTGATCTTCCTTTCGGCAGTTTCCTATTTTAGCCTCATCGAATCAACAGAGTTCAATGTGCCTTTTTTTTCTGTATTGGCAATCTCAGCAGTTCATTATTGTGACTAGAAATTAAATATGCTTCTTACACTTCCTGATTTGTCTTATGTTGATTATTGCATGAAGATTTGAGAAATATGAACCACAAAATAATAATTCCAAATTCAATTATTACCACAAAGCGAATGAAATATACACTTCCTTATGGCACGCCGTTTCGCTTTTCATTTGACTTGACCGTGAACTCCCATTTAAATGTCACTTCTTTATTATTCGACTTGCGATAATATAAACGGAATGGATATTATTTTCATTGAGTGTAATTCCATTGCTTATAGCACTATGAACTCTCATTCTCATGTCACATGCACCTATCGATTTCCTTTAAATTTAAATTTTATAATTTTATCCGTTTGCGATATTGTAATTATTTTTTTTTGATATCTAATATTTTATCACCTACATCACGCATCATCGACATATCCAATGGCACCCAATATTTCTATTTCCATTCCACATGCATTATTTGGGCACTTTTATTTCCGTTGCATACCATCGCAACTAACTTTTCGTAAGCATTGAATTTGATTGTGACTTTGATATGCATGACAGTAGAGTGCAATAGAAACAATATTTATATTGGACTTCGATACCTGATGAAAAGTCCAACAGAAAAGGAACGGCATTCAGTTCATTTATTGATAATTCAACATTCACTGTATATCATAATCGCAGGCCCCCAAGTGCCATTCAAATGCAACTCTCATTTTATTGGCACATTGATATCCGCGACATCGAAGTGTAATGGAAACGCAAGTGACAAAAAAATAGAGTATCATTTGAATTCGACTTGGATACCTACGACATCAATGTGTACCATTATATGTGCATTACATTTTATTTTGGGCTCAAAAATGAAACAAACAAATCGAATTATTTACTCCATCATCTCGCACATCATTTTATTTTTGAGCCCGAAATAAAATGTAATGCACGCCATTGGGATACCAATTTGAATGGAACATGCACTTTTATGCGACTTGGACTAATGGTGTCTTGTGCGTTTCCTTCGGTAATAGCAATTTGAATACGTTTAATATTCAACATTTTTATATGGTCCACATTGATGTCGTAGGTATCCAAGTCGAATTCAAATGATTCTCAATTTTTTTATCACTTGCGTTCCAATTACACTTCGATGTAGAGGACATCAATGTGACAATAAAATGGGAGTGTAATATAACTGTTGTTTCATTCATTTGTCGATTATATATCTATGGGACACTGCTGTCATGCACATAAAAGTCACAATCAAATTCAAGTGGAATTTAAATGGCACTTTAATTTATATTACATGAAAGGAAATGCGCCCTTACACGAGTTCTTTTGACCCTTGTATTTTTATTGCACATCAAGGATTATTGGCGATGGGTAACGGAAATCGAGTACCGTAATAATGCATGTAGAATGAAAATAAAAAGTAATATGGCATTATTTAGGGCCACGTACCCTCAAGTGCCATGTTTGAATATTCGTTCGACCTAGCTATCGAAATGCCATTTCAATTGGTTTTCAATATAATGGCTCATAAGATGATTTCAGTGAGTCTCATTTTCCTTGTAATTTCAAATGAAAACGTTATTTCCATTTCGAATTGAAGGATGTTTCATGTATTCTGCTGATTGCTGCGAATGACAGTTGAACATAACATTCATAGTACTACACTACATGTGCATCGAAAACATATCAAACTTTTTTCTTAAACAAAATCAATTCCAATTGTTATTTATAATTGAAATACCGGTAAACATGAATGAAATTAATTTTCGATAATTGAATAGAAATGAATTTCCTGGAGAATTGATAGACCGGATGTCTTAGTATAACTATTTCCAATAGGAAAATACAATCGAATTGTTATTAGAAATTAAATTACACTCAACGAAAATAATATCCATTCCGTTTATATTATAACAAGTCGCATGAAAAATAAAAGGCATTTATATGGGAGTTCACGGTCAAGTTGAATAAAAAGCAAAACGGCTTGCCACATTTCCTTATCAATGAGGATATCAAAATTGAAAATCCAATTTTCCACACAATTTTCCACACAACTCGTGATTGATGTTCGCCCTGCGTCCTCTTTATATATGGGGTTTATTCGTTCTTGTTGTTCAGATACTATTCTACAACAGATATCCCCCTTTGGAGCACATAACCCATCAGTCTTTCCCCCTCCCTCTCTCTATTTCACTAGGATAGATTATCATAGAATCAGCTTCATAGATAGCTTGTCCGTAGTCATCTACGGACAAGCTATATATGTCACCTCATATTGGATGCGCCATCGCATGATAATGAATACGTGAGAGAGAGACATTTTAATTGGGAATATGTGGAAATCCGAAGAAAAAATATTGAGAAATCGAAGGGAGATATGAGCCAACAGTTTAGAACAGTTTAGAATCCAAAGAGAGAAGAATTGTCGAAGTTTCCGGGATTGACATCCAAGAACTACCAAAGCGGGAAGAAGATTTGCAATATCGAAGTTTTTGACTAGAGGATATTTGGTTTTTGTGAACTTACCAGAATATTGAAAAATCCAACTACCGTAACTTTTCAAAAATCAAATGCATGTGCAGCGTATATCCATAGACCTAAAAAATATTTTCCTGAGAATAAAACTGAAAGACAGTCGAAAATTTTTATAGATACTGCAAATTAAAATGAAGAAAGTATTCGAACTTACGAGTTGGGGTAAAATTAGCAGAAAGAACAGAAAGAAGTAGTCTCAGTTATGTGGAAAAAGTTCACAGAAGATCTTCCGAAGTCTTTGGTACAAATGAAAGGAATGAGTTTTTCAGTGTTTTTAGAAATCCAACTCATAATGGGGCGAAAGGGAGGGTGAAGATTCGTATGGAAGTTCCGTTAGTTCTTAAGTTGGGATAAAAAATTAGTAATTGAGGTTTTCGTAACAAACAGAGAAATACGTGATCTAGTATTTTTTGAAATTTCGTCCGTGGAGGGGCAAGAAGTGGTAAGTGAATTCGTCACAAAGCCTTACTCTTGCTGTTGAATCAATTATAACACCATAACGAGATAACGGAAAATGGAATAACGGGATAGCGGAAAACGGGATCAGAGAAAGCGGGCGAAGCCACATGCATAAGCTAGATGAAATAACATAAAGAAAAATATAGGAGAAATACAAATTCTACGAGGTGGTAGTCACGGGTACCAGCTAGTTATAGTACATAACAGTAATTTTGAAAGTAGCTAAGATTTCAGTAACAAAAAATTTAAAAATTAAAACTTCAACGAAAAATTGGACCAACGAAAAAATAAACTTAGAAGCGAAACATGAACTGGACCTTTTTGGTCTTCATAACTCAGCTCCTCAACTGATGTAAGTAACTAATAATCAACGAAAATCATTAAATTATTTTAAAGAAATGATCAAAACAAAATAATATTAAAATGCAAGGTGAAATCTCCAGCGATAACAATAACATTTCGCGAGACCATTCGCAACGACGTGTGCCTTCACGTGTGTACCCGTTTGGGTAGCTGTCTTGCTGATATTGACTCTGGAAACGCTCGGTAATGTCCGACAAAGGTACGCGCCGCGCATCCCGCTGCTTCCATTGAACACTTTACTTGATTAATTTACCTAGTTATTGAGACTAAAAGGGTTATTTTTATTTTTCACTTTTCAGTTTCTTTTTTTGTCGGTTTAATTTTTTGTTAAAAAGTTTATATTCATGCTTAGATGGTGCCATATTTTGATAGCACTCAGATATGACTAACATATGGGTTATTTTCTCATTCCAACCTCGTCTCTTAGACTGCTTTCACAATGATCCGAAATACATCGTTTGAAATATTTGACCTATTGTAGAATTGAATGCGTTTCATATTCAGTATGCATTTCGACATTTGATTATATATAAGAGTCTAAACACACGTCTCTCGATTTCAAAGTTATGCCTTTCAGGTTATGTTGAATTCCAGAATGCCAGAATGAGCACAAGAGTGAAATTTCGATAAATTACATTACGTAAATAAATTAACAAATCAAGTTCAATCACAGTCTGTCAAATTTCAGAGCAAATAATGCCAGTGATGTGTTCGGTCGATCATTTTTCGATAAAATTTCATGTATTTGCTACCGAACCAGTTGAACGAAATCATGAGAACTGTGCGTGGAGGATGACAGTGGAAACCTGAATCTGCTACAACAGTAGGATTGAATCAGAAAATACAACTACAGCGATTTTTTAAATTTGTGGCGATGAAGAATCGATCCTATACTTTATTACAGCTTTTCCCCTCAATGTATAGGAAACGCATGCATACTAACAGTGATTTTGAGTTGTTCGTAGAGTCAACAGGAGATCATTGTCTATTATTAAATGCCACTGAATCAAAAATCATCCTTTTCAGATCTGAAATGAATCGCCAGCAATTTAGTGAATCTCTCATGATTACAGTTGATAATGTTCCATTACAACCCACAATCCAAAAGTCTCGGAGTTATAATCAATTTTTACTTAATGTTTGAGAAACATATAAATAAACAAATACAACTAGCTTATTCTCCGTTGAAATTTATATATGGAAACAGGCGTGAACTCTCAAAACGGAAAAAACAACTTTCTATTTTATCGCGATTCAATTATTCGGATACCTTATATGGACCATGCTTAACTGAACACTATGCTGAGAGGATAGGAAAGTACAAAATTCATGCCTTCAGCTTATTCACGGTATAAGTAAATACCAAAGAATATTGCATAAGTTACGTGAAACGGGTTGGATTACAATGGAAAATAGACGGGAAGTAAATGCCGCTAGTTTATGTATAAAATAAAATTATCAACCAAAACGCTGCCTTACCTATATAGCAAAATCACTTTTCGTACTGATGTTGAACATCATATTCAAAAGTTCTCTTTCCTCGCCTAGTTTCTAAACGAAATTTTTTGAGAGATCATTTAGTTACAATATATGCGAAGTGATTGACCTGTTACCAAAAGAAATGAATAATGCAAAATATTCTGAAAAAAATTCAAACTTTTTCCGTTGGAAAACCAATTTTAATTATTAACTACCCCATATGTGGTCAACCAAAATTAGTTTCAGTAATGTACGTCTTTTTTTTCCTATCCAGGATTATGTTAAATTCATACGATTCTCAAATCAATTTTTTTTTCTACTCCTTTCTCTTTTCTAAGGTAGAATTGTTTCGAGATTGAGTAGAAGAACAACTGAGTAGCACTTGTTGAATACATGTTAGAAGATTATAATGTCAACAAAAACAATGTTAAACTGTTTAGCTTGGGAAATTTAATGCATAAAAAGTTAGGCCAATTAAAGTTATTCTGAGCTCTCCAGAGAACGCTAAACTTGTTTTGAAAAAAAACAACTAAAATCCCAGGAATAATAATATCTGGAAACCAAACCAAAGCACGACAAGACTATTTTGAAAGCATTTGAGCCAAACTTGATGAGTACATAAAAAATGGTGATTATTCAAAAACAATAAAGCCAACCATAGTCAATGAAAATGTTACTTCACAACGAAAAAACCTAAAAATGACCTTTATACACCTCTTCACTGATATCTACATGAACGCCCAAAGTCTGCTGAACAAAATCGATCAAATTCAAATGAGCATTTTGTGCTACTTTCCAAAAGTAATTCTAGTTAGTGAGGCAAGAATAACAAGTGAAATTGAAGATTCAGACATCCAACTCGATGGTTATAGTCATGTTCGATGTGATTCTCCAAATCGGCCAACTGGGGGTGTTGTGATCTATGTGTAGAATAGTCTGCAGTTGTCAATGAAGAAGACTTAAATATTGAAGGATAATTACTGGTGTACGGTAATAAGACTAAATTTTTGTACGTGTCAATGGATGCCTTTATCATTCGCCATCTAGTTCGTATGCGTTATTCTTAGAAAATTTTGAAAATATCTGTGATGATCTCTTTGCTAGTAATATGAGTTGCATTTTGGTAGGAGATTTCAATTTTTTTTTACATAACAGTTTTTATGTAAGAAAAATCAAAGCTATGTTTTTACAATATGAAATTGATCAATTAGTACTGAACCCGACCAGAATAACAAACGACAGTGAAACGCTAATCGATTATGTACTAGTTAATAATAATTGGGTAATCATTTGAAGACCCCATTGACAGAAGTCTTCTCAATGGGTAAAATCTCGCGGCAAAACTGCCTGTATTCATTAAATATGGTGGGGATACAATTGGTGATCTTTTAAAATTTTCCAGATTGGTTTATTGCTAACATTTAGTGTTTCAGCAATTTGTCTCGTACTTAATTCTGGACGATCCCCAGTCATATTGAGAAACTTTTCTTCCAGTGCAACCGTTCTCATCACTCGTGGACGACCACAATCAGTTGTTCGTTTTTTAAAAGTCCCTCTTTCACAGAGATGTTAGTAAAGATGTGCAAAAATTGTGTGATTAGGTATCACCTGCTGAGGATATATCTCTGCATAGAGCCGTCTAGCTTCCAAATTATTTCCATTGGCACGACCATACATGAAATGCAGCGTTAGTATAATTATTAATATTTAAGATTCATAAGACACAATTGAACTTTCAACTACCACATAGAAATCAAAGCATCTTGACAGCCTCGATTTTAAAATACTACGATTGGAGTCCAATCCTACTAGATATTTTCGATTCCATTTTCAGAAGATCCGTTCGTGCACAATTTTGTATTTTATTTTTTTATCAGGCAACTATTACTTTTACGGACACAACACAGGAGTTGAGAAAGTTCCGCAATGATTTGTTTTTTTCAACACATATTTTTCAATTGAAAAATTGTGTTTCGTTAAAAAGTTCTGGTAAAAAATAGAATAGGGGTTGCATATTTCACCACTTTAAAAGATCACAACAAAATTTAAAAATTATTCATAGGTGGCTTTTTTATTGGTAGAACATGCCCACAAAAAACCATTCCTTCAACTCATCAGCAATTTCAAAAAAACATTTTTTGGAAGCGTTTAACTTTTCAAGAAAAGGCCTAAGAGCTTTCCTTTACATGAAAGACCCCCTTTAATTTTTGACAGGGAATCACCATCTAAAAACGGTTTCACTTATATGGTAACATCCTGTATATTTGCCAAGACACTTTTGACCTAAACGGCGTCTCATACACAAGAGACTAAAAACAAAATAAAAAGATCGAACAAAATATGGGCATGTACAAAGAAAAATATTAAGTTAAGGGTAACATCGAAGGGGTGGGATGTGTCAATGCCCCTCTTTTTTCGACTAAACACTCAAATACTGAAAGTTAAAAGAAAAAAGTGAAAAGCCCCGATCAAAAAAATATTAGGGAGATTTGGATCTTTCACCAACTTTCGGTTGAAAAGTTTCAATTTATTACAAAATTAGAATTCCTTTTGTTCTATTAGAAGCGTTCAGAAAAATTGGAACTGTTCTTCAATTTTTGACTGTAGAATTTTAAGTCTATAAAAAAATACCAATTCAGTTTGTGTTCTCTAATGAATGAATGTCCTATTTTTCCTGGCACATGATCGTTATATTGACTGATGGCTTTTTCAGAATCAATAATTGAATTCTGAAATCTACCTTTTCGACTGGCAGCACCATCGATTTGTTTTTCCTTTCGTATTACTCACCCATGACACATCACTTTTTCTTCGTATTCAGAATGTACGCTAGCTTACCCTCTTTTTGGATAAACCCTTGAATGAGTAAATGATTTAGTCCATTCAGTCAAATTTCATGCAAAAAAATTTCAAACACTGAAGCTTTTGAAGATGACCAAGAGAAAAATAATTATGTCTGTATATTAGATTTTGTAGGAATTCGAAATAAAAATGCAAAGAAGTGACCAAGACTCCTGTGGTGATGTCATTCAAGTTGTTTATAAATTTGTGTGACATAAACAATTTCCGTGAATGGAAAGATAGATTTGCTCAATATCTACAAGAGACAATAGAGTATTCTTGTTATGAATGTTCATCTCGGACTGAACGAAAGAGAAGAAAGTTCCACTTAGAGTTGTCGGGAAGTAGAAATGGGTGAAGAATTAGTCCTTCATTGATATAATGTGTGAATAATGATACTTATAATAATAGAAGTAAAGGTTATAATTATATTTGAATATAGATAATATAAAATGGATGGAATATGAGATATGTACAAACATATTGAGAAGAGATCTCATTTTTGGGTTCTCGCTAAAATCAGTGTTTGGAAAAATACAAAATAGCAGCCAAATACCAGATATTCATCAATCATTGAATAATTGGCGTTGTGTAACCTCAAAGCCCTCTGACTTGATTCCTCCTTCGTCCACCCTCCAGATCATATAATATGAAAATAAAATAATTCTGATTCTACTTTTACAGGTATCTGATTCGATGAGTCACCAATAGTTCAATGGGTTAATATTTCTTAGAATGTTCGCAAAACATTCCACTGCATGTATAATTCTTACTTGTTGGGGGTTCTGATACATAACTGGAATGCTCCAACTGCATCACATAGATTTACTGGTGGAGATTTTCCATGATTATCATCGAATTTGATTTCAAAAAATATGTAACATTCTTTGAATGTGATCCTCCTTTCTTCCCAAATTGGTAGAACCTCCAAATTGGTAGAACCTAACTAACACGGAATGTTTTCGTACATCTGTGTTTATATCATGCTGAAGGATGTGGAGCTAATATGTGCAATCGAACGTTTCTCTTGACGAAATTATAACGTTTTAATGCCAAAATGGATAGAGACTTTTTTATAACAAGTATGCTTCATCTGGCAATATCGACCGTTCAAGCAGTAAACAGTGTCTCTATTCAAATAATCATATGATATCGCAGACACCTGCATATTGGAATGGTAGCCCAACACCACTCTTGACACGGAAAAAAGGTATTGTTATCGAAATCACGGAAAAACCCTGACTCCACCCCTGTGCTGTTACAATCGTCGGTCCGATCGATGTTCGATAACCGCGTAATAGGAAACTTCGAGAAATGGCCGTTACCGATGATATCATGGTCTAGATGTCCGATAACCGCTATTCGACGACTCGAGAAGAAAACCAAACGTTAGCGATGACATTATGGAACATTCCCGATAGCCACTGTTCTGAAAATATCAGCCGTCCTATATTAAGCAGAGGTCATATGCGACAACCAAGTCAGTCAGAAGTCGGCAGTCAGTCAGAAGATAGTCTTAGGAATATTGTTGAGCATTCTAATTGTGAACAAGTATTGTATTGTTGAAGTATACCATTGAGTTGTGTTTCGAAGTGTAATGAAGGGATTCAATTTATCGGACTATTTTGAACTCAAGTTCCATAAGAATTGGTGTCAGAAGTGAGGATTTTCAGTAACTATTCGAGGACAACCAATGGTGAGTACAATAAATACACCCTACGCTGAGATGGAGGCCATGATCGAAATGATTTAACAACAGTTCACTGAGCACAAGAGAGAAAATAAAGAACGTCGACAGAGAGAAGAACATGAGGAGAAGGAACATAAACTGAAAGAAAAACAAGGGGATGAAGAATGTCGGCAGAAAGAAAAACAAGAGGATGAAGAACGACGACAGAAAAAAAAACAACTGGATGAAAAACGACGGCAGATAAAAACAACAAGAGGAAAATGATCGACTGCAGAAAAATTTACGAAAAATCCTCAAATGAAATATTCTTCGAACGGATTGTCCAGAGAACCAAGGGGCGAATCGGAGGCCTGATGTTGATAGAATTGGGGCCAAAATCAACACAGTTCGAAAAACGATGGAAAGGAGAGACAGTGAGCTTACAAAAGTTGTCAAGGCAGTAACAAAAAAAGCAAAAAAAGAAGTGTTGAGATATGACAATCACCATTGAGAGCAGTTAAACTGGGCACAGTTGAAAACACGTATGCAGAAATCGAGTAAAAGTCTGCAGGAGTTTGAAGCAGACGTGCAAAGACTCATTCAACTTGCCTACCCAGATGCCCCCGAGAATTTTGAAGAACAGTTGGCAGTGTGGATATTCATTGATGGATTGAGAAATATCAAAATACAAAGGACCCTGAGTTCGGCACACTTCAAGAAATGTGGTGAAGCTTTGGTTCGTTCCTTGGAAGTGAAAGCATTCAACACCTCATGGCCGAGAGGTATCGATAGGAGAACCACCTCAACAAGAGACACCCTCAGCAAGAGACAAAGGCGATAACATAGAGAAGATGCTCAGTAGAATACTGGATGAACTGGAACCTTAGAATAACAGGCAGGAGGAAACAACCAGGAAGGAGAAAACTGCTTCAGGTGTGGTAGGAGTGGACATTTCCAGAAAGATTGCAGGTGATTACAAACTTTGTGATAGCACAAAGTTTGTAATCACCTTGGAGAACATCACAACGTTCCTATCTATCTACGAGGTCAGAATTGCCAGAAGAGACTGTTTCAGATGTGGTTGAAGCAGACATTTCCAGAGAGATTGCGGGGTGAGGTTGCCACCACCTTCATCATCACCTTGGAGGATACCCGCACATTCCTACTCAACTCACCGAAGAAAACCGGGTCATCTAGTGAGTCTTCGAACAGATGTCAAGGAACTGGATTTGCCAATACATCGAAAAGCATTAGGGCTAGTGGATGCGCATCTCCCAGGGTCATCCAAGTCAAAAGTGTCAGAAAACTCACTGATAATCGACCCATCAAGGAGAATACTGACCAGGATAATGCTAATACTGAACATCAACTAAAAGGCGCGAGTGGTAGTGTAGATGTTTCGTCTGGAAGACCGCATCCTAGACCACCCGAGCAAAGTCAGAGAAGAAGGTATCACAAAGGAGTTGCCAGTATCAGATGAACAAGACAGTTACCTGAAGATGACTGGAATATCGCAGAAACCGATCCAAACATTGAGGGTTTTTGCTTTGGAAAGAGGACGACACCGGCAGACCCTCCTGGGGAAATATTTCGGACAGTGGTCCCATCTTCAAGGCAATGTGGCACAATGGGATTCTCTGGTTGTGGAAAATGGATCACTCAAATGGGTACGGGATTCAGCTGATGGTAGGTCCTCAATTGCTCAATTGGTTGTGCCCAGGAAGGGGAAGGGTGAAGTCTTGAATGAAATTCACGAAGGACATCTGGGAGTCAATTGAACCTTGGACAAGATCAGGCAGGGGTTTTACTGGGTTCAATGTCGAGATGTCAATGTCGAAATGAAGTGGAGAACTGGAGATTTCCAGAGTGCGGCGCCACCAAAGATCTCAAAACAAGGTCCCGGTGTAAAATGAAGGAATACAACGTAGGCGCACAATTCGAATGAATTGTCATTGATGTAGCTAGACTCTTTCCTGTGACGGACGATGACAACAGATATATCTTCGTTGCCATGGATTTTTTCGGTAAATGGGTGGAGGCCTATGCAATTCCAGACCAGGAAGCAACCACATTAGCCGGGTCATTAGTGGACAATATGTTCTCGAGATTCGGAGTATCGGTAGAGCTACATTTCGATCAAGGAAAATATTTTGAGACGAAGTTATTCGAGAAAATTTGCGAGCTGATGAGTATCAACAAGTCCAGAAACACGGTGCTCCACCCTCAGTCAGATGGCATGGTTAAAAGATTCAACAGAACTATGGAGGAGGTTTTTCCCAAGGTGGTGGAAAAACATCAAGAGGACTGGGACAGGCACCTTCCACTTTATCTGATGGCATACAGAGCAGCCGTCCACGATTCAACCAAGCTCATCCTGGCTAGCATTGTCTTCGGAAGGGAACTTCGATTGCCCTGTGTCTTGATGTTCGGATCACCAGGTACCCAAGAGGTAGAGGTACACGACTACCCAGATAAACTGGAGGACAGCCTGCTGAAAATTCACGAAACAGTTCGGAAGAGGTTGATACTGGCCAGTGACAGGATGAAAGCTCGTTATGATTCGAAAGCTTATTCAGGAGGATTCGAGTAGGGTAACCAGGTTTGATTGTATTCCACGGCGGAAGAAAAGTGTATCCACCAAACTAACACCGTTCTGAGAAGGGCCATACGAGGTGGAGAAGACGATCACCGACGTGGTTAACAGAATCCAGCGCAGCCCTGGGACTAAGATGAAGGTTGTTCACCTCGACAGACTGAAGCCCTATCATGGTGAATCAATGGCTTTTGATTTGGACGATCAAAATTAGAGGGGGCAGTGTTACGGAAATCACGGAGATATCACGACTCAACCCCTGTGCTGTTACAACCAGATCTCAACCGTTGGGGGTGACGTTTTCTTCCAGATGTTTGATAACCGCCATTGGTAACTTCTAGAAATGACCATTTCCGATGAAGTCATGCTCCAAATATCCGATAACCGCCATTCGAAGGATCGATGACGATGACGTTATGGAACATTCCCGATCGCCACTGTTCTGAAAATTCCAGTCTTTCTATATACAGCGGGTCATATGCGACAGGCAAGTCAGTCAGAAGTTGGCGGTCAGTCAGAAGATAGCCTTGGGAATATTGAGCATTCTAATTGTGAACAAGTATTGTATACTTGAGGTATACTATTGTGTTGTGTTCCATAGTGGAATAAACGGATTGAATTTATTGGACTATTTTTGGACCCCGGTTCTGTAACAGTATAGTCAGAGATTTCATCACATTATTACAGAGAGTCATTCAATACCCAGAGTCATTTCTTTTTCCCAGGAAAATTCCATCCCTTCCTCTCGAAGCGTACTCATCGACCGTTATATTCGAAATTGCTGGATCTCTGGAATACATCCTCCGTTCTCAAGAATCCAAAATTCAATATCTGCTTCGGCAGCCCTTTGAGTTGCATTTTTGCAAATTCTGGTATCTTTCGGTATCGGAGTTTTCCTCGGTGTAATTGTCACCGCTATAGCTCTGGGTTAACAGAGGGTTATCCTCATTGTTGATGCTAATAGTTTCCCCTCTTCGTGGACATATTCCTTATCGAAGCTATTGTAACATTTTTCCTTCTAAGTTACTCTGGAACAAACTGCTCATAATTTCTTGTACATTTCCTCAATTATCTGTAAATGCATTTCTGTACCCTGATCCTCTTTAACACAAATCTCCAAATGAAAATATTATACCCATTTCAACTGTTAGCTGAAAAGTTTCGGAGGCATAAAGCACAATATCACCCATGGCATTTTTGATTCACGACACATTGCAATTTGGATTTTTTTTCCTTGAAGGTTAAATCTTCTAACCTGTGAAATAATACGATTCAACAGTATATTTTCCGAAGCCAACGTGACTCAGATAAACTTCCAGTCCATTGGCAAGCGTCCTGAATTTTTGCAATTAGAGGTGTACTGCGAAGATGTCAGTAAGTTGTTTTTTTTTCCGCATGAAATATTTGCAACTATCATGAAAAAAAAAAGATTTTTTCAATGTATATTCCTTCAAAGGCAGGTATGCTGGTTCAAGAGCATATTAAGAGAATAACAGAAATCGAAGGTTAGTTTTTATTCATCTGCAATCGTACCATTGAATGTATAGTAAATATTTTTCATCCAGTCAGTGATTGTGAGTGAGATACATGTACAATGGAAGGATCACATTCTTATAATGGAAGGATTACATTCTTGAACATGAAAATATTCTGAATGAAAATTGCAGGGTAGGTATGCAATGAAATTATTATTTTATACAAGTAAATTATTATTTTTTTTAGTTCCCATTTTCCGAAAATGTTGCTTGTACGAATGATGAGTTCACTAAACAGAAAATTCTGTTTATTGCTCTTGAAATTTATAATTTTCCATCAAACTTTCGATTCATTATCTGATGAAAGAATTAACTCACCATAAGATTTTTCGTTAATTCTCAAGCTGAACAATATAATACTTCTCGAACTTTTTGTGAGAGGATATATCCGCAGGTTCTCTACTTACATCAGCTACAAATTTCATATTGGGTAAAGGCTCTCTTCAAATTGGGTGATTTTATGAAAAAATATATCCAACAAAAACACTGTGCATTTGTCAGAAAAGAAGGCAAATTTGAATCATCAACTGACCCCAACAGGGATTCAGTCTTATATTCATTGAAACTTTCGATGAACTCTGGTCCAGTTGGTCTTTTTCTTAATATCTGCATTTCAGATAATTCATTCTGAGACCTCCGAAACTTCTAGTGTCAAGTAACAAGTAAGACTGATAATTGCATCAATAGCTTTGTTACTCGAAAATACTTACTAATGGCAGGTCTTAGTACACCAATCGGCAGATCTTTTCCACATTGTTTCACGGTGTCTTCTGCAATCTGCTTGGTGAAAGTGTATGTGTTGGGGTATTCCTTGAGTAACCTGTTTAAGGAAAAATTGCATTTATTATGAAGAGTTGGGAAGTTATATCAGTTATTATGTACTCTGTGAAGACTACTATAATATTTGATGGTTTTTTAAACTATGACATTGTCATTTAAAATAAAATCGGTAGATAATTTCATTTATGAATAATATGATTGAATATATATAAATATATATTCAATTGAAAAATCTTATCATTCCTAGATAACAACTGAGGGACTAGTTACGGGGATATTCAATCATCATATTCAACTTGAATACATTTCAGGGTTAAAATGATAGTTATGAATTAACTAATTTGATGCAAGCAGTAGAGACCAAGTACAAGATATGATGTGTGGTGAAACAATACCAGGAATTATCCGCTTGATATATTTCAACACTTTAATTTTTTACAAACATTCATACCAAAACAAGAGAATTGAAAAAGATAATAGAAGTGTTGTCAAAGGATATATATATATATATATATATATATATATATATATATATATATATATATATATATATATATATATATTATATATATATATATATATATATATATATATATATATATATAAATCAGTGGTTGCTAGATTTTTTGATTGAAAGTCAAATTATTTCCGTCGTGAGCATTTTGAAAATTTCCTTTTTTTCAAATATGTGCGATCATGGAACCTTTTTCAGGAATAATTGGGGCATTCGGTGGAAAACACAGCAAAATCAAAGACATGACACTTTTTTTGGATATTATTGAAAATAGAGTTATGAGGACATTTGTTTTTTTTTACTTGTGAAAAAGTAAGTAGGAGTTTTATGGCAATATCGAGATAGTCTCTGGTAGTGGAAATGCATTTTCAAACTGAAAAAGATCAACTCCTCTCCTCATCTATTGTATAGTTTACTAGAGCAATGAATCTTGTTCAAATCATAGTATTTCTCAAAAAAAGTATGAGACTTTCCACCATAAGGTATTTTGGAACGAAGTTCCTTTACGCGGCTTGCGGTAGGTGTTGACTGGTAGAAAATGTTATGCCCCTCAATGCGACACTCTCTCTCTCTTTTTCTCTCCCTGTCTTCTTTTATTATATCCCTGTTTGTGTGACATATGATTCCGAAGGTGTACAGCTCATCAAGCCAGTCGTGAGACGTGAATCGTTCACGCCCCTCTCTATTGCTCCGAGTGCGTTCTCGCTCTATCTTGTACGCACTTCACCAAATCCTACGTCTCATGACTGGCTTGATGAGCTATACGGAACCATTCAAACTTCTGTACTGCTTGCGGGAAATTCAAAATTGGCAGTAGGATATCTATGCGAATACAAGTCGGATATTATCGTTGAGTGGTAATACATCAAAGATTTTTTGTTTCGTTTATATTCCAATATGACGTGTGTTCAGATTTTTTGGACATTTCTTATGTTTTGTTTGGCGGAGTTTGAATAATGGTTCACATCGAATATGTGGCTTGTCAATTTGTAGGAGTTTGGAAAAAGGATACATAAGTATAGTATTGCAAGGTATAATGACAATTAAATGTGATGGAATAGAAAACGTCAACTTCAATAGGGAAAAATATTGAGAGAAAAGAAACACAAAATGGTGGATACATGAGATTGATGGCAACATTAGATTGATCGCAACATAGGTATTCTACTACCTCAATATTAATTGATTAATTGGATCGTTTGGAACCATAGAGGGAGCATAACGCTTCTTCCTTACGTGAAGAAAATATACAAATATAAAAAATCAAAATCTCTATATTGAATAATATTCGGAGTTGAAGAAAGAGCGTTAGAGACTTCGTTCCTGACGTGGGTCCCCCGACCACACACTTTTTTTTTCTCGGGATGGTGGTTTTGTAGAAGGTTGAAGTTGCTAAGATTTTGTTGGCGACTAGTTATTTACACTTAGTCACTACGTTATCTCAATGAAACAGGGAAGTAGATATAATCTTGATAATAATCATACCAATTGTTCACATGGAACTATCTCTACTCATTTAGAGAAAATATCGAATTGAATGAGTTTTTTACCATTTTGCAGTGGGGATCTGTTCGTAAACTATGCACGATTATTGAACAATCGAACAATTCAAGAGAAATGCTAATCACCTACGAGTGCTTTAAATAACTGCATTTTCCAAGTGAGCATGCAAGAAATGGTGAAATCAGGCCCTTCTTTTCTCAACAATGAAAAGCACTTTCATATGATCCTGGTCAGAATTACTTCATGTTTAGAATTCTTGTTTTGGATTTTTTTCTGTAGGATTGCCGAGCTGATTCAAAAATATTCAGAACTCACAAAATTTCGCAATAATTGAAATTACTTTGAAAATTTGCCTGGAGAAATTATGATACCCACCTTTGCTTGTAAAAAAATATTATTTCCACGCGAATAAAATACTCAAATAGAGTCTTCCGCACTCACTCTCATAAATCTACTTAGCGAAAATGTTGCTACATATTACATTTTTCTACTCAAATATAGCCCATAATATAGCCCATAATAATTAGGAAGCTACAAGATCAACTCAAAAGGTACAATGGATACTAAAAACGGACTGCGACAACTGACAAATCGCCTATGACAAGACCTCGAGTAATACCATTGTCATCAGAAAATAAAGCATTATTGCAAGATCTATATAATGTTGAGGGAACATGGTACATTATTGTAAGTATGAAAAAAACCCTTGCTTTTTTGTGAAATGGTTTAGTTGCTTCAATCAAATGTATTGAAAAAATCAGGACGACAAATGTTTTCCGAACTTGGCAAAGTTATTCTTAGAATGAACTCACGATCGACCCATCAGCTTAACTTCCCTTCTCATGAAAATGCTCAAAAGGCTGATGGATCGACACATCAGAGAATAATCGCTGCAATGTTATCCACTGCACAAGGCAACGATATGCCTACCAAGCAGGGAAGTTCACAGACATACTCGCTCAAGACCAACCATTAAACCTGCTAGGGGAAATCATGGTGTTTCGCTGAAGGACTTGAAGTCAATCCATAGAAAGCAGACCAAATATCTCCATCAAGTACCGCAAAATAGGGATTCTTCCAGAAATACTTATCTCAAAAAGACAACTTCCATACACAGGGTCGACCAAATACCTTGGAGTCTCCATACTTACCTGAAACGAGCAGATTGAAAATCGCAGCAAGAAGGCTATCTGATCCTATTGGGCATGCAGAAGACGCTTCGGCAATACGTGGGGCCTGACACCCCAAGCCATACACTGTATATTTGCGACGATTATTCGTCAGACATTAACGTACAGTTCCATCATTTGGTAGAACGGCACCACTCAGAGCAAGTCCATGAATGAACTAGACAACATCTGGCTTATTTAAGGATGATATGTACCATAAGGACGACGTCTACCAGATCTCTAGAAGTTCTACTAGGAGAGCTATCCAATCCTAATATTGGAAAGAGGTAACACCCTGCCTCTCCTGAATTTCCAAAAAGAGCCTTGTATTGCCATCCCTACGACGGAGAAGCTGCGCCTTGCAGAACTCCATCTATGGATGAACCTGGTATACAGATGGATCAAGATTGAGGAGAATATTCGGCACAGGAGTATATGAAGAAGGAATGAAGGGAGAAATCCCAGTTCCCCTAGGCAAATATGCCTCAATGTTTCAGGCCATAGTATATGCTATAGTCACCTGCGTCCAGGAAAACCCCGACAATGGAAGGCGAGGAACTACTCTTATCTACTTGTACCGCAAATCAGCAATTGTGGCTAAAGAATAAAATAAGATCGTATCCAAATTGTTTTGTCCAAGTGTAGAAACGCCATAGAAAGGTTATCGAAAACATGAAAAGTCAGCCTCATATGGGTCCCAGGACACACTGTTCCGAAAACAAAGAGGCAGACATATTAGCCAAGATAGGATTGAGAAAAACCCCGGCCGAGGAGAAAAAAACATTAACATTATTTTTTCCATCATAATTCATTATGTCAGGAATAATAATTCGAACTCACCCCCGCCACCCATTCAAGTATCATTCTAAATAGAAAAAAAATCTGAATACAAGATTGATTCTATACAAAATGGATTTGTTAAGGGGTTGCCATTGAAAGGAATAAGACAATGATGGTGTAATGATATAAAATGATATAAGATGCTTAAAAATCATAATCGTGAGTTTTTCAACAAATTGCCGATTTCGCAATTTTCTGTGATCGACTGGAGCTCATCTTGGTCTGCATACACGTGTAGAATGATTTTTTAAAAGTAAATTATTGTTTCTCCTTTCGAATGGGATGAACCATTTTTTCCAAATGCAACGGAAGCCAACTTGTCCGTTACATGGATGGGCAAAAACATATACATAATATACACGAAGTTGACTCGAGCGCATATATATATATATATATATATATATATAAATATATATATACATATATATATATATATATAAATATATATATATATATACATATATATTTCTTTAGTTTCCTGGCCACATAATTTTCTTCAATTTCTCGGAATGAAGGTCTGATTCAGTTAATTCATATAATTTGTCTCAACTACGTTTCGACATGGTATTTGTCATCATTAGGTTAAAACACTGATATTAAAATTTAACTTAACACAATATTGAAATGTATGCACTGAAATAATTATTTAAAAATATATGGTATTCGAAATATAACACGTTATTTCACTCAATATGAAAATATCTGTAATATTTATGAGTATTCACTTACAAATTATTTTATTTGAATTATGCGTTCGCATCGTACGAACGTTATTGTAGGAGTGTGACTGCGACGAAGTTATCGGGAATGATTTGTTTATCATTCATGCATTTTTACCCTCTTCATAAGTACATGGGATTATTTATATTGAGTTCTAGTATATGGGCCGGACTGTATTTTTTTGGCAGCATGTGAAGATCAGTTTGCATTATTACTATAAACGGAGTTCAAAAAGGTTGTAATGAATCTGGTTCAAGTTCTTGATATCATTTCTATTGTTAATGCTATTGGGGTCTTTTTCAATATGTATCATTTCAAGGAATGTTCTTACTCTTGGATTTGTCTATTTGGTCAAAATGTAAACGTTGTTAGTGTCAAACTTATGTTGATTTTTTTTTTCGTAATTGGATAAGGCTGTTATGTCGGTTTCTGAGAATTTGTGGGCTTATACCCGTTTCTGCAAATATTGTTTTGTTTGACCTACAAAGGTACTTTGACAGTCTTTACAGGGTTTTCTATATACAGTATGAGTACGTTTGTTTTTTGGTATTCCTGGTTTTAATTTTGAATAAATGGTTTTGTTCGTATTTTTTAGTCGATGTGCAATAGTTATATTGTGTTTTTCCATTGTTTCATTAATTTTAATCGATAGTTCCAGTCTTTTTTAAAACTGACACAAATATTTCTGAAGACATTTGTATATAAAAATCTTGAGTCTTGGTCAGAATTTCAACTACGAAAATAGGGAAATCCCTACAGAATCGATAATTGCGAATTTAGAATCTGGAATTACCTATCAAACGAGCGAAAGTCAGAATGAAATCAGACACAAAATCAAAAACATCATTACCAACTTCAAAATCAGTTTTAAAAAACGTACAAGAAATTCAAAAAAAATTTTTCACAAACTTTTAAAAAAGTAATTATGCAAATATCTGAATACAAAGGAAAACTAGAAAATTTGCTAATGGATGAAACCACATATAAAAAAGAGAGATTCAACCCCGCAGAAAAACTTCAAGCGAAAGTTAATAAATTGGTAAATAATTGGTTTTCGTCAACACTTGTAGATCAGGTAACAGAAAACAAACTCAATATACACAACGCCCAACCTCCAACAATATACGAGTTACCCAAATTTCATAAAACTGGAATTCCCCTTTGCCCTATTGTCAGCAATATTCAATCTGCCACCTACAATTTATCAAAATTCCTCTCAGAAATGATTTCAAATGTTATTGGAAAAAATGATTACCATGTGAGAAACTCCTGGGAATTTGTGGAATTTGTCCGCAATATAACAGTTCCACAAAATCATATAATAATCTCTCTGGATATAGTTTTTTTAAATACAAATATAGATACAAAATTAGCGATAGATATCATAAGAGAAAAATGGCATGAATTACAAACTCACACAACACTAAACTCAGAAGAGTTTTTGAATGGAATTGAACTTTGTTTAGCCTCAACATACTTTCAATATGAAAACGAATACTACTCACAAAAATTCGGAATTGCAATGGGATCTCAAATTGCTGCAATAGTAGCAAATCTGGCTATGGAGTATGTTGAAGAAAAGATCATCAAATCACTAACTTTCAAACAATATTCTTCAAACGATATGTAGACGATTGTTTAACCTGTATTCCTCCTGACAAAATTGATGAAATTCTGGAAAAATTTGATGAATATCATCCTAGATTAAATTTACAATAGAAAAAGAAATAGAAAAACAAATAAACTTTCTCGACATAACAATAACACACGACAATACTGGAAAAAATTTCACAAACTGGTTTATTAAACCAAATGCATCAAATCATAACAACTATTTGTCAAACGCACCCCTTAGTTACAAAAAAAATGTTATTCACAATTCAACTGACAGAGCTATAAAGCTTGCTCACCCAAAATTCAGGGGAAATAATATAGAAATAATCAAGAATATATTGGAAGAAAGTAATTACCCCAGTCACTTTGCAGAAAAAACAATATAAAAACGAATATATGCGATCTACAATAAAAATGATAATGAAGTAAAGAAAACAACAACATACATACGTTCTCCATAAATAGACAAACTATCGAATAAAATTAATAAAACAATGGAAAAACACAACAAAACTATTGCACATCGACTGAAAAATACGACCAAAACCATTTATTCAAAATTAAAACCAGAAGTACCAAAAAACTAACAAACTCATACAATATATAGAATACCGTGTGAAGACTGTCAAAGTACCTATAAAGGTCAAACGAAACAATATATGCAGAAACTATTACAAGCCCACAAATACTCAAGAACCGACATTACAGCCTTATCCAAACACGAAAAATAAAATCAACATTAGTTTTAATTAACAATGTTGAAATATTGACCAACGAAAAGAATCCAAGAGTAAGAACATTCCTTGAAAGGGTACATATTGAAAAAGACCCCAATACCATTAACAATGAAAATAATATCAAAAACTTGAGCCAGATTTATAACAACCTATTTTAACTTTGTTTATGGTAATAATGAAAACTGATCTTTACATGGTGCCAAAAAAATACAGTACGGCCCATATACTAGAACTCAATATAAACAATCCCATGTACTTATGAAGAGGGTAGAAATGCATGAAAGATAAACAAACCATTCCCGATACCTCCGTCGCAGTCACACTCCTACGATAACGTTCGTACGATGCGAACGCAGAATTCAAATAAAATAATTTGTAAGTGAATACTCATAAATGTTACAGATATTTGTATATTGAGTTAAATAACGTGTTATATTTCGAACCATATGTTTTCAGAGAATTATTTTAGTGCATACATTTCAATATTGTGTTAAGCTCAATATGTCTCAAACTCCATAATTTCAAATTTAGTGTTTTAACCTGATGATGACAAATACCATGTCGAAACGTAGTTGAGAGAAATTGGATGAACTGACTGAATCAGACCCCTATTCCGAGAAATCGAAGAAAAAAAATCATATATAGAGAGAGAGAGAGATTTGTTTCGATTCCAAAAGAGCCACCACCCGCCTACAGCTGTTTCATAGTTTCCCAATCATCAGGACGGCTTGTGGTCTCTCTTGGATTCGAACCAATACCTACCGGCAAGGATAAAGATGTGAAATGCACAAAATTATAGAAGTGACACCTATAATTTGTGGGGTGAAGCTTAGACCTAATGAAGTGATATTCAATGACACGAAATTTCGTGCAACATTGATAGGTCACCAACAGATGTCAGTACCGACATATGTTGTTCTGTTTCACTGAGGTGGTGTTTTCTTCAAAGATGTTATTCATGTCTTCTAAAAGCCTGGAAAGAGGGGATTATTTTACATGTTCCTCTGTTAGTAATTGTTTATGTGGGCCAAAAAGGTTTCTTACCTACAACTACGTTCCTTGCCAATATTTTGGAAGCATTTTTGTTCCGTTAATGGGTTGTTTCTTTGGAACGGTGGTATTCGAGGGAGTGTGAGGTACATTTTTATTATTGTTTCTTGGATTTGGTGTTTATGTTTTTGTAATCGCAAGAAAGACGTATACAAACTATATTTGTGAGTTGGATGATATTGTGTTGATAGTTGAGAAAGAAGTGACGTGTTTAACGAAAGTAGATGGTGTGTTGATCATTGTGGTTATGTGTGATATTGGTTGTATGGAGAAAATGGGTGTAAACATTGTTTGAGATGGTTGGGTGGTGTGATTGGTTTGATTTATAATATTGTGTGGTAGATTTGGCTTGAATTGTTGTTTTTTTTATGTATATTATTTGACGATTATTTTACTCAAATTTGGTTCGTATGCTGGAATTTTGGTTTCTGAAGAATGGGGGTTGTGATTGTCTTGCATAATGTGTTTGTTTGGGGCTGTACTAGATTTCTTCATATATTTGTGTCTACTCATTCTATTTCCTAGTAGTTGAGATGTCGTCCCGACATATTCTTCATTGCAATCATTACAGGGGCTGTTGTGTATGAAATTGAATTTTTTTAAAGGAGGATCTCTACTTTTGAGGGGGATGTAAAATTGTTTTGTATTGTGTGCTTTGTAGCTTACTTCAAGATAATGTTTGTTTAGAGTATATATATATATAGATATATATATATATATATATATATATATATATATATATATAGATATATATATATATATATATTAATATATATATATATATATATTATATGTAGATTTTTCTTGGGGATCAGCTTGTTTTTTTTTCTCAATGAATTGAAAATAGTACTGCTTTGGTTTCATTTATTAGTTGACGTTTCGACGGGAGGCCTCTCGTCTTCTTCATTGAACAAGTAATTTCATAATGTGTTTTTTCCTTACCGAAACACTGATAGGAAAAAAGGCCATAAACAAGGTTTTTGAGCTGTTAACAGAAGAATATTTTCGTCTACTATTTTATATGGTTAAATTCTTTTGAAACATTAGTTTGCAACGGCTCTGTTTAGTTGTGGAAAAAATTATTAATATGGGTTCCATGGTTTGACTGTACTCATTTGATTCCTCAAAAAAAGATCGATTAGATGCATGGTGGGTTTTTTGGTAATGTCATCTAACTGAGAAAATTATTCTTTCCACGAATTCTCATATTTTGATCCGGTTGGGTAGCATCTGCAGGGCAGCGTGGTTTGTTTATACAAGCTTTTTTTTAGGATTATGTACGTTTCAATTGAGGTGGGTCGATAGTGTAGGGATACTGTATTATGGTTGATTTGCGTATGTGTGGTGCCATCTAAGTTTCGTACAGTTTTGTGAGGTATTGTTCTGAATTAGGATTCTACAGGTGTGTCTCTTTCTGTTTGGCATTCATGAAGATGGTGGCGTTAGTAGTCTCAGCCAAAATCAGATGGAACCTATATATAAAAAAATACAATTTTTATATATTTTTATCATGTGAATTATTTCCAAAAGGGGGAGGGAAAAACTGTAGAAGAATCTTTCTTATTATTGAAATTAATTTTTAAAAGCTAACAAAAACGAACAGTTCATGGTCATTATACGAGGGGGGGTATTACATTATGCAAAAAATGGGGGGGAATTAAGTATTTGCTTTATATCAGATTGGAATAAATTTGGTTTAAATTGTTGTTTTATGATCTATCATTTAGGCAATTTGGTGTGTTTTCAATTTGAATCATTTCGAGGATTTCTCTTTTCCTTGTGTTCTCTTCATTTGAAAATGTTTGTATTTCTGTAATCGAAAATGTGAGTGGTTGTGTTCATGTTTGTTTAGCGCAGTTGGTGCATTGTGAGTTTATTTATGTGAATTAATTCATTTTAATTTTTTTTTTGTAATTGTAAAGGGTTTTGGGGATTTGGTATTTTGAATAGATGTTTCTATTGTCGTGAATTTTTGTTTTTAATTTTGAAAAATTTTATTTTAATGATTGGTGGCATTTGTAGCCGATTTTGAGATTGAAAAGTTCGATGGCATGTTCTGAAAAATCTTTTATACAGGGTGTCCAAAAACTCAACGTCATCCTTTCAAGGGCTGATAGTCCAGCTCATGACTGATCAGAATATCACAATATGACTTCGGTAAAATATTTATAGTTCTGGAGATATTGGCACTTTTATGAATTCCGTGAAAATTGAAACCTTTGATCAGTATTTCGAGTGCCGCAGGTACAAAACTTCATGGTTTGAGATTCTAGTTTCTGTTATGCAACCTGTAATAACCCTTCTATTGATTACAATCCAAAATAGGAATATTGGTGCAATACTTTTGGAGAGAAAAATATGTTTGCCCGATTCACGAGTTAATTTATTTTATTAGCTTACTTAGACTCTTTATACTGTGAACAAAATCACCACGCGAGCCTGGCAAGTTATTTTAAAAAATTGCTCATTCGGTGCAGTTTTTGACATGATACAACATTCACTATCTTCCACCTGAGGAAAAAATATATTCCTAGTTTACTGCAATACGAGCTCATTGTGAAATTATTTCAATAATTAGGAATTCGAATGAAAACACTTGGTAAATTGAAGTGGCAGGTATTTATTGGCAACTGAACAAAAGACAAAAAAAAATCACAGAATGTGTTCAAATTGCCTGCGACCAAGTTGAATTAATGTCATTAATACGACGTCTCAAGTCATATTCATCATTGACTGGGTTTGCAAAGACCTCTTCCTTCAGGCAACCCCAGTAGAAAAAAATCTAGCGGGTTTGAATCAGGAGACCGGGGAGGCCACAAAATGGGACCAAGAGGCCGATCCATCTCTGTGGATAAGTTTGATCCAAATAATTTCTCACCGGTCGTGCGTGATGAGCTGGACAGCCGTCATTTTGAAACCACATTGCCCTGCGTATTGCCAAAGGTACAGCTTCTGAAAGAGTTGGCAATTCGTTTCCTAAAAAATCGCGATAACTTTCCCCGTTTGGAATGTCAGGTAATTCAAAAGGGCCAATTATTGTACTTTTCCAGATGCCGGTCCATAGATTTACTTCGAAGCGATATTGTGACTTTTGTTCTCGCATTGCATGTGGGTTTTCAAGAGCATACGTATGAAGATTGTGCATGTTCATGAAGTCATCTTTTGAGAATGTGCTTTCATCTGTCCATAAAATGTTATCTATGAACTCTGGGTCTTCTCTATGTTTCTACAGCATTCTCTGGCAAAACTGTACACGTTTTGCAAAGTCACGAAAAAGCAACTTTTGCACACATAACACGTGATATGGGTGGTACTGATACCTTCGTGCAATTCTGTTTACAGTGGATTTAGGTATCCCTGTACGGCTTTCAATTGCTTGCGCCGAAGTAGTCGAATCATTTTCAATCTCCTGTAAGACTGCGTCATCGTAATCCGTACGCGGTATTCCAGTCCCAGCGCGAATGTGAGGCATTCTGCCTTCCGTATACGCTTGATGAATATTTATGACCACGCGATGATCAGGGTGTCTCAAAGCATACGGGTATCTTTCGCGATAGAGATTAGCTGCAGCAGCACCATTGCATTTTCCATGAATGTAATGCATGTAAGCGTATTCCTTAGAGTATACTGGTACGGCATAATAAGTAGTAATTCACCTTCAACGCGTTACACAAACAAGAGTCTAGAAGAAGGTCAGGCCAATCTAATACAATCAATACAAATCACTACACAAACACAATTCCAACAAATATAAAAACTTTTTAACAAAAAATTAAACCGACAAAATACGGAACTGAAGAGTTAAAAATGAAATCAACCCTCTTATTCTCAATAACTGAGCTCCTAAACTAATGTAAGTAACTGATTTTGAGTCGGCGTCAAACAAACAAGCAAATGAATTAGGTAAGGCGTAAAATGATGGCATCGAGTTGGTCGATGACATTCTGATAAATTTTTTGAAGTAATTCGATGATTTTCGTTGATTGTTTGTTTGGCGCCGACTCAAAATTACCTACATTAGTTTAGGAGCTCAGTTATTGAGACTAAGAAGGTTCATTTTATTTTTTACTTTTCAGTTCCGTATTGCGTCGGTTTAACTTTTTGTTAAAAAGTTTTTATTTTTCAATTTTTTGTAGCTGAAATCTACTAATTATTAACTGCTTGTTTTTTGATAACTTCCAAAATACTTACTTACCCACCTCACTTCAACTATTATCAGTTGAATAATATGATTATCTACTTTCACTATTTGTTCTAATATAAATTCTTTTTGTTGTTCTGGTTAGTTTATTTCATCACTTTGTATATCATTCCATCCTCGCATAGAATACAATGATTGTGATAATGACAGATCGCTGTCATTGTCAACTACATATGTGTGCCAATGTTCACGAGTGAAAAATCAATTATCCCCTATTTTTCTACCCGTGAGGGTGGATAATTCCATTCGAAATCCAAGTATGATCAACTATGAGGTATACCCTATCTGATCAAAGAAGAATTCTCCAAATCGAAAATCACAGTACAAAGTTATGCCTGATAGAATCGGTTAACGGACCAGAATTCAGAGGGTGAGTGATCAATATCCTTCATTTTGCTACCCTCAGGGATGGATTGCATATTTTAAATTCAAATGGGACCAACTTCGAAGAACACCCTATCTTCTGAAGAACGAATGATCGGAATCGGACGCCTCAGTAAAAAGTTATGCGTGATCATACATAGAAAAAATGATAAAAAAAATATACGCGTCGACTAGAGAACCTCCTCCTTTTTGGTTTCGTTGGTTAAAAAACCGTTATAATGTGTACGAGAACAATATGAACTACGATGCACAGCAAACGAGGTAGCATGATATACTGCCAAATAAATGTCTCTGCAACTCATGTCACATGACGTTACCATCTGTCGTCGTGCAACGGTAGGTTTATACTATGCAAAACATCAATGCGCATCGAATAGAGTCGCTGCAAGCCACTCAGACTCATTATTGAAATAATTTCACAATAGGCTCCCAGTGAATGTTATACCATATCAAAAACTATACTGAATATGCCATTCTTTAACATAATGTGCCAGGTTAGCGTTGTCATATTGTACTCAGTATGAAGAGTCTAAGTGAGCTAATAAAATGAATTGACTCGTGAATCAGACAAATACTTTTTTTTTCTCCACAGGTATGGTAGCAATCATTTTATTTTGGATTCAATCAATAGAAGGGTTATTCAGGGTTGCATAACAACAATTAGAATCCTTAACTGTGAAGATTTGTACCTGCGGCACTCGAAATACTGATCAAAGGTTTCGATTTTCACGAAATTCATAAAAGTGCCAATATCTCCAAAACTATCAATATTTTACTGAGGTCATATTGTGATATTCTGGTCAGTCATGAGCTGGACAATCAGCCCACCAAAGGATGAAGTTGAGTTTTGGGACACCCTACAGATATATATTTGGCGTTGCTAGGTGTCTTTTGTTGGTGGTTTTGATTGTGAAATGTATTGATAAGTTCTTTGAAAAATGTATCTTAGAATTTTTTGGGGTCTTGTTTTTTATTAGCGCAGATTTAGCTTTTTTGGCATTGGGCCGAAAAATGGGATCTGATAGTCGTACGGATCTATCTGCCAGACCAATAATTACGGTTTTTTTCCGTGCAAATGGGTGGTTTGATTGAAAATTTAAATATCTGCCGTACCATGCTTCTTTTGTGAACGATTCAGTTTTTATAGTGCTGTTATTTGTGTGTGTGAGATCCAGAAAATTGATTTTATTGTGTGGTTCTTTTTCCATGGTGAACTGTGATTTTTGGTGATATCTGTTCAACATGTCGAGGGTGTATTCGCATTTGTTATGTGGGGTGAGTAATAAAGAATCATCAACTCATCTGAAAAACTTTTCAACAAAAAACTAAACCGACGGAAAATTCAACTGAAAAGCAAAAAATAAAATAAACCTTTTTAGTCGAAATGATTATTGAGCTCCCAAACTAATGTGAGTAACTGATTTTGAGTCGACGCCAAACAAACAATTATCGAAGATCATTATCTATGAAAGAAGTCATCAAAACGCAGCCGTGCATCTCGCTGCCATCATTTTACGCTTCACCTAATTCAATTGCTAGTTTGTTTGGCGCCGACTTAAAATCAGTTACTTACATTAGTTCAGGAGCTCAATTATCATTTAGACTAAGAAGGTTTATTTTATTTTTTGCTCTTCAGTTGATTTTTTCGTCGGTTTAATTTTTTGTTAAAAAGTTTTTATTTTTTATTTTTCAGTTTCGTATTTCGTCGGTTTAATTTTTTGTCGAAAAGTTTTTATTTTTCAATTTTTTGTGGCTAAAATCTACCAATTACTACCTACTTGTTTTTTGATTACTTCCAAAATTCTTACTTACCCACCTTACTTCAACTATTACCAGTTAAATAATATGATTATCCACTTTTACTATTTGTTGTAATATAAATTATTTTCGTTGTTCTGGTTAGTTTATTTCACTACTTTGTATATCATTTCATCCTCTCAAGAAATATACTGATTTTGACGGAAGAAGAATTATGTCAGTAGCGATCTGTCATTGTCAACTACGTATGTGTGTGCTAATGTTCACTAGTGAAAAATCAATTATCCCCTATTTTTCTAGCCATGAGGGTGGCTAATGTCTTCTGAAATCCAAATATAGGGTATACCTCCTTTCTATTAAAGAAAAATCATCCAAATCGAAAAACCCAGTACAAAGTTATGCCTGATAGAATCGGTAAACGGACAAGAATTCAGAGGGTGAGTGATCAATATCCTTCATTTCGCTACCCTTAGGGGTGGATTCCATCTTCTAAATTCAAATGGAACCAAAGTCGAAGTACACCCTATCCATTGAAAAAAGAATTATCGGAATCGGACGCCTCAGTAAAAAGTTATGCGTGATCATACATAAAAAATATGATGGAAAAACATAAAATTTTTTGTTTCGTCGGTTAAAAAAGGAAGGTAAGGCATAATCTAGTTTGGCAATTGTGGATATTTCTAGATCTTCCATTACGATTCGGGCAATGCCACTTGATATGGTTGCACCGATCGCACAGCCTTCGATTTGTTTGTAGGAATAGTTGTTATACGTGGATGTTAAAGTGTATTCGACTGCTGTTAGAAATTCTTCAAGGGGTAGTTTAGTGTGTTGTTTTATTTCTGGCCATTTTTTGGTTATAATATTTTTAGCTAGACTGATTGGTATGTTCGAAATGACATCTAATGAGATGAGTATGAGCTCGTTAGGTATGTTATGGATGAGTTCTTTGAAATGCCAGGAATCTTTCATGTAGTGGGGGTTGTTACCGGTTATATTACTTAGGATTTTTTCTAGTATTTTGGACGTAGCTTCGAATGGGGATTTGATACAGGATACGATTGGAGCGTAATGGAGCGTTTTCTTTGTGTAATTTTGGTAGTCCATATATGGACGATGGGTGAGCGTTGTGAATTGTGAGGGCAGCTGCTTCCGTTTTTGTTGAGAATTTGTTTCTTCCCATTTTTTTATGAGGTCGTTGTTTTTTTTTCGCATTCGGTTTGTTGGGTCTGTTTTCATTTTGATGTATGTGCTTGTGTCTGCTAGTAGATTTTCCAATTTTATTATATTCAGTGTTTTCCATGATGACGGTTTTGTTTGTTTTATCTGGCCTGAGGATTGTGAGGTGTGGATGGTCCCTTATTGATGCTTTTTTTGAATTTCTTATTTACATGTATTTGTACGGGTATTTTTTCTTATAGTTCATAGGGATTTTACATATTTTGGTTCTTCCTCCGTTTCTTTCCTTCTCAGGAAATTGGTTTATGTTTATTCCAAAACATACTGATTATGTCATGTGTGGGTGGGGGCGAAATGGTGGAATTTGACTGGACTAATTGAACAGACCATCAAATTTGGAAATAAACTTCAAAATGATATTCCTTGGGGTTGCAGTGATGAAGAAATGGCCGATGAGATACAAAAAATTGTTTTAATTTTTCAAGCTTTCAAAAAATAAAATTCAAAAACATCTGTGAATGAGAAATTGATGGAAAACACATGAAATTTGTAAAAAAGATTCACTAAGTGGAGGATATTTGTAGAAGTAGCTGATTCTCTTCATAATAGAGAAAATATTACACACTTAATAACATACTATAGCACATTTATTTGTTAAAATTATTAAAATTTAAATATAATAAAAGGAAATAATAGTTGGCAACTAACAAACATGAAATTTGAGTGGCGGTAGCCCACATGGTTCAGTTTGCTGTTTTTTCATGACTGCAATTCCAAGGAATATCCCTTTAAAATTCATTATATATATATATATATATATATATATATATATATATATATATATATATATATATATATATATATATATTTATATTTTATATTGCTATATCACTTATAAATTACTCACATGGGTTCTAATTTCTCCATGTTTTCTTCCGACAGGGACTCTGACATACATATCAATGCTTTATAATCTATGGAAGGGGGATAGAACTTTTCTTCAGTCACTTTCCTGATACAATTTGAGTAGGCTGTGGAAACATATATCAAGGACTTGAACTCGGACATTTGGTTTGCCAAATGGAGCAAATCGCGAACTGGTCTGACATTTGTCAATGCTGCAATTCTTATATTCTCATCAAATTTCACCGTAGCGGCACAGTGGAAAATAATGTTGATCTGAAATAGATAATTATTGTAGAATTTCGTAAATCACTATCATAGACGAGGTATTTACAGGGATCATATCAATATTCAACATTCCGAAGAGCATCCCCAACTTACTTATTCTTTGGTTCATATCACACATCTCTGGGATCCTCAAACAAATATAAAAATGGTACAAACTAGTATAAATTATCGGATACTCAGGAACAACAGATAACTTGGGGCTTCTGTTTTTATTTGGGGTGATTTGTTTGAGAACATTGATGTACCTGCTCATTCAACCACCTTAGGCCGACCAGATCAATTTGAGCTGAATCCACCTATGTTAGTAATTACTCATAGAATATGTGTATTTCAGAAGGGAATACGAATTGCTCGATGCTGAATCGATTCACAACAAAAATTGGAGTCAATATCAATTGTAGAAAGGAACAAGTATTACTCTTAAGCAAAAATATCAATTTTCACTCCACTACTGCGAACAAAGCTAGTCTGGTGTTTATGAAAAAATAACATTTCATAATACGATGTTCGGGGCTATACACAAGATATTTGTAACTTGCCCATGCGCTGCAGTTGCACTTCCATTTTGGCATGAATTCTTGAGAGTTTCCTAGAACAATAAGTTCAACAATAAGTCCAGATGATAGCTCGAGCTTACCGCTTGCAGTTTTCTATTTGGTTGTTTGGTGAAAACTCTCACTGAATAGCCAATCATGGAACGAACATCGTGTTGTTCGTAGTCAGCTTTCAAATACACCCCAAGGAGCATACCCAATAACATTTGTGTCGCCAACCACGAGTGCTTTTTGATCTGTTGGAAGCAGCATGAATTCCTCAATCATGCTTTATATCTGGTGTTGAAATGACCTAAATCTAGAAATGAAAACTTGAAATATTTGCCTTTGAGGGGTTGTGTCCCCTTTTTTAAATTTAGGGGCAAATATTTCAAGTTTTCATTTTGTCCCAATATGATCTCTTGCCTTGAAATAATATTACTCTTTAACCTATAACATAATTTTTTCATCTCCATAAATTTTATTCTCCGCTGATGATGAATCTATAGAGGTTCGAAACATGTATACCTAATCGATAGTTTTTAACCTTCCATCTTTAAACTAATCGATTGTTGATATTAAAGTGTGGAGATGACTTCGAGTTTTTCTACTTCGTAAAATATATATATATATATATATATATATATATATATATGAAATTTGATGTACATAGCCCACAAAAAAAAGTATTAACCGTAGACACGTGTTTCGGGCTTTCGACCCTCATCAGTACTGCTTCCACTACCTATCTAACATTTGTTATTGACAGACTCTTTTGAAATGTTAAAACGAATTAACACATGAGCAAGCATTTTTCTCTAATAGGGGGAAGGGATCTATTGAATCATTTCATATAATGTATTGACAAGTATGCTGATCAGCGTTGCGATATGTGAGGAATTCCTCACATTATGGGTGTTTACTCGGATGTGAGCATTCCGTGGGAATTGACAGGTATCCATAACACCTGAACAATTGATGCAATAGGTACTACCCGTGAAATTGAATTAAACTAACAGATCAAAAAGCTCTCGTGTTTGGCGACACAAATGTTATTTGTAATACTCCTTGGGGTGTATTTGAAAGCTGACTACGAACAACACGATTTTCTGATTGGCTATTGAGGGAGAGTTTCCAATGAACAACCAAATAGAAAACTGCAAGCTATCATCTGAACTTATTGTTGAACTTATGGTTCCAGGAAACTCTCAAGAATTCATTCCAGAATTGGAGTGCATCTGCAGTGCATTGGCAAGCCACAAATCTCTTGTGTATAGCCCTGAACATCGTATTATGAAATGTTAAACACCAGACGAGCTTTTTTCGAAGTGGTGGAGAAAAAGTTAATATTTTTGCTTGAGAATAATATTTGTTCCTGTCTACAATTGATATTGACTCCAATTTTTTTTGTAAATCGATTTAGCTTCGAGAAATTCGTATACTCTCATGAAATACACATATTCTATGAGTAATTACTAACATAGGTGAATTCAGCTCCATTTGATCTGGTCGGCCTTAGGTGGTTGAATTAGCCCTCAAAGAAAAGTGCCATTAAATTCCTTCCATTTGATTTTTAACAGTCCCCTCGATATTTCTCCCTTTCATATATATATATATATATATATATATATATATATATAAAAATATATATATATATATATATATATATATATATATATATATATATATATATATATATATATATATATATATATATATATTTCGTGACTGGTTAGTTTGAAAAAGTCAGATGTATCTTTCATCAGGCTTCAATGATTAAAAGAAAACTCTTTGTTACTTGTAAAGCTTTCGGAATGTTCTTATCCCTTTGTCAAGACATCAATAAAATTATACAAAAATTACAAATATGTTGGTAGTCAAAAGATGTCTAATACTCACTAACTTGAGGTTTAAAAATATAAAATCGCAATATTCTATAGGACAGCATAGTGTTAAAACACGTCACTGATTCAAAAACACATGCTATTTACATAAATAAACAACTGGTTACAGATTGAAAATACATTCTTATTCCAACAATTATCCATTGAATCTACATTCGACACTCAGTCGGGATGTGTTCTGAGATACAAATTCGGGAAGAATGCTTATCAAAGATCGTGAAAAACAGAGAACAATTAGAAAAAGTTGAAAAACACACCAGTACCCATGTAGAAAACAGACTATAATTGTTGTAACTTGCGGTGATATCCCGAAATAAGATACAGGAGGATATAAAAAGATAATTTCCGTTTTAAAATGAGTGGAAATTGTCCTGTTTTAATTCCAAAATATATGTGTGAATTTTACTAAGATTGTCAATGTCGGATTCTTCATTTGGACAATTATCTTCTGAATTAATTTATATCATCTCTACAAATGTTCTTTCAGAATAGTTTTTTTTCTGACTTTGGAACTGTTATAATCCATTTCGTGTTTACTACAGATGACATTTCGGCTAATGCACATGATTTTTTCTCTGTTTTGCAGTAGCTTCTATGTGATGTAATTCGACCATTAACTTTTCTCGATGTTTGTCCTATATATGTTTTATGGCAATCTGAACATTCAATTTTGTAAATGACATTTGATTTGTCTTCAACTTTAATTAGATCTTTAGTTTTCGTAAAAAGAAGCGAGACTGTTTTCAGGTTTTATTAGCAACATTTGAGTTTATAAGCAAATTTATCAATTTTGGTGTCAGTACTTCAATGTGGGGTAGTGATTTATACACGGTAATATTATGTCTATGTTGTCTTATAACGGTATTTGAGGCTAATATATATATGCAGGGTGTAACCTAACTTCTTGATGATTGAAAATGAACAAGACTTTTTCTTTAATTGGACAAATTTGCCAAAAAATATAATTGCTTTGAATTTTTCCATTTTCTTTTTCAATTTTTAACCACTGACATTCTCTATAAAATGGCATTATACACATTCACAAGTGTGCAAGAACAGATATTTATATATATATATATATATATATATATATATATATATATGTATAGTAGTTTCTTTGGAGTTCTTGAATCCTGAAGTATATTTTTGGTTTGTAGGTTCTTAGGATTTGTATTTATAAAATTAATAAGCTTCAGATATAAGACGTTTTTCCCATGGCCAGGGGCTTCTTTATTAATTCTTTCGTTCATTATTTAGTGATAAGGTGATTTGTATGGCATTTGGTACTGAAAAGATGAAGAATTGGAGTGAGTATGGGGATGCATTGTTATTTATATAATGAAATGAGAGCTATTTTGGGGTTGGGTTTACATTATAGGTATCTATAAACGATACTTACAAGTTTCCACCAATTGCACGTTATTATAAGGAGTTTAATTTCCGTGTGTTCTATTCCTAACTGTTGACCGATTCTGTTTTTGATTGTTGGAATGGTAAGTATACTCGGAGAAAAAAGGCGTTTCATCAGATGTTAATCTTGTTTTATATGATGGACCAATCAATGGAGTAGGTGTTGAATGACATATTCGGGAGATTTTGTTTCATAGCGTGTATTGATGGTACTACTGTTATTCGTTTCCGTCGAACAGTGTTTGTATCATCAGGGTAGAGAGGCGTAACAAAATAATGGTTGGTGTGATTTCTGAATTGGTAGGAGACACGTTCGTTTTTAAAGTGCCTTTATACGTTTTATTTTAGTTTTTAATTAATGTGTGATGAGTTTGGCTTAGGTTATTGATGTCGGTTCTGTTGTTCATTGTACATTAACTTTTTTTATGTATAGCATTTCTTTGATCACATTCTTGTCTTTTATTGTGTTCGTGGGCTGATATTTTAGGGTATGTGAAGTCTGAGTTATGATTGTCAGTAATAATATGTTGGTTCAAAGCTGTGTTTCAATTTCTCATAAATTTGTTACCGTTAATTCTATGTTCTAATAGGTTTGTTATCATTTCGATATATTCCTTATTGCAGTCTCAACATTGAAGTTCGATTTTTTCATTTTGCGGTCTCTAATTTTTAACGGGGGATATAATTATTTAAGTATATTATAAGAATTGTTACATGTGTGAATATTGTAATTTTTAGGATGTTTTTAATGTTTTCAGATGGGTCTGGGATATCTCATATTATTGTGGAACTTTTTGGCAGAGTGTTACTTTTTTTTAATGTCACATCAAGAAAGTTTATTTGATTGTGTTGTTCTTCTTTTATTGTGAATTATAGTTTTGGGTGAAAGTAGTCAAATACGTTGAGAAGTTCATTTACTTTGTTTATAGATACGGCTGTTATGCAGTCGTGAACATAACGTTCGAAAACCGGTTGTCATGCCCCATAATAACAGAAAAACTTCCATTCATAAGAAACAACAAGATATTAGTAAATATGAACGTTATAGACATAAAATTCAATAGGAATGAACATAAATTATAAAGTCACATAAGCGACTAAAACCATTAGGCACCTGACAGTTGAAAATATTTCGTCATCTGAAGACAAGTTAATGCACTTGAGAATTCCTATAAAAAAATCACCCCTTTAACAATTAAGTCATGAATGAATCGTCACCTCCTAGTTATGCATATTCAAAGAATTTCTTGTTAAACAAAGTCTCTCAAAGTTACTAGATGTTGAGAACTCGCCTAATTGCCCTACTACTACTAAATACCATAAATCTGTTTTTATACATTTTTTATGACAGCCCATTAATGTAACTCACTCGCGAGCGAATATAAATCCTTCATCTCTATATATTCGCGTTGACAAAAACAAGCCATTGATTATTGAGCCGCTGACAAGTTGAAGATAACTAGTGTGGGATCGTAGTCCGCGTATGAATCATGGATAGAGTTGAATGGTATAACAGCATGAAGCGCTCGCCATCACAAAGTCAGTCATTACATAGACGTTACTCCGGTAATATGTTCCTCTCAAAAATGAGGTTAGATTTCAGTCGATTACAACATAGTGAAATGAAGATGGGAAGAGTATGAATATAGTCGTCAGGCAATGAAATTAAGTAGCCATTAAGAAAAATTTTATTCAAATAATAACAGTAACCAAGAGAATTCAAGAGTGAACCAGTATTTTTCCAAAATGAGCTATTATTTATCACCGCTTCAAGAACGAGATAAGTCAACGAAAACACTCTATGCGATAGTTCATGACCTCATATGAAACCGTATCCATACAACGCTCTCCTAATATACAGTGCGAAGTGAAAATATAAAATAACCAATTTCCGCGGGATTAATCAAAATTATGATACAATTAAACTAATTGTCGTTTGAAAGCCTTCTCAAGTGGAAAGTGTTGACCATGCTGACTTAGAGTAAGTTCATGTATTTTCTGTATTTATGTGTTGGGCAAATTGAATCTTTAATTTAATTCCATAATTTATTTACAAAACTTTAAAAAAAAAAAAAAATTCCAGCCGCTTCTGATAATTGTTTATTTTAGTCAATATTTAATTTGTAGACTGATGTAAAATTACCTTCACTCTATTTTTTTTTTCTGGGTATTGTATCATATTATCCGTTTATAGAACGGATGAGATACTTTTTTATATTTTTATTGGGTATATATATATATATATATATATATATATATATATATATATATATATATATATATATATATATATATATATACATATATTCTTGATATTTTTATGAATGCATAATTATTATTTTTCTCGAATCTCTCTGAAAACGGTACGTATTTCCTGAATAAAAAACTCAACACCCAGGCATAGGGAGAGAGGGATATTTTCTGTTGACCGCTCCGGGGACATAATCTCAGTTTGACCATCCTCAGACAGTCGATGATCTTGATGCTTGTTTTCTCAATCTAACAACAAGTTTGGTGTTACAGGTGTGTTTTGTTAATTCATTACACCCTGTATAGGCCAGGCTTATCACGGTTACTTGACCTCAAGGTTTATTACTGTTCCTTCCAAGTATTCTATGACTAATTGAGCTATTGAACTTGAGATGGGGGAGCTCATTGCGCAACCATTTATTCGTTGATAAAAGTTGTTGTAGTATCGAAAATAATTTTTTGATAAGGTTTGTTCAATGCATTGATGAATTCTTTTTTTGTGAGAGGGGTGTGCTTTTCTAATGATTACCATTCATAAACAATATCACTATTCTCGATATCCATATATTAATTTTCTTGAACGTCTATCACTTCACACCAATATCCTTAATGAACTTGAACAATTGAACAAACCATATCAACAAATTATTTTCAAAACAACAACGACTTCCTTCAACAAATAAATAGTTGTGCAATGAGTTCCCCCATCCGAAGTTCAATAGATTAGTTATGGAAAACTTGGAAGAAAAAGGAATAAACAACATCAAATTCAAGTAAGCGTTCTTCAAACGTTATGTTGACGACTGATAACAGCCGTATCTAAGAATCAAGTAAATTGACTTCTCAACGCATGTAACAACTTGCACCCAAAACTAAAATTCACAATAGAAGAAAAACAACACAATCAAATAAACTTCTTTGCTATGACTTTAATAAGAAGTAATAATCCCATAATAACAGCACGGTACACCAAACCCACCTGGTCAGGAAGATTTCTTGATTATAAGTTCAACCACCCGCTATGCAGAAAAAAAGCGTAACATATAGAGCTCTCCACATGAGAAGCCCTCCTTCTGAAAATTCTGCATTAGAGAAAGTCCAAAAAATATTGGTAAATAATAGTTGCCCCATACATCTGATAACTAAAGTCATGAAACAACGCTCACACATATTATACAACACAACGATCAAACAGTTACACTCTACCAAAAAAAATTACAATATCATATACCCCAGACCCAACTGAAAACAATAAATACATCATAAAAAACCTAATATTCACACATTTTACAAATCCCATGATGTTCTTTAATAATTATATTCCCCGTTAAAAAGTAGAGACCCCAAAATGAAAATGTCAAACCTTATTTGAAGATGGTAAGACTGCAATATGGAATATATCACAATGACAACACAACTCTGAGAAAATAGAATTAACGGTCACAAATTAATAAAAAATTTAAGCACAGCTTTAAACCAACATATTATTACTGACACTCATAACCACACTTCACAAATACTAAAATATTAGCCAACAAACATAATAAAGACAGAAAAAGGATCAAAGAAATTATATACATGAAAAAAGAATATGCAATGAACAACAGAACCGACATCAATAACATAAGCCCAATTCATCACACAATAATTCAAGTAGAATTAAAAACGAAAATAAAAAGTATAAAAGCATTATAAAATCTAACATATCTCCTACCAATCCAGAAATCACACCATCCATGATGTTGTTACGCCTATCCACCCTAATAATACAAACACTGTTCGACGGAAACGAAGAACAGTAGTACCAACAATACACGTTATAAAACAAAATCCCCCAAATATGTCATTTAACACCTACTTCATTGTTTGGTCCATCATATACAACAAGATTAATATGATTACTATCGTTTAGGACGTCCATCGTCTTAATGTATTCAAAAGGTGAAAAGTGAAAACCTTTTAAATACATTGAGACGATGGACGTCCGAAACGATAGTAATTAAGTCATCACATCGTCTACAACCTTCAAACAAAGATTAACATGATTTGTTGAAAATATAAACAGGATGTTCATGAAATCAGATGTGGAATCATCTACGACTGAAAGATAAACTTCAGTCACTATCTTCCATCGTCAAGATAACATCTTGTGGGGTTTTCATGTTGGAAAGGGAAACATTCTCAATTGAATATTGATAGAAATATTTTTCTGTGAATTGAAAAATCCACGATTAAAATGAAGTTATTCTTTGTGAATGTCTAACAGAAAACAACTATTTCCCCGGCTAAAGCCACGCTGGACATTGAACAAATCAAGACTGGAATAGAAAATCAAATAACTATTTGAATGAAAATGCAAATTTTCAATTTCAGATTTTTTCTTTTGAGTTAGGGCCTTTGCAGAATATCTATCAGATGTAGTTCAATGTCCAGCGTGGCTTTAGCCGGGAAAGTAGTTGTTTTCTGTTAGACATTCAAAAAAAATAACTTCATTTTAATCGTGGATTTTCAATTCACAGAAACATCTTTCTATCAATTGAGAATGTTTCCTTTTCAAGATTAACATCTGCTGACATGCCTTTCTGCCCCGAGTATACTTACCATTCCAACAATTAAAAACACACAATCTCTCAACAGAACACACGAAAATGAAACATCTTATATGTATGTACAATTAGTGCCAAAGGTACGTAACTATTGTTTATAGATATACCTATAATGTAAACCCAAGCCCAACATAGCCCCCATTTTATTGCATAAATAACAATGCATCCTCATACTCACCACACTTTTTTATGTTTTCAGCACCAAATGCCATACTAACTATTGCACTGAGTAGGTTAGGGATTCAAATAAAATACATAATTCGTTTGAACCGTCTATTTTGAAGTATATAATCGATACGTACGAGAGCTCAGTATCGACTAACTATGTATATCTCATTCCTCAAAGCATCTCTTGTTTATAAGTGCCAGAAGTTACAGTTCATAAATCAAACCCTTCTCAAAGTGCCGCACAGAGTATTTTTCGATGAACCATAACTATTGGATTTGTGTTTTTCTCGGTTTATCTAACGGTAAACCCAACACTCCCACTCAAAAACAAAACCAAAAGAAATATTAATACAAAAATCAATACAATCCCACATTTGTTCTTGTGAGTAAGAATTCTGGTAAAGGTAGTGACTTTGTGAGGGCATCAGTCAATTGTTTCGTATAACTTCATTTTGTAATATTTGTTGACGTGTACCATGATATTTTATATCAATGTGTTTGGTTCTTTTGTGGTTTGTGGGAGTCTTTGCTACAAGTGCAGCCATTATTATATCCGAATATTTCATATATTCTGCTTCCGTTGAGGACGCAGCTACTGAGGTTTGCCTTTTTGAGTTTCAAGAAATCATACAGTTTTCGATGGCTTTGGATAGGTACCCTCTTGTACTTTTTTTATCCACTTCATTATCACCCCAGTCAGAATACACAATCTTCAATGATATTTACATAATTATTGTTGCGAGTATAAGGTAATTCAGAGTCTATAAAACCTTAGATATATCTCAAAACTCCCTTCAGGCATGCCCAAAGTTCTTCATTAGTTTTACTTTGGTACCTGCTGAAGTTCTTCACAAGTTTTACTTTGGTACCTGCTCAAAATGTTATTGCTATACATAGATCTGGGCGTGTGCATGAAAGGAAAAATCAGAATTTCGTCGATATCTAATTCGTGATCATTTAGTTTGTTTTCAAGAGGCGTTTTCACAGGTTACATTCGGACATATTATATTCGTCCAGAACTGTGTTTGAACAGTATCCTTGATACAGGGTTACCGTATTTTCTGATCTTTGAATGTGTTTACCTAGAAACAGTTCAACATCATGTAGGTATTTCTCTTATTTTCAGTCGATTCTTCAAATATGATCTTTGCATCCTTACATTGCCTCTTAGTCAAATTGAAATATCATCGACATAAAGGATAACGTAAATATTCTTGTTTATTTTACTTCTGTCTCGTATATACAAACATGGTTCAGTTGAAGAATTTTTAAAAATAAGTTCTTCAATCGTTTTGTCAAAATGATTGATTGTTTCAATTCATAAATTGATTTTTGCAGTGTGCACTTTATTTTCGTCTGCATTTATTCTCCCGGGAATTTTCATGTTGATTTCCTCTCGCAAAAAGTCATCCAGAAATTTAGTTTTCCCGTTCTTGTGATGGACACATAAATCTATTGATTGGAGAAGGCTAAAATAAATTTTCAAGGTAGGAATGTGTGCAACAGGCGCAAATGTTTCATTATAACCACTTAAATATTTGTGACTGAAACCTTTTGCTACTAGCCTTGCCTTGTACTTTGTGGGATTTTCGTGTTTCTATAGTAAATACTCACTTGGAATTCACAATATTTTTGTCGGTGTGTTTATTTACTAACGACCAATTATTATTTAGAGGGGGGTGAACTAACTTCATCATTTTTGGATTGCTCCCACTGACCTCAATCGTCTCTTATTTTAATTTCGTTGTAGGTCTTTGGTTTTGCACTCACAAGAGTATGTGCACAAAGTAAACTACTGAAAATATTATATTTGAATCTTGATCAGTATAGTGGGGCAAATAATGGTTTTTGTTTCTCTCATTTCTTCAATTGGAAGGATTTAATTCTTGTGTGTATTCGGTGGAATACTATTGTACTCAGAATTACCTATTTTTTTTAGTTTGAGTCGGTTTTCTTAGTTTTATTTTCCGAAGTTGCTTCGGTATCACTTTCTACAGATCTAGTGATTTTCAACAAATTTTTCTGAGTCGGTTTTCTTAGCTTTAGGCTCCGAAGTTGCTTCGGTATCACCTTTCACAGATCAAGTAATTTTTACCATTTTTTTTTCGAATTTAAATTGTTTTGTGATGTTTGTGTATACGTTGGAATATTATTGTATTCATAATTATCTAATTTTTATTTTTCGAGTTTGAATCGGGTTCCTTAGTTTAAGGCTCCGTAGTTGTTTCGGTATCACTTTTTACAAAACTAGTGATTTTTAAAATTCTTCTCGTCGACAATTACGTCACGATTTATGGAAAAACTTTCCATTACCACACTTTATACGCTTTGGGAGTATATCCCACTGAGATTCTTTTAGATGACTTTTCGTCAAATTTTGTTTTCTTTGTTTAAAGATGGACATAAACCTGATTTTTTTTTTATCGCCATAGTTATTATAGTGTTCAATTGGGGTACAGAGCGGCGGTTGGTAAAATACTAGTTAGGTATGCAGCTGTTAATACACCTTCGTCCAGAAAAAAAAATCCAACTCGATTTGAAAATCATCTCATTTCATTCACCTCCATTATCACAGGAAATATTTACCAATTTATAATTAAAGTGTGATTCACCTTCTGCAACGGAACCTTTGTGTAACTTCAGAACTTCTGATTTGAATTCAAATGAATATGTCACTATTTAATGGGCGAAATCGTTGATAAAGGTTACTTACAGTTCTTGTTATCGATTGTGGGAGGTGGTATTGGACCACAAACGTCACTATGAATCGGGGAAGGTCTTTCCATATGTGTTTCTATACAATTTTCACATAATACATTATTTCCTGGATATGGTTTACCTCTTCTACCATTTCGAGATTTTCATTTTTACAGTGATTGGCCATTGGGATGACCCGATCGCTCATGCCATATCTGGTAGTTAGCAGTGTTTACCATATTATTGTTATTCCCATGGTGTCTAGGCATTCGGAAATATATGCCTATCAAACTATTTACGGGCTCACCTGTTGCAATGATGACATTGTTCATTTTAATGCTTGCGCCATTTTTATCGAATACCGCCAACATGCCCTCTTCTTGTAAACGTGGAACAGAATCAGGTTGTCTGTTACATCTTTAGATCCTCTTATTGTTGCCGTAACAGTAGTGGAGGTAGATCGTAGCATTTTGTGAACAAGTCTTCTTGGTTCACGATATTATCAGTTGTTCCAGTGTCTAGCCGAGATGATGCATCTTCATTACACTTTTGTATTGGAACTATTATGACCCATCTTGAAAGCAAAACATTTCTCTTGATCCAGTGTTGGTGTGGGGTGAACCGTTTGGATTGTGCGCTGTCTTTTATTCATTTGGTTATAAAAATGACAATCCCTTTTCAAATGGTTTGTTTTGCCACAATGGTCACATTTAATGTGGGATGATTTATATATAGAATGTTCTTTTCCCTTTTGATTTCTGTTGTTGTTTGCTCTTATTTTGAATAAATTGTTTCCTTTTTTTTTCTTATACGAAGTTGATTTACTGTTTCCCTCATTGGTGTGAGAACTACTAAATGTATGTTGTACTTATAGACTTGTTGGTGTTGTATCATCTTTGACTTTCACTTCATAATCAAGAGATCTACTTTTCAAAAAGGATAGGTTTGAATTATCCTCGCCTAACGTTTCTAATGCTGGAATAACTCCGTCGTGAGATGGTTGCAGAGTTAGTGAAAGGTGGGATATTTCATCCATTTCATCCATTTTGGCTCCAGCAGCGAGTATTTCTGACATGAGGTCATCAAGACGTGTGAAGTATTGCAATAGGCTCATTTCTCACACTCAAGTCATGTTTCTTCCAACTTTCACTGGGTTCACCAGGAAATTCTTCCTTAACTACGTATAAAATATTCAATTCCGCAGTTCAAAACGGAATTTCCGTACACCATTTATTCCACCATTGAACTACTGAATATTCCTTCTGTTAATTTTATCCAGTGTTTTTGTTGAATAACTTTCCGTAATTAATTCAGTTAAGCGAAATCTGGGCCCATAACCTATTGAACTTAGTAAGTTAGGGATTTAAATAAAATACATAATTCGTTTGAACCCTCTATTTTAAACGTATACAGTGCTTCTCAAAAGTTCGCTCCCCCCCTTCTTATTTTTGGAACGATTATACATAAACAAGTTAAATTTGGAAACTGAATATTAAATGTTGTAAACTTCCCTACTAGTGATGAAAGATGACAAAATCGTCAAAGATGACGTCACAAGGCCATCGTGACCAATAATTTCAAATGGAACCCTACGGCAAGCGACACCTCTTTTAAAAAGTATCAAAAAAACCTATTCAATGATACTAATTTTGTTTGTGTTAATGGCAGTTTTGGCAACTCGCTTTTAAAAAACGCAAAGCTGTGATGAATTCAATCAGTTAATACTAAAATTCCAAATTCAAGCTCCGCCTCTGGATAGTTGTCAAATAAGCTGATGTTTTTGTTAGTTTCCCTAATTCGACGTTTTTGTAATTGTCCAAGTTTTTGTACATTTAATGACTTGTGTATTGTTGATCGAACGTTTAACTGTTTTAGCAGCTTCTGGTACTTTTAATATTTTTGTACATTCTATTAATTTGTTAAACTGTTGTGAGCCGAACGTTCGAGTGCTTCAAGAAGCGAAATGGTACGTGCTTTAGGTGATAAAGTAGCAGCGATCCTAATTCTTGGTGAAACTGGACAAAATATTCATGCAGCAGAACGCATTTTTAATAAGAGGTTTCCCGATCGCCCCGTTTTAAGGAATTATTTGAGGGAGCTTCTTCATAAGCTTGAAACAACGGGTAGTATTGATGATGCGAAACGATCTGGCAGACCACAAATTTCTGACGAGAAAAAAATTGATATACTGGCAGAAGTAATAGTTAATCCTACTTCTTCAACAACTCACGTTGCATCTACCTGTGAAGTCAGTCGAAGTACGGTACACAGGGTGTTGAAAAAAAAAACAAATTTCATACATACAAATTAAAAATGGTTCATCAACTCTCAAACGAGGACCCAGACCGAAGACTAGAATTTTGTAAAAACATGGAAACTGAAATTAACCAACAGCGAAACTGACAAAACAATTTGTTTTAGTGACGAAAGTACTTTCTATCTAAATGGAAATGTGAATACACAGAATGTGAGGTATTGGAGTGACGCAAATCCTCACCTGTTTCGTGAAACACATACCCAATTTCCCCAGAAGGTGAATGTTTGGGCAGGTATCCTGGGAAACCACATCGTTGGGCCTCTCTCTTCAAATACTAGTTTAACTGGTGAGGTTTATCTGGAGCTGTTGCAAAACGCAATAGAACCGTTAATCCTTGAAATTTTGGAAATTGTTCCGGATGAATTCGGCAATTTGGAAATAACATTCCAACAGGATGGTGCTCCTCCACACTATTACGGTGCAGTAAGATGGTATTTGGATGAGGAGTATCGTGGTAGATGGATTGGACGACGAGGTTCAACGGAATGGCCAGCTCGATCACCGGACCTCACACCTTTGGATTTTTTTCTGTGGGGGTACCTTGAATCGAAGGCTTACGCCACCGAACCTTACAATATTGACGTTTTGAAACAACGTATTGTTGCAGAATGTGAGGCTGTTTCCGCAGATACATTTGCAAAAGTACGAGAAGAGTTCAAAAATAGGATATTTCACTGTCATATAATTTCTCTTAGTTACGATGTTTTTTGTCATTATCAAGTTGAAATACTGAAATTAAAAATATGGAATTTGAGACATATTTAACTTAAAACAATATTGAATTGTATGCACTAAAATAATTCTTTAAAAACATATGGTTCAAAATATAACATGTTATTCAACTCAATATGAAAATATCTGTAACATTTATGAGTTTTCACTTACAAATTATTTTATTTGAATTCTGAGATCGCATCGTACGAACGTTATTGTTGGTATGGTGTGTGACTGCGTCGAAGTTATCGGGAATGGTTTGTTCATCTTTCATGCATTTTTACCCCCTTCATAAGTACATGTTTATATTGAGTTCTAGTAGGTATATGAGCCAGAGTGTATTTTTTTGGCAGCATGTAAAGATCAGTTTTCATTATTATTACTGAAAGTTAAAAGAGGTTGTTATATATCTGACTTAAGTTTTTGATATCATTTCTATTGTTAATACTATTGGGGTCTTTTTCAATATGTATCATTTCAAGGAATGTTCTTACTCTTGTATCCCTTTCTTTGGTCAAAATTTCAACGTTGTCAGTGTCAAACTTATGTTGATTTTATTTTTCGTGTTTGGATAAGGCTGTAATGTCGGTTTTTTGATATTTTTGGGCTTGTACTCGTTTCTGCAAATATTGTTTTGTTTGACATATATAGGTACTTTGACAGTCTTTATACTGTATGAGTTTGTTTGTTTTTTGGTATTTCTGGTTTCAACTTTGGATAAACGGTTTTGTTCGTATTTTGCATTCTCGGTGTGAAATAGTTATGTTGTGTTTTTCCATTGTTTTATTAATTGTATTCGATAGTTTGTCTTTGTATGGTAATGGTATGTATGTTGTTGTTTCCTTTACTTCATTATCATTTTTATTGTAGATCGCATGTATTCGTTTTTTATTGTTTTTTCTGCAAAGTGGCTGGGGTAATTATTTTCTTTCAATATATTCTTGATTATTTTAATATTATTTTTCCTGAATTTTGAATAACATTTTTTCTGTAACTAAAGGGTGCGTTTGACAAATAGTTTGTGTAACGATTTGATGCTTTTGGTTTAATGAACCAGTTTGTAAAATTCTTTCCAGTATTGTCGTGTATTATTGTTATGTCGAGAAAGTTTATCTGTTTTTCTATTTTTTTCTATTGTAAATTTCAATCTAGGATGATGTTTATTAAGTTTTTCTAGAATTTCATCAACTTTGTCGGTAGTAATACAGGTTAAACAATCGTCTACATATCGTTTGAAGAATATTGGTTTGGAAGTTAATGATTTGATGATCTTTTTTCAACATACTCCATAACCAGATTTGCTACTGTTGCAGCAATTGGAGATCCCATTGCAATTCCGAATATTTGTGAGTAGTATTTATTTTCATATTGAAAGTATGTTGAGGTTGAACATAGTTCAATTCCTTTCAAAAACTCTTCTAAGGTTAGTGTTGTGTGGTATTTCATGCCATTTTTCTCTTATGATATCTATCGCTGACTTTGTATCTATATTTGTATATGAAGAAACCATATCCAGAGAGATTATTATATGATTTTGTGGAACTGTTATATTGCGGAAAAATTCCACAAATTCCCAGGAGTTTCTCACATAGTAATAATTTTTTCCAATAACATTTGAAAGAATTTCTGAGAGGAATTTTGATAAATTGTAAGTGACAGATTGAATATTGCTGACAATAGGGCGAAGGGAAATTCCAGTTTTGTGTAATTTGGGCAACCCGTATATTGGTGGAGGTTGGGCGTTGTGTATATTGAGTTTGTTTTTTGTTAACTGATCTATAAGTTTTGACGAGAACCAATTATTTACTAATTTATTAACTTTCGCTTGAAGTTTTTCTGTGGGGTTGAATCTCTCTTCTTTATATGTGGTTTTAACCATTTGCAAATTTTCTAGTTTTTCTTTGAGTATTCAGATATTTGCATAATTACTGTTTTGTTAGTTTTATCAGACCTGAGTATAAGTAATTCGGTATTTACCTTTAAAAAAGTTTTAGTCTTTTTTAACAGTTTGTTGAAGATATTTTTGAATTTTTTGTTCGTTTTTCAAAACTGGTTTTGAAGTTGGTGATGATGTTATTGATTTTGTGTCTGATTTCATTCTGATTTTTGCTCGTTTGATAGGTAATTCCAGATTCTAAATTCGCAATTATCGATTCTGTAGAGATTTCCCTATTTTCGTAGTTGAAATTTTGACCAAGACTCAAGGTATATAAATTGTCTTCAGGAATATTTGTGTCAGTTAGGTTTTCTATCCAATTTTTATCAAGTTCTATTTTTTGAGAAGATTTATTTTTTGTTTGTAAGTTTTCAATTTTTTGCTTCTGTTGTTCTTCCAGTGTTTGGAAAAATCGTTCATAATATAGTTGTGGATTTTCGAAAAAACTAATTACTATATTAGGACAAACGTTTTGTGATAAGTTATATTTTATATGTTCAATGTTTCTATTTAAATTTGAAATGTTTCTATAGCATTCATTGATGCAAATTTGGACGAGTTTAATGTAGAAAATTCCTTAAATATGCTCATATTTTTGTTGAAATTCTCCATGCTTGAATTTGAGTTAATTATTTAATTTTGAAAAATTTGGTATTAGTTTCTGATCTTTACATCTTACTAGAAAAATTATTCCATTTTTCTCTGCTGCAATTCCGAGAAATTGGAGAAAATATATATGTGGTCAAAAAACTAAAGAAAAAAAAAAAATATATATATATATATATTATTGGACATGGCACTCAAAGAGAAGTGTCAACCGTAGACACGTGTTTCGGGCTCTCGGCCCTCATCAGTACGGTGAAGAAGTGAAGAAACACGTGTCTACGGTTAACACTTCTCTTTGAGGGCTAAGTCCATTGAATTTCTTCCATTTTGTTTAACAGTCCCCTCGATATTGCTCCCTTTCATATATATATATATATATATATATATATATATATATATATATATATATATATATATATATATATATATATATATATATATATATATATATATATATATATATATATATATATATATATATATATATATATATATATAAATATATAAATATATATTTATATATATATATATATATATATATATTAATTTTTTCGCAGTATATTCCACATGGTAAACATGAAAATTAGTATTCAGCGACTATGGCCATAATTATTTCATGTGTGAGTTTTTCGGATGGGGGGGTGTTGTAGAAACAGTTTTAAAAACTTGATGTATTTAGTTTCGGCAAGCAAAACAGAGAACTTGTGATTTGCGGCCCAGTCAGCCAATATAATGCTTCATATACCACATTATCGGCGTACGCCATGATTTGAATGCACGTAGGCTAGTAAGTAAAACATAATTTTCTGACATTATTTTCTGGTCATCTTGTTTCCATCTTTTTTGAAGTCAACTTTTTATTTTTAAATTAACTTTTTTATTTCACTCATTTGGTCGGGATTATTCACAATGTGGCGTCTGGTTGTCGCCATATTCAATTTTGATTATAACTGTCACAATATATATATATATATATATATATATATATATATATATATATATATATATATGTATATATATATATTGTAATATAATGATGATTTTTTTTAAATATAATATTGTAATATTTTTGCCCCACGTTTTGGGTGCCTTTTGTTATGTTTTGATGAATTGGAAAATATAAATTGTTTTTATATAATGAATGAAGCTAATAGTTTTTGGTATTCTTTGTGAGCCAAATTGATATGATATAAATAGATATTTCTGCCCCTGTATTGTATGCTGTAATAATAATTGCCAGCGAACGTCACTGTTCTCTCGTCACGCTACCAACAATTATTATTTTCCTCACCACGGCTAAACTACAGTTGGTACGCCCTTATCTCAAGGTGGCCGGTGCAAAGCAATAGAGCCACTTGCCACTGCTGGCTAACTTCAGTTTATTGAATGGTCTTTGGTAAGTTATTGATCATTGTGAGAAAACAAACAACAAAATATCATAAAGCAATTATCTCCTTTATTCAGGAAGACTTAAAACACCTGGCCTACGAGAAATAACTTGTACTAGGGTGAATCAAACAAATATTCACGGATAAATAATAAATCAGATCATGGATAGATAAACAGAACCTCACTTTTTCCGTGAGAGTGACGTTTTCTGTTATTGTTCAAAATAGGGTGACATAAAGTTCTTCGAATGTGAAATATTTCATTTGTGAAATAGTTCAGGACCGGAAGAGCACTATTGAAGTTTTATACCTGGTTGGAACTGTTGGTGTTCTACTTATACCATGAATCAGGATGTCTCCTCTCTCCAATCGCTGTCAGGACCGCAATATCATGAATCAGGAACTATATAGATGTGGAAATCAGCATTTGCATCCGTGGATATATTATCATTAAGGTAATATTGGTTTTGTTTACCAAAAGATGGGATTATTCCAATTTTCTTTTTGTAAAATTTTTGCGTGGCATCCGCTTGGAAATTTATTTTCGATCTCTTGAAGCTTTGTTTTCTATCGCCTAGCTACATCTTTTTCTCCTTGTTTTTTCATTTTAATTTTCACTTTTCACTGTTTATATTTATTTTGCTTAATTTATGTATACAATTATTTTTCCACTCTTATCATTATTTACAAATTTCAAAAATAATTGCTTTAGATACCATCTCATTGCTAATCTCTCACAATTTCCAATTTTACACCTGACCATCTATTCCCTGATTGGCTATTTTCATAAAGATGTTTGCTGTTCTATCATTGGCTACTTTTAGTTAGCTACAATTTCATATACTGTATGTTTCAAATTTATAAATGTGTTGATTCCTTTTTATTCATGAAAATTTTGCAAATTTAGACTTTTTATTGTTTTTTGAGCAATTATGAGTTATAATAATTTTGATAGTGTATGAAATTGATTGTTTCATAGTATTTTGACATTTATATCTATCCATATTCTACGTAGGCTCACAATATACATAGAATTTCAAAAGTTATTCACAAACAAACTCTTGAAACCATTAACCATCTAGTAATTATTCTTTTTGTGGGTTTTTAGTCTTTTAAAATCAAACTGGCATAACATAACATAACAATATATATATATATATATATATATATATATATATATATAAAAAATATATATGAGAAAGAAAGAGAGATTTGTTACGATTCTAAGAAAGACACCATTTGCCTATAGCTGTTTCATGGTTTTCCAATCATCAGGACGGCTTGTGGTCTTCCATGAATTCGAACCAAATCTCTCAGAGTTACCTACCGGCAAGTATAAAAATGTGTAATGCACGAAATTATAGTTGTCACACCTACAATTTGTGGGGTGAAGCTTATACCTGATGACCTGCAATTCAATGACACGAAATTTCATGCAACATTGATGGGTCACCAACAGATGTCAGTATAGGCCAATATACGACACCAAAAGTCGTACTCCCAGTGCGTTCAGGGTAACGCAAAACAAATAAATAAAGAAAGAGAGATTTTTTACGATCCAAGAGAGCCACCATCCGCCTACAGCTGTTTCATGGTTTTCCAATCATCAGGACAGTTTGTGGTCCTTCTCGTTCAGAGAAACACACTAGGAGTACGACTTTTGGTGTCATATATACTGACATCTGTTGGTGACCTATCGATGTTGCATCAGGTCTAAGCTTCACCCCACAAATTATTGGTGTCACATCTATAATTTCGTGCATTTCATATATATATGTATATATATATATATATATATATATATATATATATATATAATGATAAAAGCATGAACTCATAGTTATTCATTGATCACAATATATCATTATGTAGAAACTGGATGGTTGTATATAATAATAAAATCGGGAACCACACACAGAAACGTTTTTGTAATGTTTAATAAATCTGATGACAAGTAATCAATGAAACTAGTGATCAACCAATTTTTCTCCATACCTTTTGCTTCAAGAGTTCCTTGTCCTGTGGGCTAAGTCCCAGATCTTCTTTCGTGATATCTCCGGAAATTCCAACAATTTTGTGGCTATATTTCGGACATTCCTTCCTCAATCGATCAAAAAGAACATTTCTCAAAAGTTTATCTATTCTTGTTTCCATATTATTTCCTTTTTTGTCCCGAACAAGAATATAAATTGTCGAAATATTTGGACAGGAACGAAGTAACTTTTCCAGCAGAACGCTTCCCAAAAAGCCACTGGCTCCGGTTATGAAAACATTCGTATCTTTGTAGAATTCTTGAATGGGAGTGAGTTTCATATTCTGTTCGAATTCATAGTCATTTATACATTGGGCCTGATTCATGATGTCAATCTCTGGAAGGAATAATGACTTATTTTAATTATATATATGTATATATGTATATGTATATATATATATATGAAATTGAAAATGTAATATATATATATATATATAATTCCCTGTCTGAATGTATAGTATTGCCTGTCTGAATCGTGATAAGTCTATGTAGGACAAACCAAAAGAAATTTATCAGGCCGCATTACGTCTCATAAAAGTGACTGCAATTTAAACAAAAAAGTTGTGCACTTGCTGAGCACACCGTCAAATTCAAACATTTTGGTAATTCTATCAACCCAAGCATTTTGGCCAAAGAAAACAATATTTTAAAATTTTTTTTTTTTAATGATTTATATAAACAATCAACCTAATTGTATGAATAAACGTTCTAATGAACTATCGTCGAATAATTGGATTAAACATGTGCTTTTCCACCATTGGTTCGAACAACTCGTCAATTTAGTCTGACCACCTTTACCGTCCTTTCTCTGTGATCCATGGCTAGCACAGCCACGTGTTTAACCCTATCAATTTCGACTAAAATTATCATAGTGAATATGAGATTCTTCAATTATTTTAAGATATTCTTACAATTTGATATTTAAGATTATATTTATGATGTGCACCGATATTTTCCTGTTAGCAACCTCTTATTTTTCCTATTTTATACAAATAGCATTTTTCACAATGTGATTTTTTTTTTCAGATGTCTTGATAATGAAATAAAGTGTTTCGAAAGCTTGACAATTCAACGAAGAGTCTTCTTTACATTGGCCATTTCCTATTGACTGCAGCCTCAGAGAAAACATAAACTTTGGTGTTTGTGTTTTCCATACTTCAGTTTATATATATATATATATATATATATATATATATATATATATATATATATATATATATATATAAATATATATATATATATATATATATATATATATAATCTATTACATGAATTTGATTCAGGTACGGACATGAAATTCATGAGAGCATGTCTTGTTAAAATACAGAAACATGGCAGAAAAGGCAACCATTATATTTTTGCAATATTAAAAAAATAAACGGTATTTATCCCGTTTTTGTCAGACGCTTTTTCGTTTTTGTTTTGAGGCTTGTGAATATTTTTCATATATAAAAATATATATATATATAGAAATCTGTGAAAGACTCGACGCAATCTGGAAATTCCGCCGAGGAATTCGCAGCGATCAAAAGATATACTGGAAATGTACTCAACGACCTAGTTGAGTGATTTCAGTCCGATAGGCTGGAAATCTCTTCGGATTCACAATCGAAACAACGGATCCAATACACTTTTTTCTGAAAGATCCAAGTCTGTTCCATCTCTCATGGAGACACTTGCGTATCTCCCATAATTATTGACTGAGGATTAAGAAAGTCAAGAGAATGATGAATATACGCACAATGCACTCAATAATTGAGTTATATTCTCTTAAGTAATATACACTGGATGTCAGGAGCGATGAAATAATAGGCATTTGAGAAAAATACCACCAGAATGGGTTGGAACTACCTTTGGATTGGTGATCGGAATCACAAACACTTCTGAAATCAGTCCTGAAAAATCCAAACTTGTTTTACTTCTTATGAAAGTAATGTTATATTATAACATGCAATGGAACAACCGACATTTCCAGAAAATAATATAAGAAGGCAATATAGGCTGGAAATCCCGCAAAACAACGAAGATAACACCAAAACACGATTCTCATAAAAAAAAACAGTTCTGAATAATTTAATTTGTTTTACTCTTCACTGAAGTATAGATGTTACCTTAATTTTCCTTGAATATGGAAAGAGTCAGTCCAATTGAAATCTACAAGATGCAATCGATCATTCAGTGGGGACATTCTGATATCCCCTATAGTTCACTACTTACATTCTTCATACGCATAACTAACAAAATAGAAGATATAATTTTGATTCATTTCTAGAAATGTTTCAGTTTTTTCGATGATAGTCATTTAGCGCCATTCTCGCTAACATACCGGATTCATGATAATCAACTTCTGGATAAACAAAAAATGTAATCTGTCATGAATAAATTTCATGCAGAAATTGGATATATATTATATTAAAATAGGGAATTATTGAATTAAAAAAATCGTCATTTGACCGTGGAAAATGACAAATATGAAAAATACAATCGAATTAATGATTATCGATATTTTTCTTAACATATATGACCCATGTTAGAAAAGGAAACATTCTCAATTGAATGTAATATTTTTTTCTGTGAGTTGAAGAATCTACGATAAAATTGAATCCTCAATAAAGACTGGAACAGAAAATCGAATAACTATCTGAAAGAAAACGCAAATTTTCACATTCAGATTTTATCCCGGTTACTTTAGCAATGAATGTAGCAATATTTCCATACGTGACCCTGCTAGCCCGATATTATGTCACAACGTTATTTCTTCAGGGCGTTCTTAAGGGAGGACAGTGAGCGATGTCATCGACAAAGTTACCGAGCGTCGGGGTTGGGAGGGCGACGAAAATATTTTCATTATATATCCTGCCACCAACATATTTCGTCAGAGCGTTCATGAAGGAGCATAATGTACGATTCCATCGTGTGTCGGGGGCAGTATAGCGGCGGTAATATTATCATTAGAGATCCTGCCACCAACATATTTGGTCGAAGCGATTCCATCTACATAAAAAAATAACCAAGCGTCAGGGGCGGGTTTGCCTCAACAATATTTTTATTAGAGATCCTGCAACTACCATATTCTGTCAGAGCGTTCATGGAAGAGGCTTATGCACGATTCCAACAATAGAAAAAATTACCGAGCGATAGGGGCGGGTTGGCCTCAGCAATATTTCCATAAGAGTTCATGTCACCACCATATTTCGTCAGGGCATTCATAAAGGTAGCTTATGCACGATTCCATTAACAAAACAAAATTACCGAGCGTCGGGGGTGGGTTGTCCCCCGCAATATTATTATTTCTGCCATGGATCTCCATTTCATCACAATTTATGCATTCATCGAAGTTCAGAAGAAAATTTTTTTCAATTTCACAGACTTTTTTTTACCAGAGGTTACTTAAAGCTCAACCCTAATCAGTACTCAAGTCATCATATAAATATCATATATATTGGTTCTGATGCGGAATCGGTACGCACGCGATTGTGATTCTCTGGGTAGAAACGCCATTTGTGGTAGATACACGATCCTTTTCGGACCAAAATTTGTATCAGTGCAAAACCTACAAGTATCTGGTAAAACTGTTAGTTTCCATCCGCCAACTATTCATGTAGTTACGTTTCAACGAAAAGTTAATTAATTTTCCCTACAATTCCATCGTGACTTCTCGAATCCCTAGTGACAGAAAGCAGTATTCACCTTTTTGCGGCCTGCGCTTCTTTTATCTTTTTGTTCGCCCAAGCCGAGGTGTATCACCTCGTCAAGCCGGCCGAGGTATAGACCAGGAAATATTGTTATTTTCGGAACATGGAGTCAAAAGACGGAAACAATGCCAAGGATGCTACACTACAAATCATCCAGCAGCTTAATGCTCCAACACAAAGCACAACCAAAATTCGAAATCTTTCGTTAGCCCAAAGTGAAAAAATTTAATCGTGTCTGACCCAGGTAACAGTCTTGAAAGATGAAACTGACACTTTGAAGTCGATAGTACAGAATCTTGAAAGTAAAATGCAAGAGACCAACCTTGAGGAGACATACAATGGAATGAGAATGCACTTTGAGCGTGAGAAAAACCAAATTGTATTTGGTCTGGAAGAAACTGTTCCAGCGGACGAGGTGGCGATGTTCATAAACGAGCTTTACTTTGCCTCACACTGTAGCCATTAATCATGTTACTCGTCTGGGAAAGCCTAGAACTGACCATAATCGCCCGGTCAAAGTGGAGCTGTCTAGTGGCAAAGAGGTGGTTACTATTCTAAGAAACACGTCAAAAATTTTCAGAAGCAAGTATCCTCTTATCAGAATCAAGAGTGATAAAACACCAAAACAAATGGAACAACTAGGCACTCTGTACGTGGAGTTCCTGATTTAGCGATTAGATATGTGAATAACATCCCAAAAATCGTCACTGTTTCTGATTATCGCAAAGGGAATCCAAGGCGAGCGCGCGATGAAGAAGTATCGCCCAGACGAAATCCACCGGAAGTTAGCAGAGCGCTTAGCGGGAAAGGGGCTATCACAGATACTCCCCCACAACATTCATGAAAATTGAGAGCGGGAGCTGGGACAAATCTGATATTCTGGATCATGCACGGACTTTCTGCAGGATAATTCTGTTCATTTTGATGTTTTGTGCGTCTGTGGAACCTAGATGACTAGTGCGTTACATGTACCTTCTGGTTTGCGCTCTGAGTTTGATATCGTTTCCTCTCCAGCAATCAGGGAGAGGTCGAGAGTACGCGCTAGCGGTGGAATAGTAATCATATACAGAAAATATTTCTTGGTGCGTCTTCTCGAGTCATCTCCCTGGTGGCTCATATACTTGTTTGAACAGCATTCATTGTATGTTTGGTATATTTCAAGCCATCTTGTGACATTGGACAAATGCTCGAAATTCTTCGTATTTCACTAAACTGCATTGTGGATACATATAGCAGTCATATAATATTTTTACTTGGTAATTTTAATTGCCATGTTGGCGAGTTGAGTCAGATTCCTGCACACATTTTGGAGAATACTTTTTTTTCTAACATGGTCAGCATGCACAAACTATCTAACTTTAGAGGCCACTGCCTATGGGACTTCATGGCGGAATATAATTTTTCATTACTAAATGGTCATATTTCAAGTGATAGACCGGCAAATTTTACCTTTTGCAGTGCCTCAGGGCAAAGTGTAATTGCTCTGTTTTATTGTAATTCAAATAAACTTGACATTATCAACTTTCTCAGAGTGCTAGACGATCAATATTTATCCGATCACTTTCCTGTACATCTTCGTTTCAACCTACGAACAAATGTCAACAGAATCGATGATCAACATGATTGCACGTATACCCGATTAATTTGGGAACACGAGAAAGCGCATTCATACATGATGTCTATGCAAAACTCGGTTAATGTGGGGCTCTTGGGGAGCGCTGTGGATTCATACACAAATTTGTGCTCGGCGATTTGAGATACAGCTGTAATTTTCGGATCTGTCCAAAAAATACAATATGGCAGTACGTCGCATACAAAAATAAATAATAAACTTTGGTTTGACTTCAGTTGTGAGACATTGAAAAAACAACTTGAGCAATGTTTATTAAAAAGTAAACAGAATAATTTTGTCAAGCCTTATAAATCTGACTACTTGAATATAAAATGAGAGTAAAAAATACTTATCCATAACAAAGAATCGGAATATGACAAACAAATTATAGCAAAATTTAGTGATGCAAAACACCAAGCGATATTTTGGAAAACTTTGAATTACTTCAGAAGTGCGCGAAAACAATGCCAAATTTCTATTTCGGAATGGGAGCGTTTCTATGATGAAATATATAGTCCTAAAATCGCCTCGAACATATGTTTTTATGATGCACGGAATAGTGCTCTGGACCAAACTATATCTGTTGAAGAACTCAATTTGATCTCTAAACATGTGTAAAAATGGCAAATCCCCTGGCAAGGATGGGATTATTTACGAATATTTGAAAAACCAGCCGCAGAATTGGCGACTTTATATCTGTCGACTCTATAATCAAGTTTTCGACTCCGAAATAATCCCTAGAGCATGGCACGAAATAAGCATAACATTACTGCATAAAAAAGGCCCCGTAGATGATCCAAATAATCATCGTGGGATAGCATTGATCAATTGCATAGTAAAGCTGTTTACGTTAATACTTTTGAACCGTCTGTCAAATTAGTGCGAAGCTAATTCTATTCTCCTAGTCTCAGTTCGGTTTTAGAAAGAAGAGGGGTTGTTTGGATAATATTTTTGTATTAAACACTGTCTTGCGAATTCACCTTCGGCTTCGTGGGAGAAAAGTATATGCAGTTTTTGTTGATTTTCGTCGAACATTCGATAGCATTAACCACAAACTATTATGGCTGAAATTGTACAAAGTAGGCATAATTTTAAAAATTATTACAATCATCACAAATCTCTATGACGGAGCATTCTTTCCAATAAAACAATATAAGATGATGATATTTGTGAAGGAGTCTAACAGGGTGAGTCGTTAAGTCCCCTTTTATTTTCACTATTTACAGCTGACATTGAAGACTACTTTCAGGGGAGAAGAAAATATTTTTCATTTCGCCTGTTCGTTCAATACGTTGTCTTTGCTATGCTATACATTTGAAGTGTTGGTGAAGAGCACTTGATTGATGAATGGCATCTTCATTTTCGTTATGGATTTTTTTCAAAAGAATCTGGGTTCATCTAGATCTACTAATGTTTTTCAAAAGGTGAGCACAACATACCTTTAGAATTGTTGAGTTTGCCAGTCATTGACCCCTTTTTTGATTTCAGGTCATAACACACTCTCAGGTATTTCCCCATGGGCATGTTATTTCGAATTTCTAGCAGGGCATTCATTGGTAGAAGGCTGAAGTCTGTTATAGTTTTGTTGAAAATTGATCATTTACGATGCATAACCAAATCAAAATTCAACGTTTTTCAACCACTCAAGTGCTCCATGTTCACAGCTGAACATTTCAAATACTAGAAATGCAACTCGATAACACCAGAATAATTTTTTTTTCGTGTGGTCCATTATCAATTATCCGTTCCATCAATATGGATATCCAGAGTTTTTGCAGTAGCTTTCACTACAGAAACCACCGCCAATTGTTCTTTGCTGATCACCTGAACATTGAATGATTCACTGGCTGAAATGATGAAGGGCGACTTTCTGTCATAGAATCTTTTCATCAGAATAACATCGAAAAAGTCACCTTCCTGTCGATCATTTTTTCCAAGATATCAGCACCCTATTTTTTTGTGAACACCCTCAGATCGAACGGTATCTTGATTACCTCAATTAACATTTCTGATGCTCCTCTGATGTCATTAGATCTGAGTGTGGAGCATTTTTTATTTGCCAGCCGTTTCTACTTCGCGGGCTGGGCGAATCATTGGAGGGATCTTGATAATAGCAGTGACTGTGAACCCAGACTTCAACTCATCCAGCAAAGTAGGATTTCATCAGGATTCTGAATAACTTACAACTTTTGTGAAAACAATAACCGTACATTCATACATATGGTGTAGAATTGGAGTTAACTGTTTTCATAACGAATGGACAGATTGAAAAGGGAAACATTCTCAATTGAATATTGATAGAAAGATTTTTCTGTGAATTGAAAAATCCACGATTAAAATGAAGTTAATTTTTTTTTTTTGAATGTCTAACAGAAAACAACTATTCCCCGGCTAAAGCCACGCTGGAATTGAACTACATCTGATAGATATTCTGAAAAGGCCCTAACTCAAAAAAAAAAAATCTGAAATTGAAAATTTGCATTTCCATTCAGATGTTTTTGATTTTCTATTCCAGTCTTAATTAAGAACTCATAAAGATTAATGAGGCAAATGAGAATGTTTTCCAAAAGAGAGTACTCACCAGAAATCATTCGTAACATTGACGCAGGAGAGCCTATTCTGCCTATTCTGAAGAACCGAGAAAAAACTTACCCTCGAAAGTGTTATTCTTTTTTCTTTTTTCACATTTTCACTGTGTGATGAGATCCATGAATTCCTCCTGCCTCTCGGTAGAATTTCATGGATCCCATTAGATGATTTGTTCATAAGAAACACAGATACCGATATGTTATTTTCACTGTCACTGCTTCCCAACGTTTTCACACGAGTTGAATTGATGGGTCCGACGTCGTTGAAAGGTTGTCCCAGTTCTGATTTTCCTGGCAAGTTATTTTGTATGGGAGTACTACATCGATTTGATTTTTTCATAACAAATGATTGCCATCGTTGTTCCACGTACTTTCTGTTACGCTTTTTCAATAATTCACACAGCTGGAAATACACAGAATTTTGCGGGCCATAGGACTGGTTTTCAGGCTCTGCTTCATACAAATTCATTTCACTGATAGGCGAGAGAATTGCTTAATTTTAAACGCGCCCTTTCCTTTTGAAATCCACTGAACATATTCGAACTGTCAGGAAATCCACTTTATTGATGCCCATATTGCTCTTCACGATATTAATAATATATGTCCTTGCCTCATAGCTATCACTTCTGAGAAAGTGACTTGAGGCCGCATGAAGGATTCGGTCACTGATTTGTATGTTCATAACTTCATTTTGGAGTTCAATTCCTTCATCAACCAGAGAGTCCTAGTCAGTTTTCAATTGCATTAAATATTCCCTATATGAAAATAATCTTATATGAAAGGCGCCTCGTGCTGTATGGAAATAACAATATTATCCAATCACATGACAAAAATACTGCATTATATTTTCTCATTCACCTTAAGGCTGAGATCAAAAACGAATTGAGCTTTGTGGGAGGACGTTTTCCAATAATATTTTCATTCGGAACCCGTGAAAATATGTCGTGATTCGGTCAGGGTCTAACCCGCCCTTTTGAGTTCAAAATTCATGTACCGTTGATTTTTTTCTATTTTTTACTTGTGGAACTAATTATGGAACGGTTATGAAAGGAAAGTGCTGCAGTTGCTAGCAGTTGTATTTGAATTAAATTTGTGCGTTATTTCTGTTATTATGAAATTGATAAAGGAAAATAATGATATAAGATATATACCCTCGATTTATTCAGAGCCTAGATTTGAACTTGTGGGAAGGCACAACAAAAAATGGTTAATGATATGCAAATAATTCAGCATCAATGTATTAGAAGCTCTCATTCTACATGATCTGTGTAGGTTCAGGTCAAACTTCACAAATGAAATTCAAACACCAATGAACTTGAAATTTGGCAGATGTTCATCATTCGGGAGTCAACGCATCATGGCAACTAAATGCGCTTTAATTTTCAATCCTTCGATGGAATCGTTCATTATTATTCTTCATCATTAACGCTCTGACAAAATGTGGTGGTGGCAGGATTCTAACGAAGATATTGCAGCCCCACCATCCTTACCCCAATAATGATATTTTTTTGCTCTCAACGTAATATTTCATCATTATTCATCATGAACGCTCTGACGAAAAATTATGGTAGCAGGATCTCCAATATAAATATTGCCACCGCTGTAATCGGGTAATGTAATCGTGAAGTAACCTCTTTCATGAACGTTATGACAGAATATGGTGGTGGCAGGAAAATATTGCTGAGGCCAACCCGCCCCCGACGATCGTTAATTCTTTTCGTTGATAGAATTGTGCATAAGCCTCCTTCATGAATGCTTTGACAAAATATGGTGGTGGTAGAAACTTCAGTAAAAATAGGAAGCCAACCCGCCCCCGACGCTTCGTTATTATTTTCTCACCATGCATTCTTCCATTATTCGTCATCATGAAGGCTGTGACAAAATATAGTGGTGGCAGGAACTCTAATAAAAAAAATAATGAAAATACCAACCCGCACCCGATGCTCTTTTTTTTTCGTTGGTGGGATCGTGCATGATTAATAAAAATACTGCTAATGTCAACCCGCCCCCGATGCTCGGTATTTTTAATTTTCGTTAATAGAATCGTGCGTGAGCCTCTTTCATGAATGCTCTGACAAAATATGGTGGTGGTAGAACCTTCAGTAAAAATATTGCTGCGGCAAACATGCCCCCGACGCTTTGTTATTATTTTCTCACCATGCAATCTTCCATTGTTCGTCTTCATGAATGCTCTGAAAAAATATAATGGTGGCAGGAACTCCAATAAATAATGTTATAAAAATATTACTGATGCCAACCTGCTTCCGACGCTCGGTGCATAAACCTTCTTTATGAACGCTCTGACGGAATATGGTGGTGACAGGATCTTTAACAAAAATATTGCCCCCAACGCTTGGTATTTTTTTTCTTTCGACGGAGTATTTCATTATCCTCCATTATGAACGCGAAGCTAACAACAAAAATTCGGCAGCGTGGCCGCCACGATTTCATCCATTCATTTTTCATTTGTTTTCATTATTTTTCATTACACTCGACAGTCCTGGTCATACTTCTACCATATAATTCTTGAAAAGAGACTGAATCGAAACTAACTTTGGTCAAATAATCAGTGTTTTACATTACTTTGATATCAAATTAAATATATTATTTGATCGAAATAAAAATTTTGTGAAATATTTTGTAATAACAGATTAGGAAAAGTATGTGGTTGAAAAAATTCATGATGGTATTTCATGGAAACAATTGAGTAGAATATACGTAGTGTTTGGCAAATCAAGAAGACGAGGTATGAAGTGTATATCCAAGAATTGTGGTAACTAATATTATTAAATTTCATTAGTTTTCAGTCATATTTCCTGAATTATTATATTATAATAAACATTTACTCAAGTTATTCGTAAATATTATTGAAGAAAATCATTTTATCGCCGCCTAATTTTTAGATTTCCTGAATTTTTTTTGTTTTTATAGTTATCTCCAGTACCAATAAATTCACACTGAAAATTTGTTGAAGTGTTTCGCAGAAACTGTCAAATTGGATCATTTTCTCTACTTCCTTTCTATTTCGGTTCATTGCATTATCATCTTTTCAATTATATTAGCGTTTTGAACATATCTCTCTGCTATCGAATTTGGGAAGAATGTTCAACGAATATTTTTGTAGAAACAATTAAGAAAAAATGTTGAAGGAAAACGATGATGAGGCGTACGTGTTTGAGAAATAAAAAATGTCAAATTTGGAAAATGCGTGGGCTTACGTATGTGGGAAGTCAATAACGTCAGAGAAACACGATGCATAGGCTTGCGCGTGTGAGAAATCAGGAACGTCGAGGGAAAACGATGCGTAGGCTTACACATATGGGAAATCGAGAACGTCGAGGGAGAATAAAGAGCAGGCTCACGCAATAGGGGAAATCTTGTTATATATCTAAAACTGATGGACACAAAGAATAATTCTTGTAGAATTGTGAGTGGAAACTATCAAAACTAATGATTTCACTGTAACAAACTCTTTCGGTTTTTTTATGTTTCTTTAGGAATATGGATTATCTTAAAAACTTTTTTTCTTCAATATATTTGATTGATTTTAGAGGAAATACCAAAGCGGTTTTTTGTGGATTTAATCAAGAGGAGTTATCTAACTTCAATGAAATAATTCTGTTTTTTTCCATAGCTTTCAGGGAATTTCGAATATTTTTCAGTTTTGTTAGTTTTGGTATTATTAAATTAGGAAAAAAAATCCAGGAGACTTTTATGGACTATGTCAAAGTTGATTTTTACCTACATAAAATAATTTGATTACCTAAGAATTTTTTAATTTTCTCAGAATTTGGTTATATCTCCTGTACTAATAAATTTTGAACTATTGAAATGCATAATTTTTTTACATCCATAAAATATTTCGATTTATCCCATGATTATCTAGGAATGTGGGATTTTATTCAAAATTGTTAGTTTTTTCATCATATTTCCCGAACTATGGAACCCAAAATAACCTCATGAGCGTGTTTGGTATACATTATCAAACGGAATGATTTTTGTCCTTTGACATTTTCAGATATTTTCAGTCGTTTATATTTGAAATTTTCCATAATTTTTTTCCACAATCTAATCAACAAAAGGAAATTATAGTTCACAGTTCACTGAAACTCGATACCGTTCTAGCGATTGATTGTTTCCGTATTTCAATATCTCTTTATGATAATCTACAATACGCAAATTTTTTTTTTTGCCATATTTCCTGTACTATCGAGTTTACATAAACAATTATTCAACATTTTTTAAAAAAAAAAATTTTATTTTTTTTTCTTTTCAAATATTTTTATAAAATGAATTTCGATATTTTGATTTATTTTCATTTGTTTTTCCATTTTCCGATAGATGTAGAAAAAAATTACAATGTGATAATTTTTTCCTACATTTTAGAGGTACATATTCAATTATTCATATTCGGATTCAGTCGATTGGTTCGGGAGAACCAAACGTGTCTTTCGGAAAATCGCCGTGGAAAACCCACTTGGAATTTTACGATCGGGCTCAATTTCAATACGAACCGTCTCATGCCGGTAGTGTATTCTGTTGCCGTAAATGAAATCGATTAAGTCATTTTTGCGACTGTAATGCGTACACAATAAATGACCGAACCAAAAATGGAAAAAATCCGAAAAACCACATTAGAGTTTTTCGATTTCCTTCATATTTTAATGACGTGAAACTGTTTCGAGTTCTATAATATGACAACATTTGGATATTTCGAACGGATCCGGAGATATGTCGATTTGAAATGCCACATCCGGACAGACAGACAGACCACATACAAAACCAAAGTGGATCAAAATTTGATGGGGAACATTTTTCACAAAGTTTCCGAAATCGTTTTTCCGAGGAAACCGTAGTATACTAGATATATAGTTATATCGTCGTATAAAAGTCTAAAGGGGTCAGATCTGGAGGTCTTGCAGGCCACAGAAAGGGTTCTTGATTTCCCAACCAACGGTTATCGAACAAGTTCTTCTCTACTCATAAAATAAGATACTGTACTTGGAAGATGAGGTATAGTCTTCACATTCAAAGGAGTATTCAGATCACATTTTCCATTGCATTAAGAAGTTCATATAAAAATTGAAGAAATGTGGGATAACTAATTTTATTAAATTCAATAGGTGACAATACTTTTCAATAATTTATTGTCATGAATAAAATTGGAATTAATATATCTTCGAAATTTCTCGATGACGAAGGGAATCTGGTATTATCCGAATGACTGAATTTGTCTGTAGCACCTACGAATGTTCCCGTTTCAGATGTTATTACAGCTACTGGAGAAACTGCACCAAAACTCAATTCTCTCAGATAAACTACAATGGATGATCGCCAACATTCCTACTATAGGAGAATATCTACTATATCTTGTTTGAGAAATAACTACTGATGAAGGGAACGCCGTTGTTGTCATGAATGCAGTGTATCATCTCGAAAATTTCCAAAATGAATAATCTGAAGACACCAAAATTATATCTATTATTTCTAGGTTCTACAATATATTTATGGAAAACTTCAAAAAACATTATTTTCACTGAGTACAAAACGTTTTTGATTGTATTTCCGTGATGAGGCCACGTGGCATAGACCAACTAAGAATATCATCCGATTTATTGAAAATTTCACTCATGCGTTAAAATGTCCATAGGAGGTGTGGAATTATCTCTAAATTACAGCGGTAATCCACCAACTACGTGGATAATCGCTGTAATTCAGCGCGCTAGGTGACAATGCAACTGCAGAGACGCGATTTAAAAATCGGGAGTGTATGTATCGCGATTGCCATGGAAGTAACAAGGAGGCTTACGACCATGGCAACGCGTACCTGAAGTCAACAGATACTGAAATTCAGTCAGTGTTTCATATTTAACGTCTGAAATGAACCGTTTCGGAACTTTCAAAGAAGCTGAAATCGTAACGCAAATCGAAAAAACAACTTCATACAAAGAAAAACAAGAAATTTGTCTGGAATCAGTTCATGAATTTTTGAACAACAAGAGGGTATGAATTGGAACCAGAAACGCCAGTCTGCGGAATTGCGAAAATCTTGAAGGACTGGGCTTATAACATGAAGAAAAGTAACGGTGAGGAGTACAAAGAAAGCACCGTGAAAACTATTTGGAATGTCATCGCCAAAATGATTATGGAAGAATACTTCCAGAAATATGGTATGAAAATTGAGCCATTCCAAGATGTCGTGTTTAAATCTGCACGGGACGCGAAAAATGCAGAGAGAAGAGACCTACAGGCTCAAGATAGATGAAAAGTGAGCTCAACTTCTCTGAAATTCGAAGAACAGAAAAAACTAGTACGACAGTTGTGACGAAGGAACCCCAGAGGGACTACAAGAAAGGTGTTTTTTGTTTTGTCGTATGAATTGACGTGGAGAGGAGGCGAAGGATGCAGAGCAAAGCTACAGTTTTTCAAGAAAAAACTCGATAACTCAGGCCAAAAAACGGTGAATATCTAGTTACATCACACATGCACTCTGAATATGGGGAAAATACTTTTCTCGCGTGTTTTTGCCTCCTGAACACGAATCCGGAAGGAAAATGCGGCGGTCTCATACCGTTTCCGAGTTACAGCACTTTAAAAAAAACTAACCCCATTTTCAAGCACCGTTTTCTTGCACAAAAATCACTCAAAATGCCTCCTTCTTTTTACCAGCATAAACAATACACCCTAAATCATGTATTTGCGGCACAACTTTGCACAAAATATCGTCGTTTTTATCGAAAAGATCCTCCTTCTTACATAGTTGCGAATGAACAATTTTCGTTCCTTTGACAGAAGACTTTAGAATTACTTTTGTTTGTATTTGTTGAATATTATACACTGGCGAAAAATATTTTAAACGATTGCGTAATTGTGAAATCAAAACAAGCCAAGCATATGCCAACATAAAAGAAACAAAGGAAATCGAAGAAGCTACCTGTACTCAGATGAACCGAAATGAGATTGAAGTATTATATTATACCACTGATCACTGGAAAAAATAAACCACAGAAAGTCTGTGCCTAATGAATTACTTTTATCAAAACATCCAGTAAATTTTTTTTCAGTTTATTATCAATTTTGAGTCTTCTGCGCCAGTAAAAATGATGATTTCAATCTTTGTCGTGTTATCATTTTTGATATATTGCCATTTCTGACATTAAGAGGTAAATCGTTTACATAATTATCAGTTTTTTTTATAAATTAACATATCTATGAAAACCCAAGTGAGACCGTCTATATTCTTGTATCTTTGAATTTTCGTTTGAGTAAAGGAACCAGTTTGGTTATATAATTTTTTCATTCGATTTCAGAAATATTGGATAGCGTTCTGGAAGATTTGGAAACATCCTCAACCCTTGGACTCATAATTCAGGGTTTACACTGAAATAGAAATGCAGTGTGTGTTTTCTAATAGTAATATGTATGTTGGTCCATTTTCACTGAAGTGTCGTTATTTATTCGATTACTCACCTTTTGCAGACTAAATTTGTTGTGTATCTTGAAATTTACGGAATGTATCATTAAATCACAGCGAGTACAAGTTGAATGGTTGAATAAATGAAATACATCCCGAAGAATTGTTATTGATTCTCAATTCATACAATAGATTGATGAATATTCATTTAGGTAAATTTGGTGGCACTTTTTTTCAATATATGTAACAATAGAACTGACTCGAAGGTTATAGTTGAATTATGATTTTCGGACCACGTGGACACGTTAACTTGTGTAATATCCGACTATATACAGGATGTTATAAATTAACACACTACACCTGCAACACCACATGTTATGACCCAATACAGTGTGTTGTTTATTTAGAAACTCCACACTGTAGTTTACTTGGTTGAGATGTTATTACCAAGTTTATGAAGGGCTATGCTGGGTGTGAATGATTTATAAAAACTGACTGGTGATTTTCATTGTGCGGCAGATAAACATCGTCCTCCCAATATATAGATATAATAATTTTTTAGAGAACTGGAATTGTTCAAATGATGTACCCCTCCAATCTAATTGAGGATACTATCCAAATAATCGAAGCACTTATAAAAACAAACAAACTATATTAAAAAAAACCTTCATTACAACAAACACACACTGTATGGTATGACATTCTGATCAATTTAACTCAAGTACTAGTACTAAGTACATAGTACTAAGTACATGTTCTAAATAAGTATTACAACCTGTTAATGAATGCGTGACAACTGACGGTAAGTTGCATCAATTTTCTAAGGCGTCTGTTTAAAGGAACTGAAATTTCAGAATCTATGACTTCAAGATGAACAACAGTATTTCCATATAAAATAATCTGTCTGAAACAGTTACAAATACAAGTGTGGTGGGGTGGTTACTCTTGTAATTCTGTGACAATTACAAATAAATTCAGCTTTTGCCAACCATACTATATACTATATCAAATATTCCATTAATTTAACAATCTAAAAAAAATTAAGTGGTGAATGAACAAGTATCATTTCAAATCAATTGTAGGAAAGTTTCACAATTGATCAACGACAAATGCTTACACATACTTTCGAAAAAAATATCTGAAACTGTACTAATTGAAAAAATGAAACAATAATTAAAAAAATTATATTGTTGAATGAGCACGTATCATTCAACAAAACTGGATTAAACATTCATAAAATTCAGTAATTCTTTCCACACACTGGATATGAAATCAATTTGCTTCAATAATAAAACTGTGACATAGTTGTTGATATATTTCTGAATGTATTCCGCAGTGATAGAAGTCTAGTTCTTATTCATGATACAAATAACTGGAGATTCTCTAGAGTGAGTCAAAAGTCGAGGCTTATGAAATTTATGTTTTAGAAAACAACAGATAACCTTAACCAAATAGGTGGTTGAAATTTCATATAGAACATTCTGTAGAAAATCGAATAATGCCATTCAGTTTAATTATAGCGGAAAAAGAAACAACATGCAAAGCAACCAACTTTTCATCACGTATGAAATATTTATAACCAACCGCACTCAGTTAATTTTTTAAGTCACCCTTGGCTTCTCACCGCCTCAATTCGTAAGATTCCATGGAACGATGATATATATATATATATATATATATATATATATATATATATATATATATATATATATATATATATATATATATATATATATATATATCATTGATGAAAACGTATGGAAAACAATTTGCCAACCAGATATGATTCAAACCCAGGAAGTTGCGTTCAACGCTTCCAAACAAGAGGTGAATTTACTTGGGAGAATGAAGTGTCAGGTGATACTGGGTTTTCATTCACAACCGGTAGAGAAGACATGTTTCGTGACAACAATGAGTGAGACCAGACACCATTAAAAATGAGTTTGGAATACTTAAAAAGCACTTTTCCAAAGGTTTTCGAAGATGGTTTGGGACACTGCACCAAATCAAAAGTGAAAATACATACAAAACCCGGTGCCAAACCTATTCGCCGACCGAAACGACCAGTAGCATACAATGTTAGACAATTAGTTGAGGAGGAATTGGACCGATGAGAGAGAGGGAGCAATTACACCAATTGATTTTTCTGATTGGGCAGCACCAATTTTAGTAGTTCGCAAACTGAATGGAAAAATTCGTATTTGCGCCGATTACTCAACAGGCCTGAATGATGTTATATAATCACATTGTTATCCATTGCCAGTTCCAGAGGATATTTTTTCAATAATTTCAAATAGAGTTATATTCAGCAACCTTGACTTATCCGATGCCTATCTACAAGTCGAAGTTGACGATGAATCCAAGAAACTTCTGACAATTTCAACACACACTTGTACAATCGTCTTCCTTTTGAAGTCAAGATGGCCCCAGGAGCTTCTCAGCAGTTGATGGATACTATGTTAGCGGGTTTGGATATGGTTGCACCTTATCTAGATGATATCATCGTTTATGGTAGAACCGAGATGGAACATAATCAAAATCTCTTCAAAGTTCTGGAACGCATTCAGGATTATGGTTTCCACCTGAAAATTGAAAAATACAAGTTTTTCATGTCACAAATAAAATATTTGGGTCATATTCTAGACAAAAATGGAATCAGACCTGATCCATCAAGAATCACAACGATTTCACAAATGAAACCACCCAATGATCTCACAACACTTCGATCATTTTTGGGTGCCATTAATTATTATGGCAAATTTGTGAACAGCATGAAGCAGTTTCGTGGTCCGCTGGATGATCTTTCGAAGAAAGACACCAAATGGAATTGGTCAGATAAATGCCAAAAAGCATTTGAAAAACTGAAGGCTGTGTTGTCTTCTGATTTATTACTCACTCATTATAAACCAGAATTACCCATTATTGTAGCAGCTGATGCGTCAGGCTATGGCCTTGGAGCGTGTATTCTCCACAAATTTCCAAATGGAAGTATCAATGCAATTTGTTACGCGTCTCGTCCTTTGACATCCCTGGAACAAAAATACAGTCAAATAGAAAAAGAGGGCTTTGCACTTATTTTTGCCGTGTCCAAATTCCACGAAATAATTTTCGGAAGAAAATTTACACTTCAGACAGATCACAAACCACTTCTGTCAATTTTTGGATCGAAAAAAGGCATTCCTGTGTACATTGCAAATCGTATACAAAGATGGGCCCTGACTTTGCTCTCATATGATTTCAATATCGAATACACATCATCTTTGGCATTTGGACATGCAGATGTTTTATCAAGACTTATGGATCGCAAATCGAAGCCCGATGAAGAGTTCGTGATTGCAGCTCTGTATATGGAAAATACAGTCGAACAAATTATCGAGGAAGCTACGAACTATTTTCCAATAACAGCTGAAATCATAGCGAGAAAGACTCCTAAGGATGCCGTTCTGGAAAAAGTATCAGACTACATTTCCTACAGTTGGCCTCAAGAAGAAGACAAACCAGATATTCGACAATTCCATAATAGAAGAGAATCTCTATCTATATCAGAAAATTGTATACTCTTTGGATGTCGAGTGGTCATTCCCACCATTTTTCGGAAGGGGATTCTAAAACAACTACATAAAGGTCATCCTGGGAGAGATAGAATGAAGGCGTTAGCGAGTAGTTGTGTTTATTGGCCTGGTATAGATGAAGGAATCAAAAATTTCATCTATCAATGTAGCCTCTGCCTGCAAGCTTCAGAATCACCTTTGAAAACGGAACTGGCATCTTGGCCATGACCAAGTGAACCCTGGACTAGGTTACATATGTATTTTGCCGGTCCTGTAAATGGATCCAGTTTTCTCATCATAGTGGATGCTTATGCCAAATGGCCAGAAGTTTTCAAGATGGAGACAACCACTGCTACGGCTATCATCAAGAAACTAAAGGGATTGTTCTCAATTTTCGGACTTCCGAGAACTATACTTTCAGATAATGGTACACAATTTACCAGTTCACTCTTTAAAGATTCCTGCCAAGTCAACGGAATTGATCATATCCGTACACCAGTTTACCATCCCCAATTAAATGGTTCGGCAGAACGCTTTGTAGATACTTTTAAACGCGCTCTGAAAAAAATCAGCGGAGAAGAAACTACGTATGAGATCATAACTACTTTTTTTCAGACATATCGTCCAACTCCAAACAAGAATGCTCCAGAAGGAAAATCACCTGCAGAATTGGTGTTTGGAAGAAAAACAAAATCAATTATGAATTTAGTCCTACCTTATTCCAAAGAGAACAATTCTGGCAACTCAAGAATGGAACACCAATTCAATAAGAAACATTAGTATTGACCAAAGAGTTGCATGTGTCAGAGAAGTAAGACCATACCTGAGGATGAGGGTATAGGAATCGTTGGCAGAATAGTTGGATTTAGCATATTCATATGTATCGCAGGAGTAGTGGTCTGAACTTGACCTGACTGTACAATTGGTGCTGACATCTGTGATATCGATAACTTGGCTTAAGCGACCAATTTAAAACAATCGTGAAGAGTTTGAAAACGATTATTTCAATTGTCGGAAGATTCTAATTTAACATGTAATCAATAATGAACTTACACGATGTCAGCACCAATTGTACACCAGGTCAAGTTCAGACCACTACTCCGTACATATGAATATGCTGAATCAACTATTCTGCCAACGATTCCTGTACCCTCATTCTCAGGGGATTGAAAGAAATGGTCTCATTTCTTTGACACATTCAACTCTTTGGTCAATACTAATCCAAATTCAAACAAGATTCAGAAATTTCATTATTTGAAAGAGTCTCTCAAGGCTGATGCGGAACAAGTGATTGAATCAATGGAAATATCAGAAAATAACTATGATACGGCTCTCGATCTATTAAAGTAGCGATTTGACAACAAAAGAATAATTAAGCGCACTCATGTGGCTTCTTTATTCAATATATCGCCAATTACAAGGGATTCTTTGCAATCGTTGCGAAAATTTTTGGATGATATAAATAAGCATTTGAGAGCTCTAGATGATTTGAGCGAATCCACGAATACTTGGGATCTAATATTAATGCATCTTTTTACATCAAAGCTTGACAATAGCACCAAACGCGAGTGGGAATCGCATTCAGCAAAGCTGAAAGATTCGAAGTTGGAGGATTTCAAAAAATTTCTAAACGACAAATGCGGCATTTTGGAGACTCTTCAGTCCTCATCTTCAAGCAATACGGTTGAGAAACAACACAAATTTTATAATAAATTTCGAAAGACTAGCCGAAAAAAACATTCATTTGTGATTACGAATAATTATCGATGTTCTTCTTGTAAGGGAACCCATTCCGTTCACTATTGTAAAAATTTACTGAAAATTCCAGTTTCTTCTAGGCTGGAAGAAATAAAAAAGCTGAGATTATGCACAAACTGTTCAAGGTCAGGTCATTCAAATTCAGAGTGTCGTGTAAGCACTTGCAGACATTGTCAAAAAAGACAATACTCTCTTTTATGCATTGAAAGCAATCGAAAGCAACAATCTCACATTTCAGACAGAAATTCAAATACCACTACGGTTGAACAAAGGTCTGAAGAGAAGGATTGTCAAAACTGATAAACATGACCAACAAGTACGAGCGGCATTCACTGTTCATATGCCTAATAAGCCTGAATTACATATCATTTTATCGACAGCTATTATTTTTATCCTTGATGAACAAAGCAATAATATGCAATGTCGTGCATCACTTGATAACCCCTCACAATCTCATTTTATTAGCAGAAACCTAGCTGAAAAATTTGGACTATCAATCAAAAGGGTCAATATTCCGGTGACAGGTATAGGTTCAACTTTCACGAAAATTGCAGGAAGGACGTCAGCAACAATCATGTCCTTACACAATTATAACAGAAAGGATTTATCATTTTTGATCATAGATAAAATTACGGGAAATATTCCAAACACTTCCATTGACTTGTCAGAATTGGGAATTCCTCATAATATAACTTAAGCTGATCCGCATTTCAACAGTCCAAATCAAATAGATATATTACTTGGAGCAGGTGTTTTTTGGGAACTCCTGTGTATAGGTCAAATTAACAACGGTCCGAATAAACCTGTTATTCAAAAAACCAAGCTTGGATGGCTTATATCGGGTCCTATACATGCCACTAATCAGAAAATTTCACAGACTTCTTGTCATGTAGTTACCGATAAATTGAGTGCTCAACTAGAGAAGTTTTGGCGCATCGAAGACTTGACTGATAAACCCAATTGGATTTACGGAGAACGCGAATGTGAAAGAATTTTCACAGAAAGAACGCGACGCGATAACACTGGTCGTTTTATTATTGAATTGCCTACGAAAAATGTACCCAATAATTTTGGAAATTCTAGAGATCTCGCAGTTAAACGATTCAAGTCATTAGGAGAAAGATTTTGTTACAATTCCGAGTTGAAACTAAGGTATATAGAATTTATGCGAGAATATGAGAACATGGGTCATATGACAAATATCAATTCAATAAATTGGTCGACTGAAATTTACACAGCGACACACCCGGTATACTACTTGCCACACCACGGGGTATTGAAAGAATCCAGTACTACCACCAAATTACGCGTAGTATTCGATGATTCCGCGAAAACAGATCAGGACCTTTCGTTGAATGACGTGTTATTAACTGGTCCGGTTATACAGGACGAACTTTTCTCAATAATAATAAGATTTCGGAAACATCGTTTCGTTATAATAGGAGACATAGCTGAAATGTACAGACAAATTTTAGTGACCGAACGTCAACGAGATATGCAGCGCATTGTCTGGCGCAAATCAGCTGAACAAGAGATTTGGTATTATCAACTCAATACGGTAACCTATGGTGAATCTCCTTCAAGTTTTATTGCCACGCGTTGTTCGCGAGAATTAGCTTTACAAAATGAAAATAAATATCCCATGGCAAGTAAGATTATAATGAGAGACTTTTATATAGATAATCTCATAACAGGTAGTAATTCTATCACTGGAACAGTTGAAATGCGATGTGAAATCAGTAAAATATTAGCGCAATGTGGATTTCAACTCAGAAAGTGGGTAAGCAACAACACAAAAATACTAGATAAATCTAATGATTAAAAAAATGTTATAGATCAATATATTATATCAGACGATTCATGTATAAAAACCCTTGGACTTATTTTTAATGCGAAAAATGACACTCTTCAAGTTATGTCAAATTTAAAATATGGCGATCTTGTCACTAAGAGAACCATACTCTCAACCGTGGCTCAAGTGTTCGACCCCCTAGGGCTAGTGGGTCCAGTTATTATCAAGGGAAAAACACTTCTTCAAACTTTATGGAGATCTCACTTAGATTGGGACGAAAGTGTCCCTTGGACATTTTTACTGAATGGAACGAATTAAGTAAACAATTGCGTTTGTTAGGTAAATTGACCATTCCAAGATTTATCTCCATGGAAAACGCGATAGATTTCCAAATACACAGATTTTCAGATTCATCTGAAGCGGCTTACGATGCATGCGTTTACTTGAGAACCGAAAATTCAATGGGCAAAGTATGTGTTCGGTTAATATGCGCAAAATCGCGAGTCGCTCCCACTAAAGTATTAACCTTGCCGAAATTTGAATTTGGTGCACTTTTATTACCCGACTTGACAAATCGAGTGATAAATGACTTAGACGCCGATATATCAAATATACATTCATGGTGCGATTCCACCATAGTCTTGTCGTGGATATCTGCTTCACCAAACAGGTGGAAAACCTTTTTTTGTAATAGAGTTGCTGAAATTCAGCGATTAACGTCTGTCAGTCAGTGGCGGCATGTGTGTTCAGAGGATAACCCGGTAGATGTTATCATGAGGCCCTAGTCCGGAGAAGCTTTCAACGTGCGATTTATGGTGGTCGGGACCAAAATATCTGAGTGAAAACCCTGAGCATTGGCATGCAGAAATGGTTACATTGAATATTCAAGATATTCCCAAATATAAAACTCCTAAGGTGGTAAATCTTTCAACTAAAACTCATTGCAGATTTTCTTCACTCGAAAAATTGAAACGAGGAACGGCTTATCTCTTGAGATTCAAAAATGATACGTTGAATGAGAGTAACCGTCAGGACGGTCTGTTAACCAGTGAAGACATCTCTCAAGCACTTTTGAAATCGATGCAAATGCAGAAATTTCTCGATGAACTTTCAAAATTATGCAAGGATAAAGATCTAGCCAGTACAAGTAAATTATTATCTCTCAGTCCGTTCTTTGATGCTGATGGTCTCTTGCGAGTAGGTGGAAGAATATCTAAATCCAATGTTTCTTATGACCAAAAACATCCTGTAATCATCTCTGATAATCATCCGGTAGCAAAACTTATCATAATAAATGAGCATATAAAGAATTTTCATTCCGGTTCGCAGCATACTTTGTATCAATTGAGACTGAAATATTGGATATTGAAGTCACGCGGCACAATCAGACAAATACTGCATCAATGCATGACCTGTTTTAGGGTCAAACCACATATCATCAATCGAAAAATGGGGGACTTGCCAGTCCACCGTGTAGAACCTGCACGTCGTTCTTATAATAGCGGTTTGGATTATGCTGGGCCATTTTATATTAAGGATGGTAAAACGCGCAATAGGAAAATAATTAAATGTTATCTTTGTTTATTCGTTCGTATGGCAACCAGGGCTGTGCATTTGGAGCTGGCTGGTGACTTGTCGACAGATTTTTTTCTCGCAGAGATGTTTGCAAAAATTTATATTCAGACAATGCAACAAGTTTTCGTGGAGCTCATAACGAATTACGCGAAATCAGTGATGCAATTTCGTCAGCAGCTTCTGACAATTGGTTGAATAACTTTTTGATTGATAATGACATTAAATGGAATTTCATTCCTCCTGGGTCTCCACACATGAGTGGTATATGGGAAGCTGCAGTCAAGTCGGCCAAGCACCATTTGAAAAGAATTGTCGAGGATGCTCATCTCACTTATGAGTGTTTGAATACTGTTTTTGTTCAGATTGGGGCTATCTTGAACTCCAGACCTTTGACACCCTTATCCGATGATCCTTGTGACCTAATTCTCTCAACTCCAAGTCATTTCCTTATCGGAGGAATACTCACTTCTGTACCACGACTGGACCTTCAAGATGTGCCTTCAGATAGATTAAGCCATTTTCAACAACTTCAACAAAAAATACAACATTTCTGGAAGGGCTGGAGTAACGAGTATTTATCAACTTTACAACAACGATTCAAGTGGAAAACTGGTCAATTTGGTGATTTTGAAGTTGGTGACATGGTGCTACTTAAGGGTGAAAACACACCTCCCATGAATTGGCCTTTAGGACGGATTCTTAAACTTCATTTTGTTACAGACAATTTGGTGCGAGTGGGCTCCATAAAATCTCAAAATGGTGAAGTTAAACGAGCCATCAACAAACTGTGCAAACTTCCTATCAACACCACGAGAACGATTTCATTACATTTCGTTGTTGAAACGCCTAAGCCTTTCAACGGGGGCGGCAATGTTGAATGACTTAATTATTATACCCGTGAGTGTTCCGCTTATGGTGAACAAACTGACCCTCTAATGTCCAAACAATAACAAGGGTGAAGGGCGGGGAGAGATTTGGCATCATTATTATCATACCATGTCAAACACTTTGAGGTCTTGTCAAACAATGTTTTTTTGAGTTACTTTTGTAGTTATACAGTCCGCTCAGTACATTTATTCATCAGTAGCGAGTGTTCAATATTCTGTAAAATCGAAAAAGAGAAAATAACCCCAACTTGGGGTTATTTTCTCTCTTTCGGTTTTGCAGAATATTGAAAACTCGCTAATGATGAATGAATGTAATAAGCGGACTGTATAACTACAAAAGTAACTCAAAGAAATATTCTTTCTTCGACATGGTATGACAATAATAATGTTTCTTTGAGTTACTTTTGTAGTTATACAGTCCGCTTGATATATTCATTGATCATTAGCGAGTGTTTACTATTCTGTAAAATCGAAAAAGAGAAAATAACCCCAACATTGGTCCTTCGTGCCGGATCAGATAAAGTTATATTATGAGGAATTCCCAATTCTGACACGTCAATGGAAGTGTTTGGAATATTTCCCGTAATTTTATCTATAATCAAAAATGATAAATCCTTTTTGTTATTATTGTGTAGGGACATGACTGTTGCTGACGTCCTTCCTGCAATTTTCGTGGAAGTTGAACCTATACCTGTCACCGGAATATTGACCCTTTTGATTATTAGTCCAAATTTTTCAGCTAGGTTTCTGCTAATAAAATGAGATTGTGAGGCGTTATCAAGTAATGCACGACACTGCATTTTATTGCCTTGTTCATCAAGTATAAAAATAATAGCTGTCGATGAAATGATTTGTAATTCAGGCTCATTAGGCATATGAACAGTGAATGCCGCTCGTACTTGTTCGTCATGTTTATCAGTTGTAACCGAATCCTTCTCTTCAGACTTTTGTTCAACCGTAGTGGTATTAGAATTTATGTCTGAAATGTGAGATTTTTGCTTTCGATCGCTTTCAATGCATAAAAAAGAGTTATCACTGAAGGTAAACACTGACAAGTTATCAGAATCAAAATCTGAAAACAATGAGTTCATCATCGAATCACTGGCCAGAAACATAATTGAGTTTGTACCAGATCCGGAAAATAAAATCACATTCGAATCTTGGTATAAGAGATACGAAGATCTGTTTGTCCTCGATGGAAAAAAAGTGGATGATGCAGCCAGAGTTCGACTTTTACTGCGAAATCTCAATACTATTGCACATGAAAGGTACACTCACTTCATTTTGTCAAAACACCCCAGAAAATTTCAGTTCGAAGAAACTATAAAGATTCTCAAGAAAATGTTTGAAAAACAATAATCTATATTTAGTACTAGATTTAAGTGTCTACAAATGAATAAAATCGAATCCGACGATTTTTTAACATATGCTGGTATTGTAAACAAACATTGTGGAGCTTTCCCACTGGAGACGCTGAACGAGAATCAATTCAAATGTCTCATGTTTATAATTGGATTGAAATCTCCCAAATATTCGGACATTACAACACGTCTTTCAGCGAAAATTGACAAAGATGAAAGAGACGACATCTCTTTAGAATATTTAGTTAATTAATGTCATCGAATATCGAGTTTGAAGGAAGATACAGCTCTCGTTGAACACAGAACTGGTGCCACAGTTCATGCAGTTTTCATCAAGGAAAAGAAACATCAAAGCAGTTTCGACAAACCCAGAACACCTTATTGGCAATGCGGGAAGATGCATTTCAAGAAGGATTGCAGTTTCTCTAAACTCAAATGTGGAGTCTGTTCCAAAATTGGACACAAAGAAGGCTATTGTTCCTGTTTCACAGATGAAACGACAGAAACTCATCAAACCAAAAACAGCAAGTGGTTCCAGATGGATAAAGGTCAAAATAAAATACGAAAAATATATTCATCAACCAAATAAATTGGTCATCAATGGTGTACAAACATCACTTCAGTTTGACACCGCGTCAGATATCACAATCATTGATGAAAACGTATGGAAAACAATTGGCCAACCAGAAATAATTCAAACTCAGGAAGTTGCGTTCCACGCTTCCAAACAAGAGGTGAACTTACTTGGGAGAATAAACTGTCAGGTGATACTGGGTGATCGTTCACAACCGGTAGAGAAGACATGTTTCGTGACAACAATAAGTGAGTTGAATATATTGGGAATCGACTGGATAGAGGAGTTTGGATTATGGGACATTCCGATTGATTCAATCTGCAAGAAAATTGATTCATCTTTCCAGACACCATCATAAATGAGTTTGGAATACTCAATAAGCACTTTTCCAAAGGTTTTCAAGGATGGTTTGCAAAAGTGAAAATACATACAGAACCCGGTGCCAAACCTATTTAGCATACAATGTAAGAGAATTAGTTGAGGGGGAATTAGTCCGATTAGAGAGAGAGAGGGAGCAATTACACCTATTGATCTTTCTGATTGGGCGGCACCAATTGTAGTAGTTCGCAAACCGAAGAGAAAAATTCGCATTTGCGCCGATTACTCAACAGGCCTCAATAATGTTATAGAATCACATTGTTATCCATTGCCAGTTCTAGAGGATATTTTTTCAAATTTTTTAAATGGAGTTATATTCAGCAACCTTGACTTATCCGATGCCTATCTACAAATCGAAGTTGGTGATGAATCTAAGAAACTTCTGACAATTTCAACACACAGGGGGCTCTACTTGTTCAATCGTCTTCCTTTTGGAGTCGAGATGGCCCCAAGAGCTTTCCAGCAGTGGATGGATACTATGTTAGCGGGTTTGGATATGGTTGCACCCTATCTGGATGATATCATCGTTTCTGGTAGAACCAAGATGGAACATAATCAAAATCTCTTCAGAGTTCTGAAACGCATTTAGGATTATGGTTTCCACCTGAGAATTGAAAAATGCAAGTTTTTCATGTCACAAATGAAATATTTGGGTCACATTCTAGACAAAATGGAATCAGACCTAATCCATCAAGAATCACAGCGATTTCACAAATGTCACCACCCAATGATCTCACAATAATTCGATCATTTTTGGGTGCCATTAATTATTATGGCAAATTTGTGAACAACATGAAGCAGATTCGGGGACCGCTGGATGATCTTTTGAAGAAAGAAACCAAATGGAATTGGTCAGATAAATGCCAAAAAGCATTTGAAAAACTGAAAGCTGTGTTGTCTTCTGATTTATCACTCACTCATTATAAACCAGAATTACCCATTATTGTAGCAGCTGATGCGTCAGGCTATGGCCTTGGAGCGTGTATTCTCCACAATATTCCAAATGGAAGTATCAAAGCAATTTGTCACGCGTCTCGTTCTTTAACATCAGCAGAACAGAAATACAGTCGAATAGAAAAAGAGGGCCTTGCACACTTATTTTTGCCGTGCCCAAATTCCACAAAATGATTTTCGGAAGAAAATTCACACTTCAGACAGATCACAAACCACTTCTGTCCATTTTTGGATGGAAAAAAAGGCATTCCTGTGTACATTGCAAATCGTGTACGAAGATGGACCCTGACTTTGCTCTCATATGATTCCAATATCGAATACACATCATCTTTTGCATTTGGACATGCAGATGTTTCATCAAGACTTATGGATCGCGAATCGGAGCCCAATGAAAAGGTTCGTCATTGCAGCTCTGTATATGGAAAATACAGTCAAGCAAATTATCGAGGAAGCTACGAATTATTTTCCAATAACAGCTGAAATGATAGCAAGAGAGACTCCCAAGGATGACGTTCTAAAAAAGTATCAGACTACATTTCCTACAGTTGTCCTCAAGAAATAGACAAATCCGATATTCGACAATTCCATAATAGAAGAGAATCTCTATCTATATCAGAAAATTGTATACTCTTTGGATGTCGAGTGGTCATTCCCACCATTTTTCGGAAGAGGATTCTGAAATAACTACATAAAGGACATCCTGGAAGAGATAGAATGAAAGCGTTAGCGAGGAGTTATGTTTATTGGCCTGATATAGATAAAGAAATCGAAAATTTCATCTATCAATGTAGCTCCTGCCTGCAAGCTTCGAAATCACTTTGGAAAACGGAACTGGCATCTTGGCCATCACCAAGTGAACCCTGGACTGGGTTACATATGGATTTTGCCGGTCCTGTAAATGGATCCAGTTTTCTCATCATAGTGGATGCCTATGCCAAATGGCCAGGAGTTTTCAAGATGGCGACAACTACTGCTACGGCTACTATCAAGAAACTGAAAGGATTGTTTTCAATTTTTGGACTTCCGAGAACCATAGTTTCAGATAATAGTACACAATTTACCAGTTCACTCTTTAAAGATTTCTGCCAAGTCAACGGAATTGATCATATCCGTACACCAGTCTAACATCCCCAATCAAATGGTTTGGCAGAACGCTTTGTAGATACTTTTTAACACGCTCTGAAAAAAATGAGCGGAGAAGAAACTACGTATGAGATCATAACTACTTTTTTTCAGACATATCGTTCAACTCTAAACAAGAATGCTCCAGAAGGAAAATCACTTGCAGAATTGATGTTTGGAAGAGGAACAAGAACAATTATGGATTTACTCCTACCTTATTCCAAAGAGAACAATTCTGGCAACTCAAGAATGGAACACCAATTCAATAAGAAACATGGAGCAAAGAAACGAAATTTCGAGGTTGGTCAACCAGTTTTTGCAAAAACCTATTCACTCAAGAAAGAAAAGTGGGTCCCAGGTAAAATCATTGAATGTTTTGTACAACGTGTTCCTTGAGGAAAATCATAAATTGATTCGATCCCATGCAAACCAACTCAAACATAGAGTAATTGGTACCAAGGAAGATGATATTCCAAATGAAAGGGAATCAATACCAATTAATATTCTATTGGATACGTTCGATGTTACTCCTTTTAGGGGATCGGTTGAGTTAAATTTGGATGAACCACCACATCCTCTCCAAGGAAATGGTTGTTTCCAAGAAGATAGAAGGAGAAATCAGGATCAGCCCGATGAGAAATCAGAGAAATCAGCCAGTCTTACTGAGGACCTTCCAATTCAAAGACCGAGACGATAAACTTGTTTACCAACAGAATCAGAAGATTTCAATGTGGAACATCTCAAAAGGGGAAGATGTTAGAACTCCCTGTATCAGAAACACATTCAAAACATCCGCACTTTTTGATAGATTTGTCGGTGGATATAATAATTGTCATTCAAGAACTGAATATATATATATTTTATTAGTTATTGAGTCCTTATTAATATAAATAAATGATTAACGATAATAATTAAAATAATATAAATATATATATATATATATATATATATATATATATTTATTTATAGTTATTTTAATTATTATCGTTAATGCCATGTTATTTATATTGAATAAGGACTCAATAACTAATAAAATATATATATTCAGTTCTTGAATGACAATTATTATATCCACCGACAAATCTATCAAAAAGTCGGATATATATATATATATATATATATATATATATATGTTGGGAAATGTTGCAAAGTAATCAAACTTATAATTATCATTATTATGAGTTATTTCAATTATTATCGTTAATGTCATGTTATTTTACAATTTTCTTTACCTTTTTTACTACTATAGAACTTTATACTATGCTCCAGTCGATACATATGTATTAAGAGGGCATTCCTGAAGTAGTTTTGGTATCAAAAATACATATCCAATGATATATCTAATGAAAATCCACGATTAAACCATATCAAAATTGAAATTTATAACAAACATTGAATTAAAGTAAGATCAACGTATAAATAAGTTTTGAACATTCTGTATGACGATTCACATCGATAGAAAACCCACCAATGGGATTCGAGAGAGTTTGTGTGGGAAAAGTGATGATATACAATAAAATGGAATGGCAGAAATTGAAAAATTATAATTTTATGAGAATTTGTAAATAGTATGTGAGAGTTAGAATTAGATATCATTTATAAAATCATTAATATCAATCAGAACAGCAAATAATTCAGTAGGAAGTGATACAAATTCGGAAATCTGTGAAAAAAAATTATTTGTGAGGGTTGCTAGGGATCAAGATAACAAGCTTTCGGGAAGATTGGAAAAAGTTGAAAAAGTGAAGCCACGTAGATTATTCCAAGGAAAGCAATATAGATAATACAAGGAAACCTGTTATCAGAAATTCAAGAACGAGAAATTCTTGGAAAGCAGAACTGAAGAAGTAAATAGTCAATAAAAATTCCACCTACCTGGTCTAGACAATAAATCTTGGAAGGAGTGCAGGTGAACTGTCATTTAGATCCCAGAAATACGTCTACCCGACTGGAAACTTCAATCGGGAGGCAGCAACAAGGTATACTGATATCCGAACTCATCAAAGTGCAACTTTCACATTAAACCAATAACTTCACGTGCCTACACCACTGGTTACTTTGTCTTGGGTTGAACTTTCATGAAATTCCATGCAGAAAGACTGATAATCAGTTCAAACTTTCTTCATCAATCTTTCATTGCCACAAACATCTAAACTGCACTATTTTATATCATTGTTTTGCTAGTATGAGGTAGCTATCGCAGAGTAGGGTATTTATTAGTTTTGATTTGAATAAAAACCAACAATTTCGATTATCCTCTGCAAACCTGTGCTTATTTTCCAATTTCTAACCTCACTTTCCTCCACTGAGCAGCTCTCTTCATCAAATCGTCAGTGCCATAGTAGGCAACACCAATTACAGGAACCGGCTACTAAGAAGGACTGTGTTGCGACTATTTTTCTTATATTTTACTTCCTCTGTATATTGTTTTATTTATTACTGTTTTTGATGTATCGCGAGAGATGTCATAATAATAAAAAGATTATTTTGGAAAACGTCATGAGCATTTTTAATTCGAAGTTTTTCAAAGTAAATATATAAAGAAACAACATTTGGCGACCGTGATAATGGAAAGTTATAAGAGAGAACGAGAAATAATAAGAAAACACTCCATGAGGACTTCTGCGGAAATTGACAAAAACTCACTGAGAAAGAACGAACCAAAGAAGACGTGTTATCCCTTTTAAGGCAACTAGAAGACAAGGGTAACCGATTATTCTCAGCAGATGAAAACATCGGAGGTATGCTCCTAGCCAGCGAAACCAAGGAAATCGATCTAGAAGAGGAATTTACCAAAATAGAATTTTATCGAGAAGAGCTCATTAGGCAAAGATCCGAATTAAAACCAAACAAATTTTTTGAAAAAATCGAACTCAAGAAATTTGACGGGAATGTCAAAAATTGGATCGGATTTTGGGGACAGTTCCGGAAAATCCACGATGATGAAGAAATCGAGCCCGAAGATAAATTCCAGTACCTACTGCAGGCAACGGAGGTAGATTCAGCAGCGAGAGAATTGGTCGAAAGTTTCCTTATATCGGGATTAAATTACATAGCGGCTATTGACCAGTTGAAGGCCAGGTTTGCAAAAGATGAATTCCTTATCGAGGTCTATGTGAGAGAATTATTAAGTTTAGTCGTCAAACAGGCAATGGATAATACAGGTATGTCACTTTCCAATCTTTATGATAAACTTGAAACACAATTAAGGGCATTGGAAACTCTAGGAGTAACGAAAGAAAAATATGCGGCGATGTTATTTCCTTTAGTAGAGTCTGCATTACCAAACGATACATTAAAAGCGTGGAAAGATATCGAGTTACAAATAAAACGAATCATAATCTCAATAATGAAGAATTAGGGAATGCTGATGAAAATATATCTGGTTCTGATACTTTGTCATTTTTATTAGATTTTTTACCAGGCGAAGTGGAATCGGAAAAACGAATAAGTTTGGCCCAATCCAGTTTCTGCAATGAATCAATCAAGAAAAAATGGATAACACAGCCACGAGACAACAGAGGTGACAATGAACTATACACAGCGGCAGCATTATTCTCGGCAAGTTCAAAAGACGAAGGAAAAGTTGGTAAGAAAATTCCATATTGTCTCTTCTGCGAAAAATCCCATTCGAGTCAAGACTGTCTCAAAGCTCAAAAACTATCTCTCGATGAAAGAAAAACGATTGTGGAGAACAAAAAAGGTTGTTTTGTTTGCCTTACACAATATCATATTTCTAAACAATGCAGAACATTTGTAAAATGTATAGTGTGTTCGAAAAAACACTATCCAATATTATGTCCTGATTTAGAAATGAAAAGGGGTAAAAAAGATGACGAAAATAAATCAGTTGAAAATAGTTTGACCAGTAGCTTATCTACTACAATATTATCACAAACAGTTATTGTGAAGATTCATTCTGAAGGAAAAGAAAGAACAGTTAGAGCATTATTGGATTCGGGTTCTCAAAGATCTTATATCTTATCAAAAAGAGCAGAAGAAATGAAATTGAGAAAAATTGACGATGAAACTATTATACAGGGTGTTTTTGGTGGGTGTCAATCGCAGCCACAAATTCATAAAATATTTGAAGTTACAATAAAGAATGTCGATAATACCTATGATTTGAAACTGAATATGTTGAATCAAGATAAAATTTGCAATTATCTTCCTCGTATCAATGATTCAGATTGTATAGACTATTTGAAACAAATGAATATCCAAATCAATGACACAGATATAAGGAATGCTCCATATGAAATCGAAGTATTTATTGGAAGCGGATATTTTCGGTCATTTATTAACTGGTAGGAAATTACCTTGGTGATAATCTTGTAGCTGTTGAAACGTATTTGGGTTGGACACTCATAGGAGAATACGACTCAAATAATCGTAATAAGGTTGTATTTTCTGGGTTTTCCGATTTTTCGATACCTGATTTATGGGTATATTAGAATTATTGGGTATGAAAGAAGCAGCACAAGTGAAAACAAATGATATTCTCGAAGAGCAAGCATTGACTCATTTTTATGAAACGGTAACAATTAATGAAGAAAAGAGATATGAAATTAGATTACCATGGACGGAAGTCACTTGAATATTTTAAGTAATAAAGAAGTAGCTTTCAGTAGATTGGAGTCCAATACAAAAAGATTGATAAATTTGAACAAATTTGATGATTATTCAAAGGTATTCAATGAGTGGGAAAAATTGGGAATTATTGAGGAGATTACAGACAAAGTAGCTTTAAATCAGGATTCGTTTGTACATTATTTGCCACATCACGCAGTTAGCAAAGAATCTAGTTTAACTACTGAAATACGTCCAGTTTTTGACGCATCTGCTAAGGACAAAAATGGAAATTCTTTGAACAACTGTTTGGAAAAAGGGCCGAATTTCCTTGAATTAATACCATCATTGATTATTAATATGCGCATAAACTCCATAGGAATAACATCCGATATTGAAAAGGCATTCCTACAGATAAGCGTTTTTTCCGAGGATAGGGATTATTTACGGTTCTTATGGTGGAAAAACTATTCACAACGTGAACCTGAAACATATAAACATTGCAGAGTCGTGTTCGGTGTTAACTCCAGTCCATTTATTTTATCAGCTACTATAGGTTATCATTTGGATAATGCAAAAATACCATTCAAAGAGACGGCAGAAAAATTGAAAAACTCATTTTACGTGGATAATTGCGTTTTAAGTGTGAGAAATGAATTGGAATGCGCAAAATTCATTGAAGAATCTACACTTCTTATGTCGTCAGCAAAGTTCAATTACGGGGATGGATATACAATTCACGAAAACATAAAGTTACCTCTGATCAAGTGAACGTAGTTGGCGTACTAGGTTTACTTTGGAATGTACAGGAAGATACATTATTTTGTGATATACATGGCATGACAAACTCAGATATTATATTAACAAAGCGAAGTTTGCTTTTAGTTGCTCAAAAGATTTTTGATGCCATCGGTTTCTTGTGTCCCGTGTTATTGATTCCCAAATTATTATTACAAGAAACTTGGAAATTGGGTGGGATCAAGAATTACCACACGATATTGGCAAACAATTTCAATTCTGGGTTGAACAATTGGATTCATTGACATATTGCAGAATTCCAAGAACACTTTGTAATCATTCAAATTTAGAGGATTCATTAGATTCAACGATACACGTATTTTGCGATGCAAGTAAATCAGCCTATGCAAGTTGTATATTTCTGAGAACTTTCATTCAAGGGGAAACATCAGTCAGAATGGTCCTTGCTAAATCCAGACTAGCTCCAAAAAATATCACTTTACCTAGACTCAAATTATTAGCGGCATTATTGGGTGTAAGATTATACAAAACTTTGAGAAAAATAAAAGAGTTCAGTGATATCGAAACTCATTTTTGGAGTGATTCAATGGTGGTTTTAACTTGGATACGAACGAAAGGACAATGGAAAACATTTGTTGAAAACAGGGTGAAAGAAATAAGATTGAATACAAATATTTATGATTGGATCATGTCCCAGGAAAAATGAACCCCGCAGACTTGGCATCAAGAGGATGTAATGCCAGAACTTTGTTGGAAAGTAAGTGGTGGTTTGGTCCAACATGGTTGAAAAATAATTGCGAAGAATTGCCACGTGATGAAATTCTTTGTCCGGAAGAGGTGAATACAGGGAAAATGAAATCAACACTCACCCTTATTTCTAAAACATAATTTTCAACAGAAAATTTTCAATACTTTTCAAATTCACAAAAGTTTTGAGAATGATTGCATGGATTTTGAGATTTTTATCCAACTGTAAGCGAGGACATTCAAGAAAATCTGGTGAAATTACATATGAAGAAGTAAGTGACGCAGAAACCAGATTATTGAGAATGATATAAGAAGAAGCTTTTGGAAAAGAGGTCAATTTGAATCTGGAAATAATCCAAGATGAAAATAAACTATGGAGGATAAAGTCAAGGCTAGTTTTGGGAGATTTTGCAGATAATTGCAAGTATCCAATTTTACTTCCTAGCAAGCATATATTAGTAAATAGGCTCATAGAGGAATATCATATATTCAATTGTCACACAGGAATCCAAACACTGTTAAGTATTCTCAGGGAAAAATTCTGGATTCTAAAAGGCAGAAAAACTGTTAGGCAAGTAATTTCAAAATGTTCTGTATGTAAGAGGTATGATAGTAAACCTTTAGAAACACCTTTTGCACCTTTACCTAGAGAGAGAATAACGTGTGGAACAGCTTTCAATGTTGTGGGTATAGACTTAGCTGGGCCGCTATATCTCAAATATAAATCGAAAGCCTGGATTGTTTCATTTACGTGCGCAGTTTATAGAGGCATCCACTCGGAATTAGTAAATTCTCTTTCGACTGAAGCATTTTATCAGCTTTGAGGAGATTTTCAGCACGGAGAGGAAGAGTTTCTACCATTTACTCAGAAAATGGTACTAATTTTGTTGGTGCGTTCAATTCAATGAAGGAAATTGACTGGGACAGGGTATTGGAATATTCCTCTGTTCATAAAATAAAATGGATTTTCAATGCACCAACAGCTGCCTGGTGGGGAGAATGGTGGGAACGCATAGTTCGAATTATTAAAAATCTCCTGAGAAGAAATTTGGGAAAGGGAAACATTCTCAATTAAATATTGATAGAAAGATTTTTCTGTGAATTGAAAAATCCACGATTGAAATGAGGTTATCTTGACGATGGAAGATAGTGACTAAAGTTCATCTTTCAGTCGCAGATGATTCCACATCTGATTTTATGAACATCCTGTTTACAATTTCAACAAATAAATTTGGGAAGATCATCAATCAATTACGAAGAACTATTAACACTTTTATGTGACTGTGGAGCTGTGATAAACAGTAGACCCTTAACTTATTCTTCTGACGATGAAAAATATCTGACTCCTTTGAGCCCTTCTATGTTCATCAGTGATATTAACAACAGTGACATACCGGAGTTGGACGAAATAGATAGAAACAGCTTAACTAAGAGACACAAATATATACAGGATCTTCGAGACGGCCTAAGAACACGATTCAGAAAGGAATATTTTGCAGAACTTGTCAACTCTGGTCAAAGAAAGCCACGCAGATTAGTGATAGGCGAAATTGTACTAATTGGGGAAGATAATATAAAACGTACCGATTGGAAGATGGGGAAGATATTAGAAATGTATCCCGGAAGAGATGGAGTATCAAGAGTAGCAAGAGTAAAAACAAAATCGGGTGACTTGTACGCCCTTTCACGTTATACCCGTGGAAATTGAGACACAATAAAATCTTCGAAGAGTATGCATGATGAACACGAAAAAGGTCGAACTTACCGAAATGGGGGTATTGAAGAAGAGAAACAGCGGAAGTGTACAGAAAACCAAGGAAATGGAAACGTAGTAGAGGTTCGAGAAGAGAAAGAGGGATTATACGACTAGAAGAGGACGAGTGGTGAAACCACCAAAACGATTTGTTGTTCAGTAATTTTGCGGGGGGAGAATGTTGCGACTATTTTTCTTATATTTTACTTCCTCTGTATATTGTTTTATTTATTACTGTTTTTGATGTATAATGAGAGATGAGAGATGTCATAATAATAAAAAGATTATTTTGGAAAACGTCATAAGCATTTTTAATTCGAAGTTTTTCAAAGTAAATATATAAAGAAACAGCAGACAGTTTCATGTTCATAGGGGTACCTGACTGAGCTGGGATAAGGTAAAAGGGTTTGAAAAAGGAAGAGGTAACATAACATAGCCGGTATTCTTCATTTGTTATAATGGGGATTCAGAAATATAATCTATGAAATAAATTCTTAAAAATATACAAATTTAAAAATCATATAATCAACCAATCATAACAATATATACAGGTTGTCCCTGGACTTCTTCTTTTTCTTCTATAGTATAGACGAGATCAAAATATTACCAGTACTTCATATAACTTTTTTTCCTAAAAGCCTTCGTTACCAAGTTAAGGGCCCTCAAAGTTACAAAATGAAAAATGTTTTTCTTTGATAACTTTCAGAGTGAATATTCAAAATCATTTAAATTCCGGTGATTGACTGAATAAATGAATTCCTTCGATGAGCTTTCATGCAGGAGTCCGTTGTTCTGCTACAAAGCCAGGAACGGACTTCCCCTGGTGGTCCACACTCCAAAACTTTGGAATGACTGGGATTTGTCAATATGTTTTAACAAAACATGGTTACCTGGACAATTTCCTGGATGAAAGTACCCGTGTGGAAAATCCATCGGAGCAACGATTTTCAATAAAAATGCATTTTTGTTCGACGACATTAAACCTGAGATGTCTACCATTAATTTATAAGATTAATTTCTAATGAAAATAGAAATGATAGGTACAATGTTCATAACGAATTTTCATCATGAAAACACATTTACCTTACAAAACTCATGGTGTAAATAATCAATCGCAAGCCTCAAAAGCAAACAGAAAAGCAAAATCCGCTACAAAAACTGCTCGATATGACCCCCGTCTCTCTTAATACATTTTTTTAGTCGGCGCAAACACCCTCTCTGCACTTGAAATAGCATGCCAGGGTCGTTTCGTATGGCTTCACAATGTAATGTAATTCTATTCAACAAGGCATCTCTGGTGTGAATAGGTGTAGCATGAACGAGGCTTTCCAGATGCCCCCACAGAAAGAAATCCAATGGATTAAAATCCGGAGACCGCGGTGGCCATGAATATAGCCCACCTCTACCAATCCATCTATTGGGGAAAATCTGGTTCACATGGTGTCACACAATCGAACTAGAATGAGGAGGAGCGCCATCATGCATAAACCACATATCTCTTTGGGTTTGCAATGGAATATGTTCCAGAAGTCCATTCTAATCGTTCTAAATGAACTCCAAATAACGTTCTCCATTCGATTGGTCATGTAGAACGAATGGTCCTATAAGATGGTTCCCTATGCTCATCCATACAATGCATGCATATCTGCATATTCGTTGAATGTAAACTGTTAGGCAGTATCAGAACACTTCAAACTGTCCTATTGGAATATTGACAATACAATGTCAACACACCACTCAACAAAACAAAATCGCATTCCAGTTGTCATTTTTCATCCACACTAATTACATTTCTTTCTACAAGGTGTTTTTGTCAACATCCGTGGAAGTAATGGAACATATATTTATTCACCGGATATTTTTCACCTATTCATGTGCAGCCATTTTTGTAGTTTATTCATTGGCTTTTTAATAGTTATGTCTTCCGATGTGCGTTTTTTCAGCTGAATTCATCTTCAGGTTGAAGATTTTATCCCATGAAATTATACGTATCAGTGAAACTCCTCAACATTTAAGCTGTGAATACGAATTTTCAACATCCAAATGTTGAGTTTCATGAGATTCAGATAACACAACACGAAACGTGCTTATTCCATGCGTACATACAAAAGATGGTCTGAATTCCATATTTCATAGTGGAGTAGCTTGTTAGTTCAATCGGAAGACATAACTAATACAAAGCAAACGAATAAACTACAAAAACGGCTGTACATGAATAGGTGAAAAATATCCGGTGAATAAATTTATGTTCCATTACTTCCACGGATGTTGACAAAAACACCTTGTAGAAAGAAATAAAATTAGTGTGGATGAAAAATGACAACTGGTATACGATTTTGTTGTATTGTCAATATTCCAATAGGACAGTTTGAAGTGTTTTGATATTGCCGAACAGTTTACATTCAACGAATATGCAGATAAGCATGCATTGTATGGACGAGCATAGGAAACCATCTTATAGGACCATTCGTTTTACATGACCGATTGAATGGAGAACGTTATTTGGAGTTCATTTAGAACGATTTGAATGGACTTTTGGAACATGTTCCATTGCAAACCCAAAGAGATATGTGGTTTATGCATGATGGCACTCCTCCTCATCCCAGTTTAATTGTGCGGGACCATCTGAACCAGATTTTCCCCAATAGATGGATTGGTAGAGGTGGGCCATATTCATGGCCACCGCGGTTTCCGGATTTTAATCCATTGGCTTTCTTTCTGTGGGGGCATCTGAGAAGCCTCGTTTACGGTACAGCTATTCACACCAGAGATGCCTTGTTGAATAGAATTACATTACCTTGCGAAGCCATACGAAACGACCCTGGCATGCTATTTCAAGTGCAGAGAGGGTGTTTGCGCCGACTGAAAAAATGTATTGAGAGAGACGGGGGTCATATCAAGCAGTTTTTGTAGCGGATTTTGCATTTCTCTTGGCTCTTGAGGCTTGCGATTGATTATTTACACCATGAGTTTTGTAAGGTAAACGTGTTTTCATGATAAAAATTCGTTATGAACATTGTACCGATCATTTCTATTTTCATCAGAAATTAATCTTTTCGATTGATGGTAGACATCTCAGCTTCAATGTCGTCGAACAAAAATGCATTTTTATTGAAAATCGTTGCTTCGATGGATTTTCCACACGAGTACTACTATTCAGGAAATTGTCCAGGTAACCATGTTTTGTTAAAACATATCGACAAATCCCAGTCATTTCAAGTTTTGGAGTGTGGACCATGGGGGGTAGTCTGTTCCTGGCTTTGTAGCGAAACAACTGACTCCTGCATGAAAGCTCATCGGAGGAATTCATTTATTCAGTCAATCACCAAAATTTAGATGATTTTGAATATTCACTTTGAAAGTTATCAAAGAAAAACATTTTTCATTTTGTAACTTTGAGAGCCCGTAACGAAGGCTTTTAGGAACAAAAGTTATATGAAGTACAGGTAATATTTTGACCTCATCTATACTATAGAAGAAAAAAAAAAGTCCAGGGACAACCTGACTGGTTGATTATATGATTTTTAAATTTGTATATTTTCAAGAATTCATTTCATAGATTATATTTCTGGATCCCCATTATAACAAATGAAAAATACCGGCTATGTTATGTTACCTTTTCCTTTTTCAAACCCTTTCACCTTATCTCAGCTCAGTCAGGTACCCCTATGAACATGAATCAGTCCTTCTTAGTAGCCGGTTCCTGTAATTGGTGTTGCCTACTATGGCACTAACGATTTGATGAGAAGAGCCGCTCAGTGGAGAAAAGTGAGGTTAGAAATTGAAAAATAAACACAGGTTTGCAGAGGATAATCAACATTGTTGGTTTTTATTCAAATAAAAACTTATAAATATCTACTCTGCGATAGCTACCTTATACTAGCAAAACAATGATATAAAATAGTGCAATTTAGATGTTTGTGACAATGAAAGATTGATGAAGAAAGTTTGAACTTATTATCAGTCTTTAAGAAACTCATGGTGTAAATAATCAATCGCAAGCCTCAAGAGCAAACAGAAAAGCAAAATCCGCTACAAAAACTGCTCGATATAACCCCCGTCTCTCTCAATACATTTTTTTAGTTGACGCAAACACCCTCTCTGCACTTGAAATAGCATGCCAGGGTCGTTTCGTATGGCTTCACAATGTAATGTAATTCTATTCAACAAGGCATCTCTGGTGTGAATAGGTGAAGCGTAAACGAGGCTTCCCAGATGCCCCCACAGAAAGAAATCCAATGGATTGAAATCCGGAGACCGCGGTGGCCATGAATATGGCCCACCTCTACCAATCCATCTATTGGGGAAAATCTGGTTCAGATCGTCCCGCACAATCAAACCAAAATGAGGAGGAGCGTCATCATGCATAAACGACATATTTCTTTGGGTTTGCAATGGAACATGTCCCAAAAGTCCATTCAAATCGTTCTAAATGAACTACAAATAACGTTCTTCATTCAATCGGTCATGTAGAACGAATTGTCCTATAAAATGGTTTCCTATGCTCGTCCATACAATGCGCATGCATATTCTGCATATTCGTTGAATGTTAACTGTTCGGCAATATCAAAACACTTCAAACTGTCCTATTGGAATATTGACAATACAATGTCAACGCACCACTCAACAAAACAAAATCGCATTCCAGTTGTCATTTTTCATCCACACTAATTTTATTTCTTTCTACAAGGTGTTTTTGTCAACATCCGTGGAAGTAATGGAACATAAATTTATTCACCGGATATTTTCCACCTATTCATGTGCAGCCGTTTTTGTAGTTTATTCGTTTGCTTTTTATTAGTTATGTCTTCCGATTTGCGTTTCTTCAGCTAAATCCATCTTCAGGTTGAAGATTTTCTCCCATGAAATTATACTTATCAGTGA